>JBAMBI010000347.1:1800000-2398512 GCA_037043535.1 Drosophila putrida | reverse complement strand
AGAAAGGCACGAGAAAAAGGGAAAACACAGAGTTAGTTGTGTTTCGAATCCCGGTGCAACCGAAACTCGCTGCGCTTAAAACGATGGAATCGAATAACGAAAATAACGACGCTGCAACAAATATAATTTAAAGTAATGAATAACTCAGAATTTGTTTGTGTTAAAACCGTACAATACTTTTAAGCTTAATATTTACTAACATTCTTAAATGGTGTGACAACGAATTCAATTGTGGGAACCTAAAATGTTTTAACTGAAATTTGAATACAAGTGCTGTTTACCTAAATTCAATCGTATCCCTGTCATGGCGTTTAACAAACAAACAAGTAAATACTCACATCTATTTCACATAACAAAAGATTAGTACTATAAAATTAAATTGTTTTTATAATTTATTGCGCGTTCATTTTGTTGTATTGTTATTATTCTAGTTAAACACGCGTATGTTTTTCTTTATCCTTGACTGCTATCCAAATTATATATATCAGAGACCTGAAAAAGTCCACCGCAGTCTCTAGTAAGTAGCATGTAAATAGTGACTGTGTAACTTGAATTAAAAGTGTTGCTCTAAAATTATCCGTTGAGATATAGTTGTGCAGTCAAAAGCAGAGACAGAACTGTTAATGCCGGTAACCATGTAATGGGTTTGGCCATGGTAAGGCCACCATTGCGCAGACTGGTATAACTATCGACAATGTGGATCTTCCAGCCCATGTTGCCGTGAGTAAATGAGTTATAGTAAACAGTGTCTGGCCAGGTGATATTAGGCGTTATCTCAAGCAGCGCAGGTGGCTCATTGCTGCAAGTACTTAGCAGGGAGCGATTGAATTTTTTAAAGGTGGGAAAATTATCATCCAAGCGACGATCGTAATTATCCGGATAGCGAGACAAGCAAAGTGGGCCCGCAGCTGTGGGCTTGGGGCGTCCACGTCGGGTAAACTCAACGCCTGCCAGAACTCGAATTTCACTCTGCTTGGCATCCGACAGTCGATCGAAGCCTCCTTGCGGTTCATCAGTGATTACCAATGGATGGTAGTGCTCCGGTGAATGTGGATTGTTGCCGCCACGCACCTGGAAGGTGTAGGTCAAACCACGTTTCAGATACAATTCTGGTATCATGAAGCCATTGATGTACCAGGCCAAGCCACTCGAAACATGGCCCGTAAGTCCCTGATATCCACGCATGCCTCCCGAGGGGCCCAAATAAGCATTAAAAGTGCGAATAGAGCTGTTGAAAAGGAATAGAGGTCTTGTGTTAAAGTATTATCAGTGATTATCGACAATATTTTCTTACGCATCCGAAATTTTTGCTCGCTCCCAGACCTGAACTTGAGTTTCAATCCGCTTCGTGAAGCTGAAGCAATCATTCACCGGTTCCGTAGTGTTGAAGTCAATGACGATATCGCTTTTTGGATAGTGTGTGTGAAAAGCGGGCTCATTATTTGAGTCCAGCTGACCGAGAGCCCAAACAACATAGTTGCTGCGATCCAGAAAGATTTCCTTATCGCCATCATCAGCTGAGAATATTAAAGATAGTTTGAATATAAATCAGATTAAATAACATCTTACACACTTACACGACTTCAGCGTACGTCTAAAGCTAATGGTATTAATATCATTCTTGCGACTATACGTGTTCAGCTGAAAGCTATCCAGTCCACCGACTACATCATCGCGGCAGACGCCCTTATTCTGCCCAAGAACCTGTACGCAGGGTGCCAGAGACGTGATATTGTAGTCCACAGTGTAACCTCTTATGTCATCTATATAAGCCACTACAACGTCGGCTCCAATCATTTGACTGGAAACATCAGATCCTGAGATGCCAAAGGACATGTAATCCGTTTGAGCCACCTGACCAGACAGTTGAAACGTAATTTGTGGCCCAAAAACTTCCCATGATACTTGCAAATTTTTGTGCAACTGCCGGCAATTGGGCAAGGAGAACTCATAGGGCGTAATCTTCACCAGTGATGGCGGTACATTCAAACTGTCCGGTATTAGAACATGACCATAGTTTTCATTGTCCGCCACATCATAGACGCTGATCCAATCTATATCAAAAATAGTCTTGTCGCCTGGCAGCTCCAGCTCAATGTTTTCCTTATTGTAAGAGCGTATAGGGTCCAGACTGCAGAAATAAATTGAATTTAAATTATTCACAATAATAAGCCACCCTATTCAATTGACTTCTTACTATCCCCGCTCGTCTGGTATTTTGCTGCCACGGCTTGATGGTTGCGCACCTACGCCTGTCCAGAAGAACGTGCGCTTTCCACGTCCATCATATGTGAAGTCCGTAATGCGTATTGTCTTTGAGTCCAATATCTCAATGCTGCTGCTGCTCACATTGTGGCTCCGTTTGGAGAAGGTGCCACCAGTTTGAGTACGCGGCGGTTCGAAATCTTCCGGTATGTAAACGTCACCAAAATTATTTTGATTATTTAAATCATAAACAGCGAGCCACTTTATTTCAGTCATCTTTTTTCGATCAGGTAGCGTTAGCGTGAAGTCCTTGTTGTGATAGCGATCTAAAATGTTGGTCCTGAGGCGCAATTAAAATATAAAATATTCAATAATCAGTCAAGCTCCGGTTAAATAAAACTTTGCATATATTTTTGCAATCCCGGACTTTTACTTTGCAATTTTACTCACTTGCCATACTCATCGGGTACAATAAAACCTTGAGGGCCAGGACGATTGCTAGCGCCTGCCCAAAAGAACGTATCCGCACCGTTGCCATCATAATTAAATCCAGTTATGAGAAAGGTGTACTCGTTAACAGCAAAAACATCACCAGACACCTGATGATGATAAGAGTTGAGTTTGCCCAAATATTTGCCGCTGTATGGCCCATCTTCGTCTTCGCCCTCTGCATCTGTTAATGTAAAAGTGAGTCAAATGATCAAAAACAAAGACATTACTCGCAAAAATATAATTTTTAACCAACTAATGCTGACTAATGGCGAAACAATTTCCCCTTGCCGGGAGAGCATGCAACCGTTAAGATCTTGACGAAAGAGAGAGAAAAGGAGAGAGAACTGTAAAAATATAGACCAGTTTCGCTAGTTTCTCACGAAAGTGAATTTGCTTTCGCTGTTGTTGGCCATTGTGTTGCAGGTTTTTCTTAAACGTAATAGGTAAGTATGTATGTATGTAATACATATGTACATGCATATATATTAAAGTTTCTCTTTCTTTTCGCGTGTGGTTTACTTTAATTGGCTGTATATCTGCCATAGTACGAGCATAAATATGTGTGCAAATATAAATGATTTATATACTTACATGCAGATATGGGGAAACAAAATAGGAATAAAGACACAAACACTATTAATAGTTGCATGTTCAGTCGACGTTGCTGCCGCAGCACAGCTGTATCACGCCTACAACAAACTGCGCAGACGCAACAATCACAAAGAACGGCTTGATTTGTCAGTGCCATTCCCATATGTCTTATACATATGTATATCTGTTATGTGTGTATATATATTTCACTTATTGTTCTTAACGGACATTTTAGTCTTTGTTCTTCCAGGTAGATTTAGAGAGTTATGTTTAACTATTGTCCGTTCTTTCATAAGTTGTTTAGCACTGCAATTTATTGGGTTTTGGGTATTTTTAAGGTCGTTTCGTTATTCACATGAGCTAAGCTTGTGGTGTTATTATTTTTGAATTGTCCAAAACCGGTTTTTTGCCGCGGTTCCGGTCTTTACTGCCGACGCTGAAGCCACAAACCAATAGCAGCAGCCCCAAGACGAACTGTGCGTCTGCACTACTCAAATTCAACTAAACAAGCAGCTCACCTGGAGTTTCGATTGATGGCGAATGCGCCCCGCTCTCTGGTAAGGCCAGCTATCAATATACGTTGCTCTCTCCCTCGCTCTAAGCCTAAATAGCATGCGTGCACTGCATTCAAAGTTGGAATTTTCAACAAGGCAAAGCAGCTAACGGTATTTTTTTGACTGAACGTTATACTTGCAATAATAAAAGTTGTGATTTACTAGCAGCATATCGCGATCTTTAAGCTTTGTGTCAACTTAAATCAAATTAATAATCAGGATGTTTTCCCTATTCAGCGTTACACCAATGTAACCGTTGTGTTTGAAGTGATTTTTAATGCAAAAGAAATTCTAAAAGTCGGCAACCTGAGGCGTGTTTCGCTAGAAGGCCTTTAAGCTGAACCAATATTAGTTCCTCGTGATCTATTTTTAAAACATCAAACAATGCATCGTAGGTCTTGCACTGCACAATTGCATAGGATACTAGGATACTATTAAACAGGTCGCAACATAAGTGTTTTACCAATTGATCTTTTGTGAATATTGAAATATATGTTTATGTCCATAAGTATAAGACAGCCATTCCAAGGAATTAATAAATTTTCTAATTTAAACAACATATCACTTCGATATTTTTGCTTGCAAAATTAACTTTCGTACGTTTTATTTAAATTACCGTTTTTTTAGCAGTTCAATAAATTCTTTCAAAATTAATGTACTTGTTTCTGTTTTATCTGCAACAGCCGTACTACCGACTAGGGTTTTAGTTCATTTAATGAATGGATTTAAATGTATTATCTTTTTTTTTTTTGTTTGTATGTAATTTTCCAAAATTTTTATGGCGATTTTATTTACAAAAAGGCATATTAAACTCTTTTGCCTAACATAAAAAGGCGATAATATGTTTCAAATCAATCATTTATGCTGAATTATTGTGGGCATAATATGTATCTTGTATTTGTCTGAAACAAAATGTACATTATATGTATTAAAAATATAACTTTCACTTAAGTTTTAAACGAATTTTACACGATTTTATTACAAACAATTGTATCTTTTATTTTGGGTTTAATGTTGATGTATGTATGTATATGTAACTGTTATTCTTCCTGCTTTCTATTATCGTATAACTAGTTCATTGGAAATACATGTTATTTAATACATAATTAATTTCATAAGAAGCACATATTTTTTTTATCATTATGCGTTTACATTCCACTTTTTGAACTCTAACTCTTTCAATGCCTGCAATTTTAATAGATATAAATATATATATTTATATATATTCATATTCATATTTCTTTTATTGTTTTATCTTCTTAGCGCACAATTTTTGTTAACCCTAAACGCTAGAGGTAGCCTAAATAAGTCAACCAGTTGTGCATGAGGGAGACTCGAGATGAGTCAATTATGTGTATGACTGTAGAAATATGACGAACACCAAATCAATTATATGGCAGGTGAGGGGAGGGGTGATAAGGGATCGAGTTTATAAGTTGTATTGGTCTTGGACGCATGTACGCAAAGTGAAACTAATAATAGCAATACTTAGCTTAAAACGTAGCGTATAAAAATAAGTAATTTTTTAGTAAGTTATAAATTTAAAGAACTTGAGAACCCTAACAAAAATATTTAGATTTAACTTAGGTTGTGATACTTTATCTTTCTCATAGGCGCTAATTTTAAGACAGTAGATTTATGCTTTTTTTTATTTGCATTTTATTTTGTTTGTTTTTGTTTATTATCTTCCTTAATAGATTCTTAGTTAATTTAGATGTTTAAAATAAGCATTTTATTTGCGATACATATGTAGCGTGATTTATGTGATTTTTGATGATTGATTGATAACAGAAAGGGGTGAGGCATGCGCCGGTATTGTATTATCTGAGATTTAGTATTATACAATATTGGTAAGCTAGCTATTTTAATTAATTTTCGTTTTTAACAGCTTGGAATGAACTTGATCGAAAACGAAGATTGAAACATACACAAAAAATAAAGCGCACATCTCTTATTTGCAACTTTTTCCTTTGCGAATTTTGTTTGTTTTAAACTTAACAGCGAACAAATATTTTCATATGCGTTTTGTGTTTTTTTTTTCTTTCAATTTTAAGTAATTTTTTTTCTTCTTTTTTATTAGAAATACTTGGGCGCATATTTATATAAAAAAAAACTTGGTACACTACGTTTGACAATTCGATTGTTTCTTTAATTACGCTACAAGAAAATTAAAATTCTGCATCACTATATTTAAACGTAATCTATGTATAAAATGTTTTGTTTTGTTTATATTGTACGTATCACTAAGAAAAATGTTACAAAGCTTTTGCTATGGCATTTTTGTGTATTCGTTTATGTGGTATGTGGTATGTGTTAGGAAGGGTCTTGGATAAATGTTAAGCAAACAATTTATGTGAAATTTGACAGCGCTTTTCAAACAAATCAATCGAATTATCATTTAAATGAGCCGGCTTTTGCTGTTGCCACTGTTGCCAAGGCTTTGCCAAGGCCAAAGTAACGGGGGGCGTGGGCGTGGGTGTGTACAAATCTTGCAGTAGAAGTTTTAGCTAAAATTTATCCTGAAATATAAACAGGTTATTAGTCGCGGCCACAGCTATAATATTCTCCTCAGGATGCCAAGCAGTATGCAAGATTTTCTTATTAAAGTCGAGGCAATCGACACTGATCTCGTCCTTCTTTCGTTTGCCGCCAGTGCAAACTTTTCGAGGCTTTAGCACCGTTTTGGGCTTGATAATGTCCCTGGATGCCTCCAGCGTGACATCCTTTTTCGAATTGCGATCAAATACTCGGAAAAAGTTATTATAACTGCCGGTCATTATGGAGCTATCCTTGCCATTCCAACAGCACTCAAATTTGTCAAAGATGCAGTCGTTCTCATAGAGCGAGCACAACTTGGCACGTAGGTATTCGTGAACCTGCAAAAGCCGAAACCAATTCATTATTACAATTTATTGTTTGAATTTGAATTTGAGAAAAAAAAGAACATACAACAAATTACGCTAGTTGACATTCTTACCGGATAGGTCTCAATTGGCTTGGTCTCCATGTGCAAGTCCCACACTTTGATGCTTAAATAGTCCCTGGAGATCATGTAGCGGCCCGAGTTGCTTAGCTTGACATCACTTATAGAGCTGATTATCTCACTAAAGAAGCTACGATTCGTTGGATTTTCGGGCTCCTCAAATTGCTTGCTATGACGATCACAAAGTGCCGCTGAGCGCATATCACATAATCGTATTGTCCCCTTAGAGCTGGAGTATACAAATACATTGCATTCGGTCGGATGGAATTCCGCTGCGGTAATGACTTCCGTCAGCTCCTCCATATTGGTTGGCTTGATATCAACAATATTGTAACTCTGATTGACCACCTCCAGATGCCAGAGGTTGATACGCAAATCGTCAGCCGATAGGAAAGTCTCTTGATCAGAATTAACGCTAATTGAATTGATGTGATAGGTGTGTGCATTGGCAAAGGTGCGACGTGGAGAGGCCTCAACCATTAGCGGCACTTGCTTTACAGAAGGAACTCGTAAGGCGGTTACATTTTGTGGATCTCTTATCAGACCGTTCTCCTCTTTTGTATTGTAGCCCTCAAACGACTTATCGCGCTCGCTGACCTTCCACAATTTGACCGTTTTGTCATTGGTCGACAGCAGAAAATGCACGGGATTCTTTTGATGCAGCCATCTAATCTTATTGATTTTCTCTTCGATTTCCAGCGATTTGAGATAATCAAATTCGGGCTCGTGCGATTGGAATGTCGAATAGACATTGTATTCACCACGTCTCGGATTGGCGCTTTTCGAGGCGGGATCACGCTGTAAAAGAGAATTCTCTTTGTTTGATATGGGGAATATGTAAATGTATTAAATTTGTACTCACCTGAAAGATGACGACGCGACCGCCTTTATCGCCCGTGGCAAGCAGCTCGCCGTCATGATTGAACTCCACGCAGGATATAATATCCGCATCAGTCACATCATCATCTAAGGCGCCCTTGATCTGTGAGAAGCACCAAGAAGCCTCTCCATTACCTGCAGAGAAACAGAGATGCAGAGCATTACAAAATATTACATTCCATCAACATTTCCATCAACTCCCATTGAGGCCAATCTCTCAACAGTCTAAGTGCATGTTACATTTGATTTGCGTTGGCCCAAAGACAATCAATAGTTACAATACCAATAGTAGTAGCTGGTATTGCCAGTCGAGAGGACAACGATGACTTTTCCATTTTCTTCATGGATACCCCATTTAATTATTTAGTAATGACGCCATTTCTAGCCACTGTAATTTTTCTGTTTCTGGCTTTAAATTGTTGTTACTCACAAAGCTGCATACACGTATATACGAGTAGAGTACACAGCCCTGCATACCTACACATATCTATATTTATTTATAATACTAATATATAATGACTGCGCTTCATGCAAAAGTTTTCACATCATTGTTTGTTGCTTTCTATTATTATTATTATTTTTTTTTTAATGGCAACATTTTTGATAGTTCATAGTTCTTAACTCACTTTGCAAAGTTTTAATCCATACAAATTACCAATATGCATTATTGATTTCAACTGCTTATAAGAACAGGAAATACTATACTTAAATTATTACACTCGCTTTGTTACTGATTTGTGATTGTCTGTCTACTTATTTTATGCTTGTTAATTTGACTATTCAAAGTTGCATTGACAACGTCAAATCTTGATTGACGAGCTAATAATGTTTTAATAATGATAATTGGATCAATCAGTCACTCAGCGAGTGAACTAAAGTCAATTAGTTAACAGTTTAATCATTGTTTTGGGAGAATACATAAATATTCCAGCAACTATTATAAAACTGTTTGAGAGCGCTTTAAAGACTGAGCTATATATACACATATATTTGGTGGCAGTCTGTTTTTCAGGTCAAGGGAATACAAAGTCGTCAGTTATTCGAGGGTGGCTCAATTTGTACGCATTTCTATAAATAAATAAATCAATCGCACATCAATCAGGTAAATTTTTGATTATTTATTATAAAATAAATATGATTGACTGAAACATTTTTAATTATTAAAATAATTATCTCTTCAAATAAAAACCGTTCTGTCCCTGTCGCTGCAAATTCGTGTACTATAAAACGCGAGTACAAACAGAACTTCATAGGCTTCAACTAAATAATAATCAAATATTGGCACAGTTATTTAACACAATCACGCGATGTCGCGAAAAGAGCTACCAGCTCAGGATATTTCGACGGAAGGAAAAAATTGGTTTGCATAATACAAGTTCCCTGATAAAAACTAGCATCAATTCATGTCTGAAATCGTCGGAATATTTAATAAAATAAATGTTATCTAATAACTATATTTAAAGTAAAACGTTAATAATTAAATCAACAAACAATAGTCAATTAAATGAGAATCTAAACAACAAGAAAACATGTTCTAATCAACAGTAATAGAATAAGATAGTTTCAAGTTCAACTTTTGGAAATATTTAAAAAAAAAATTATAGGGTCTGAATATATAGGAAACATTCTACGTGCATCACACTTTGATACGCAAAACGGTATATAATATAAGTAACATACTTCTAGACATTCTTGTTTATATTCCCACATTCCGCATTTCATATTCCCACAGTCGATTATGATTTAATTAAATTCCTTATATTAGGAATATTGCAATCAATTGAAAAGTGTTCAATTTGATAGGAATTCACGAGGTGCACAACATTGCACCATTTATAAATGATCAATGATGAACAATTACAACAAATTCCCTCATTTTATTTTATCTTATTTTTTGGCTGTTTTTTTGTGGGACTCCCAATACTTTGTTTTTATAGGAATCACAGTACTATTTTATTTGCCATTTTTTGAAAATCAAAATATATATGTTAATAAATAACCTGAGAGCTCCAATCGTCTATTCTGATTCCTATTAAACAAAAAATATCGGGGAAAAAGAAAAGCAAAACACAGCAAGCTGTTTTTAGATGGCACAAAATTAATATAACTAAAATTATTTAATAAAATAAAATAAATGTTGTTTAATGATATACATGTGTACGTCATTCTTAATGTATGACGAGCTGTACCGCATTGTCAGCTTTACTTTCTACTACAAAGATCAGTGTTAACTGATAGATATGTTTATGTTTAAATAAACTAAGATCAGCGGCTGCACTGATTTGTTTGTTTATTTCGTGAGCGATTTGTTTATATGCTGTTGCAAAAATTTAATGAAATCACACGGCAACTACAACATATTTAAACATACAGTGTGCACACATACAGAATACCCTCTGAGAGCTGGAAGGGTAACAATGACTTACCGGCCATGACAGTTGAACAGTTTTCGTTGAACAGCGCGCGCAAGTTTAACAGGAGGCAACAACAACAACTTAACCAGCCGCACAACAAAAACACAATAAAATAAGGCCAAGGAGTTGCGGTCGCGCTCTCTCCCTCTCTCCCACTATAATCGCTCAACTCTCGCGTCTAGCGTCCCTGATTGCGTGTGTGTGTGTGTGTATGTGTGTTTGTTGGGGAACGTGGTTTTATTGTTGTTGCAAAAGAGTGTTGTTTTATTTGAGTTCTTTATTTTTTGCTCTGCCGAAGGAGTTAGCTTGCAAAAGAAACGACGAACAAACCGAAAGCAAAAGACAAAACCAAAGTGCTTAACTTTCGTCGCTTTTGTTTCGGCCCCTTTTCTTTTCTTTTGTTGTTATGTGATGTACTTTGGTTTATGTTTTTTTCCTTTTTTCGTCACTTTCGTCACTGCTCAACACAACTTAAGCACGTATACGTATAGCTGGTGACGACAAACGTCGACGACATGTGGAGAATGGAACTGCAAAGGAGTATTTCGTATTTCACACATTTACATTTGCACAAACGTACATCACACATACGCATATGTATGTACGCAAGACAACGACAACAACATAGCGATGACGGCGGCAACAAGAAGAAGCAGTAATAACGGCAGCAGCGAAATGTGTTTCTATGTGTTTGTGTTTGTGGCTCGTGCAGCCGGTGGTTGTACCAAAAGTTATCGTTAACTAATTTTGTACTATTCTAACCGAATCTCAAGAGAGTTGGAGAGCACAAATGATAAACGAGACGCTGTAAAACGATAATTGCGCGCCCGCATATTTGCTAAACAATGCGATTAATATTATTTATTTTGTGGCTAAACAAACACCAAAACCTCCGTTGCCTCCTCTCCTCTTTCTTTACCCACCAACTATGTGTTCGCTTGGCTTTTGCCTTGCGCTTTGTTTTATCGCATTTTATTTGCACGTTCATGTACATGTATATTATTTTCACAAACGCAACGGGTGGCAATCTAACCTTCAAAATGTATGTTCCTTGTTTAGCACCAATTCTTACAACACCAACAATTGCATATTCATATTTATTTTGACGTTTAGTTAACCGTTGCTTATCGACTATGGCGTCTCGCTGGAGACGACGCACAATCAATATTCGATTTAAATGCGCCTCGTACTTAATATTCTTTTAATCTTTCAAAGTATGTATCTGTTTTGACAAAAAACTGCACAGAGGCTAACGCGTCATGACAAAGATTATCACATAAAAATCGTGCTCCCATACATACAGTGGTTCACAGCTTATTTCAACCAGCACCTTAACATAAGTTTGTTGGGCTATAAAATCTAAACTATGGGTGATATCCAAAAATTTAAACGCAGGCTGTTAGTTTGATGTTTAAACTATTGCAAAATTATTTCATTTATTTTTTAAATTTTTTTTCAATATTTAATAATGCTTAAAAACTAAAAAATGAGAAAAAAAAATTCCACAGCTTATTTCAACCACTTTATAAGTGGTGGTATAATAACATTATTAAAGCTTAAATATCAAAAAATTTATATTTGGTATGACCACCCTATTGGTTAACTACCATTTTAGGACATTTTGGGATGGATTCCACCAACTTTTTGGTGACTTCTGGAGTAATTTCTTCCCATTCCTCAATTAACGCAGCTTTTGGGTTCGATTTGTTCGATATTTTGTGTTTGCAAATGTTTGTTTCCAAAATCGACCACAAATTTTCAATTACATTTAAATCTGGTGACTGGGCTGGTGGTTTCATAACGTGCGGACAGTTCCAGAACCCACGATAAAGGTAGAAATGCTCCGGACAAAATTTTTAATTCCACGGACGAGCGCTACATTGTGAGAAAAATCCGGGACAACCCAAGAGGCTATCGGCTCGACAAGTGGCCAACGATGTTAAGGAGGAGTTGGACAAGTCATGCCACCCAGAAACTATTCGCCGTGTGCTTCGGCTGCTGACATACAGGCCCAAACCATAACGTTGCCTCCGCCATGCTTTCAAATTTTTTGCGTCAAGCTCTGTGTTAGGCTTACGCCACACATATGAGGGACCATTCGACCCAAATCAATTAAATTTGGACTCATAATAAAATATAACAGTGTTGCAGAATCCAATGTCCTTGTGAAAGTGCTCCTGGGCACATTCTAGGCGACACTTCTGGTTTTCTCACTTATAAAATTCTTATTGCGTGGTACTCTGGCATTAAAGTCATGTTCCCGAAGCACACGGCGAATAGTTTCTGGGTGGCATGACTTGTCCAACTCCTCCTTAACATCGTTGGCCACTTGTCGAGCCGATAGCCTTGGGTTGTCCCGGATTTTTCTCACAATGTAGCGCTCGTCCGTGGAATTAAAAATTTTGTCCGGAGCATTTCTACCTTTATCTCGTGGGTTCTGGAACTGTCCGCACGTTATGAAACCACCAGCCCAGTCACCAGATTTAAATGTAATTGAAAATTTGTGGTCGATTTTGGAAACAAACATTTGCAAACACAAAATATCGAACAAATCGAACCCAAAAGCTGCGTTAATTGAGGAATGGGAAGAAATTACTCCAGAAGTCACCAAAAAGTTGGTGGAATCCATCCCAAAATGTCCTAAAATGGTAGTTAACCAATAGGGTGGTCATACCAAATATAAATTTTTTGATATTTAAGCTTTAATAATGTTGTTATACCACCACTTATAAAGTGGTTGAAATAAGCTGTGGAATTTTTTTTTCTCATTTTTTAGTTTTTAAGCATTATTAAATATTGAAAAAAAATTTAAAAAATAAATGAAATAATTTTGCAATAGTTTAAACATCAAACTAACAGCCTGCGTTTAAGTTTTTTGGATATCACCCATAGTTTAGATTTTATAGCCCAACAAACTTATGTTAAGGTGCTGGTTGAATACAAAGCTGTGAAGCGTACCCTGTACTTCCTCATGACAAATATAATATTAAAAAAAAGAAGGAAATTCTAATGCTGTTCTGTTAAGCTGCTTCTTCTTCCAGTTTTTGCCGCCTCTTTTACTGCACTGCTTCGTCGCCGCCGTCGTTGTGTTGCGTCGTCGCTTTTGCAAATGCGGCAGCGGCGGCCAAATTTACGCACTTTTAAACTATGTACATTGTTGAAAAAATACACTTTTATATTGGCTATAACACTTAAACGCGCCGTTAACAATTTTAACTTAATTTATGACTAATTTGTTTTGATAATTTCAACATAAAATGGAAGTACAAAAATGTATTGCAAATTTCGCACTTTACAATAGGAATTTCAGGCCACTAAATTATCTTAAATGAACGGCGTTCAGTTTTTTTTGAGTGCTGAGCAATGTGTATTTTAAGTGTTGTAAAATACCAAGCTACCAGCTGACTTGGCGCACGACCTTTAAAAATAAAATACGTACATATGTATTGGGGGAACTCACTTTGAGGCTTTTTAGCACCTAGCACCGTTTATATTGATAGCCGTGTTAAGCATGTTGCCAATTTTTGTAATGCTTGATTGCCGCATGAATGTACGCGGCGGTATGGGTGGCGGCTGTGGATCAGGCGGATCCAGGACTGGACTTTGACGACCCCAACGACCCATTTGAACGTCTCTTTGTTGTTGTTACAGGTTGCTGGCTGTAAGAAAATTAAATGATCGAATCTATTAACATGTATTTTGAAGCACAATCGCACTGAAGCTCACACATATTCATACATATAAATACAGATATTGTATAATGGATATTTGTTTAAGACTTGGTCACTTTAGAGCTTAGCACATGAGCGCGCTTCGTGTTTTTCAATTTGTCAGGCAATTAACACATATGCCCTGTATCATCTTACGGACTCCCTCTTCTAGATTTCTCTTTCTGCCTACTTGCACTTATCATACAAATGTCTCCGAGTAGATTATTTTTTTTTTCATATTTTGCTAACAAATTAATTGTGCAAATGTGTTTGTCCCTTGTTTACAATAAACAATTACCTTTACGTTCATGATGCTCTCAAAATATTGAAAACACGTTCGACATCAGTTAAGCTTTGACTGGGCAAATTTAAAAAGGACTTGTTAAAAAAATTGGGTTGTTTTACTAAAAGGACATCAGTTTGATAAACAAAAAGATATATGTATGTTTGACTCAGACTTTATTTCGGATCTATCAGATAATTATAGCTGCTATGTTGTTCAAAGTAATAATTTCGAAAAGGATTATTATTCAAATATGTACTCAATTGATGAAATTTTTTCTTCTTTAGTGCGTAGAAATATACATATGTGTATGTGTACATACATTGTATAAAGTGCAGTGTTTGGACAAAGGGAAAACGCAACAAGTTTATAAGAGGCATGCGCCCTATGAAGAACAACAATACCATGCGATTGTAATCCAATTATTGCGCCCAAGTCCCAATGTCTGCGATATAAACGTATGTATGTACATATATAGTGCGTAGCCCACGCATTAAATGAAAGCCGGGAAAAAGTTTTCTTACAAGTGCCCTAATAAGATACACATACTCAAATTTACAAATGTACAACAATTACGGAAATATCATACCATTTTCTTTTAACTTGGCCTTAGCTTAAAATAATCGAAAAACAAATAAAAGTCACATTAATAATAAAGGCCAAAATAAAAATATGTACATTGCACAAATCGTACATTTGTTCTACTTATGTGTGTGTATATTTTTCTCAGCAATAACAATAACATTGAAGATAGCCCCACAAAATTAGTTTGTTTATTTTTAAAAGAATGCGAAGGAAATGATGAAAATTTGTTAACAAACACATACAACTAAAGAACTCAAATGTATATGTATTTATAATCAGGCAGAGCAACTCTATAAATACTTAGGTTGGGCGACACACTGAGAGTCCAGTAGCACGTGTAGCACGAGACTGTCTAACATCCTTCGGTTACTTTTGGCTTTGATTATGTGATTATTTTTGGACTCTACCTAAAAATATGTAAACCCCCTTTTCGCAGTGACGTTCCTACTCTGCTTTTAAGGCGTGTTTTGGAAACGGAAAATAATTATGTAAGTATGTATGTATTTTATATATTTAGATATTTTCATTAGAACGCGTGCCAAATTGTCTATATCTATGTACTTACTAAGTAAATACATAGTATGTTTTATTCAGCTGGTTCGTATTGTGAGGTCGCCCTCTCACTGGCGGGTCTCTCAGTCTTAATAAAGATAAACAAAATTAGATCTATTGATTGGTTTGATTTTCACTGCACTTGTGACTAATATCGTCTGCCTACAAACACACATTACGAACATGCATACTTAAATGAATATGTCAATATTGTCCTTATCATTTAGCTGTCTAATTTGGCAGATTTATATAATCAATGGTTACACTCATTAAACATTTGACACAAATTAAAAGCATTCAAGCGTAGATGTCCATATGTCTTTACCACAGACAAGCACAAATATATGTACATAATCGTAAGCGTTTATTATTGACAATTCTTAAGCTATACAAATTATGGACTAGTTATCATCGAAGTCAGATAAAAGTGCGCGTTTTGGTGTTGTTTTTTAACCAATTTGTATGGTTTTGTTATTGTAATTGATGCAAACAGATTAAGTAAATATTTTGGCATAAAGCTAAGCTAGTGACAAAATAGCAGTCATTAATTGTTGTTATACAATGAATGTACACACATATGTATGTATCTTCATATGTACTTTTTAATATATATGGCAAATACTACTATGCTTTTGTTGCTGGTATTGCTGTCGTTGTTAGTGTTACTTTAGAGAAACAATGTTGTTCACCTCAAAAGCCGCCAAGAACGTCAACAACTGAAACTTGGATCGCACGTACAAAGCAACGTTTCGATAGACAGAGGGGCGGGGCGGTGAGGCGGAGGGGTGAGCAGCTTGAGGATTGTGTTCTTAAACGGTATGGCATGGAACTACCTTACATTAGCTTAGGATTGTGATATTATTAGTATGTAAGAACTCAAATTCTGTCAACATATGTTCATAGCTGATCCACCGACCATTTAGGTAACTTGATAAAATTATATTATGTTAATTTTAGCAACTTTTACTGAATACAACAGAAAATAGCCAAGGCAGCATACATTTTGTTTTGAATTTAATTTTGCACACCTCTTTATCGATGTCTATCTTTAAATGAAGATCACTATATATTTTCATTTCAGTCCACTTGAATCATCAGGCAAACGAGCTCACATATATTTTAATTGATTTAATATCCATTAAATTCTTATCACATTCATATGCATACATATGTACTTTGCACGTTTATTTTATGCCTCTTGTGTTTATTGCAGTTTGTTTTGCTTCAGTGTTTAGTTGTACGTGTAACGGTAAACGGTATATTTCTTAATCTTACCAAGATTGTTTTTCTTATTTTAGATAATAAGCACTGTAACTTTCAAATTTAAGATAAAGTCAATAGTCAAAGGCATATAACAAAATATCCGTACATGCGCTTAATAAAGGCACTGAAACTGATTTAAATTTGATTCAACATCGACGCAAATCAAAAACCGCAAAAGCAAAACAGTCTACGCCGCGTCGTTAAAATTAGCACTGAACTCGCATGCGTCGCCTGGCGAATGTGCGGCCTATGATTTCTACATAACATACATACTTACTTACATACATAACATATGTATACAGTGGCCCATCGCTTGAACGACTCATATTACAAAAGTTTACTCTGATAAGACTTGAGGAAATTAAATTTAAGTTTGAATAGGAGTTATTTAGTATATATTTTATCTATTAGTATATAGTATTATTTTAAAGGATTACTCTAATAAGACTTCGGGCAATTAAATTAAAGTTTAAATAATAATTATATACAATACAATTTATCTACCAAACTATAGTAGGATTTTCAAGGTTAAGTGAGACAAGAGGTGGGCTTTACTTATTTTGCTGTACATTCAGTAGTATTTACTGTATTATTATTATTATTTCAAGTTCAAGCAGAATTAGATTTTCAGTTTCTAGTTGAAGGGTACATACTGTACGCTCTCCGTTGCTCTCTGTAAAATCTCTCAACACCTGCTGCCGCTCACTGGGTGTGTGTTAGGTGGGTGGAGAATTGCCATCTTTTTACGTGTGTGTGTGTACGTAGCCGAAGAGAAGGCAAAGATAACACTGTTTCTTTTAAAAGATTTTTGTAAAATGTAAACAAAACAACGTGGCAGTAACAAAAGTTCTTGTTATAATTGTTATCACTTGTAGATATCGCTGTATTTTTCTAATAAACGCTAATTCGCTTATTGAGATTGGTAAGTGTTTGTCTGCCGCAAGTACTCTTGTTAAGAGTCATCAAAAGATAGATTACGCAGTTATTACAAATGTGCTTCAAAATATTTGAAATAATATATTACTGTATTTTTACCACATATCTCTAAAAGTCTTAGTTAACATATTGATGTCCTTATTTATGATATTGTATTTAAGACGCAAATGATTTGAATGATTCTTCCAGTCCTCGATGCCATGATGAAACATCACCTCCAATACCAACAATTGCTCATAGAGCACATCCCATTCGACGCCAATAGTTGCGGCGCATGTATCCAGCAGCCAGCGAAATGAACAGGGAAAAAGAGATCGAAGTTTCTGTTTGTCCGACTCTCGGATTCTGGCCATGTAACCATGGAGCAGCCAACAATCGAAATTTGATATTTTTAACAACAACTCAGACGTTTTCTCCGCCTGTTGAGCACTGCCCTTTTCCAATTTGGGCTGAATTGACTGTGTTGCTTCTGTTTCTGTGGCTTCTGTTTCTGACAACAACCCCAATGGTCGTCGGGGAGTATTTAGCGGTACTCGCATTGGATCCATATTGCACTCATCAAAGGTTTGCATGGCCGTCAAATTATCCAGTAGAACCTCTTCGTCGTTTAGTTTTAATAAATAGGTGGGTGCTGCTTTTATTTTCCAAAAGGGATTGTCACTCTCCAACGCTTCTCGGCGCCTGGCGCGGTTCGTTATCTTATTGTGATAATTTTTACCGTAAAGAGCAACAGGCTGACGAAATACAAAATCGGGTCGTTTCTCCCGCCGCCGTAGGTCCTCAATCCAACTTTGTGTCTTAACATCACAATTAACGCGACACTCCTTAGGGGTGTATTTGACTGACCGAGAGAGCGTCTGAAATATTCCCACCTGTTGGTAATCCGTCTGGCAGGCCAATTCTTCTACGCGCAACTGTTTCCTTCCAATGGATAAGTACTGAGCCAACTCTGTAGTATGATTTTTGAATGGCGCCAGTTGACGTTCTGTGTGATCAACATGCATGCATTCTGGAATATTGACACTCATCTCGCCCTCCTGCGCTTGAGTGGCATGCAAGAGAATGCGTTTAAAGTAACTATGTGCCGGCGTTAAACTGGGTTGAAATTCGATATGGTCCTTGGCGGCGGTGTCTTTACTGGAATCTCCAAACTCCTTTCTCAGCAGCGTTTCAAAAATAAGTGAAAAGTTTTCGCGCATGCGCTGCATGGCCGGCGTCAGTAGGACATCATTGCAGTTGTATTCTTGTTCCCGTTGCTTGCGTTCCTTGCTTAGAAAGTCGTCAACTTTGCGTCCATTTTGAGTGGACACACCAAATCGGCGGGCAAAGCTTTCGCTGTAGTGACCAACCAATACCGTTCGCATTTCAACAAATTGCATCCATTCAGTGTAGACGAAAAGCGGTGCTATGGGCTTCTGATGCATATCAGCGATTTCCAAGAGATGCTCATTAATAAGCATAGCAGAATCGGATATGGCACGTTCCTTGACATCATCGAGTCCAAACAGTAGTTTTAAACAGTATATGATATAGGCCATGGCGCGTGCCTCATATCGGGGATACACGTGCGGTCCATGAGTGGGCTCAAAGGTTGGAGGCAATGCATCCATTAAACAGGTAACATAGCTGGCCAATTCCGAGGGTAAATTTAATTCCAGCACATAGCGCTTGGCGAGGGCTGTCAGATCCGGAGTCTGGAAGCCATTGAGATCTATGAACCTTGACATTTGTGCAATGTTCATGCGCATGAACTAATAATAAAATTGATGAAAGAAATAATTTAATATATGTTTATCGAATAATTTTGCTAATAACAAATTTGAAAATATATTTATACGCAATTTAGATTTATGGCAACAGCATTTAATCTCTGCCTAAATCAATACTTCAAAATGTATTACCTTGTAACGACACTTGTCCATTTGATGACCGAATTCCATCTGCTTCAGCAGAGTTTTGCCTTGCATGGCTACATTTTCGGGTAAATACTCCAGCATACGGCGAGTAGTCAGATGTTCCTCATCAATGAATCGCAGTAAATCCGTCAGCTTTATATCGTCTTCAACTTGGTTGAGGGCTATAGCCAGCACCACATAGAGTTTTGTAATGTTTAGACAATAAATGTTTCGATCGAAATGGCTTAATGTACTAGCCTTGGGATGTAGCCTGTGGCAATGCATACTGCCGGAGCTATCCAAGCTATGTTTATCCAAATGCTTAAGCGACATGTGCTGTTTCAAGGATCTACGGGCATTTTGCGACCACTGTAGCTTTATACTATGATTACTTTGCAAAGTAGATTCAGATACAGCACCTTTCTTCTCGGTAAAGTCCGACTGATCTAATTTACGCTGCAAATTCAAATGAAATGAGATAAAGACCATACATTGTCAGTGCAAGGCAGATAGGCTGGTGATTGATTAGCTGAGGTAATTACTAGTCATTTGCATAAGTTAAAACCTCTTATAAATACCGAACTGAGTCAAGCAAATATCAGTTCAACATTAAGCTTCAATATGTCTCTTCGATTGATACTGCTTTCCCTAGCACTATTGGTGATGGTATTCGCCCCTCTTCCCACATTAGCGGCTCCCCATGAGCTTAAGGAGTGTAAGTATAAAACGCTGACAAAGCATCCTTTACAATTTCGCTAATAAAACATTGTTTTCTCATGCAGTTGCTGTGAAGGAGGTCCATGTTGATACTGAAGTGGGATCAACTGTGGATCCTTCAGGAACACCACCAGTAAAACCACAACAACGCACACTTTTCCTATTGCTTCCGCTCCTGTTTCCCGATCAGTTCTATTTCTCTTAAACAATTTTAAAAATTAAATAAAATTTAATAATTGAGCATGCAAACCTTTGTTTTTCTCCATTCACGCCAGTTCGAACGTTCATCCTCGAGCTGTTGCGGCACCTTTTTAATTTTTTTCCCGTTTTCGTTTATTTTGCTTGTGATTGTAAATGATACGTGCATCGCTAGTAAAAAGTTTGACAAAGTTAAAGAGTTGCAACATTAATATAGCCGCTATTCATCTTTACCTTTGTAAGGCTCGCACATTTAGTTTGGGCAGGCCCATCTCATTGTTTTTATAAAACGCAACTTCCATGCGTCCCATGTAGGCTGTCCACACTTGCAGGGTCATTAGCTTCAGCTCTGGCTTGGCGCCCATATGTATCAGCTCTTGCAAAAAGCCCCTGAGAACATAATTGTAAAACTCCCAGGATGTTATTTCGTTTTCATCTGCTTTGATTTTCGCCTTTTTTATGGTGCGTTGAGTCGTGTGCTTTGTGGTGTCATTAAATGAGTCTTCGGCACTTATTTCCACTGCGCGGACGTGCTCCTTCTTGGTGCCGCATTCGATGCAGTAGTAGAAGCCTTCGCGTTCCTGGAAACACCGCTCGCCGCAAACATCGCACACCATTTTGTCTACTTCCATTATCTCGGTATTATTCATATTTATTTAAATTTAAAGCTGTTTCCGTCTTTTAAAAGCAAAACACAGCCAATGCTGCCACACGTGCGGCTGTTTAAAAATCACAGCTACAGATTTAATCAATATATCGATATGAAATCGATAATTTTTCAAGTCAGATGCCAACTGCGACACAAAAAGTACCTTTAAAACGTTTGCACATTTTTTGCATTTATTTTAATTTTAATAAGTGAAAAAACCAACGAAAACTCAAAAAGGGGAGATTACGGTTTCCGGTGCAACAAGATCTGATGATGGATTTCGGTAAAAGACGTCGAAATAAGACGAAAAAAAAAACAAACTGGTCAGCGCGCCAGCTTCTCTTTGCACTGTGTTAGAGCGAGAAAGCAATAGTACTGCCTAGATTAGTGCTGTATAATACCTAAAGTGGTGCTGTAAAGTGTCAGTTTTAAGTTCGTAGCTTGGTGCGGATATTCAAACCATTAAATTAACACACGATTTAATAGATTCGCACAGGGCAGTTGCAATGTTATTCTTATTCTAAGAAAAGTTAAATATTTCGTTATTTTAAGACAGATGGAAATGTTACAGCAAATTTATATTGATACAAATTTTACGGATTGTACAAGCAGAAGCAGACATGCGGACATTGTTATATCAATTCAGCTCGTCGTGCTGGTCAAAAATATATAAACATCATGGCAAAGAAATAATAAGGACCAAATGAAGTTCTGTGGCAATTAGAATTTCGCGAAAACGTGAAGTCAACAATTATGGAAACATAGTAACAGTACAAGTTACTGCGGCATTACACAGCACTAAGAAATCCGCTCGACTTGACCTATCTCAATTTTGAAATTTGCTGATCCATCATTTTCATAAATAAGTCTTAATTCAGTTGCCCATTTTATGTAAAATGTGTTGTGCGAGTGAAATTAAGCTGCTTAATGGACAACTATATTTAGAAAGTGCCTACAGACCAGTATTGGCCAGTATTGATACGTTTTACCCTTCTTCTGTGGGGCGCTTAACCTAAAAGCTACAAATGTGTACAACCGAAAGCTTGCGACTGCAATGACGCCAACAATTGCGATTAGTCGCTCACGTACGTCTGATCAGTGCAAGTGCAGTTGGAAGTTAAAATGTCTGAAGACAATAACACTCGTATTACGAAAGGTTCAAGTTTGGAGTCTTCTTTGCGCAATGATTCGGAATCGACATTGGCAAAGGAGAAGGAACAAGTCCAAGAATTGTGCGACTGGTTGGAGGCAAATCCAAAAATTAATGGTTGTAAGAATTTTGATAGCTTGCTCTTCTTTTTGCGCACATGCAAATTCGACGTAGAGCGTACTAAAAAGAAACTAAAAGTCTTTTACCAAATGCGTGCCGAGAGGACCGAATGGTTTGACAACTGTGACCCAATGTTACCCGAGATTCAGGAGCTTCTTAAGCTAGGTGTCTTTCTGCCCGTTGATGGGGTCGATGAGCATCAAAGGAAGGTCGTTATTATACGCACGGCGGTTCATGATCCCAAAAAGCACACACAGAATAATGTTTTTAAGGTAAATTATAGTTTTTAACAGTATCAATGTAATGGCATCTGAATTTTTTTCTTAATTTTAGACCAGCAAAATGGTATTGGACTTGCTTCTAAAGCTTGAGCCAGATAATTGTGCACGTGGAATCGTAGCCATCATGGACATGCAAGGTGTGCAATTGGGACATGCTCTTCAACTTAATCCAAAGCTTATTAAGCGATCCGTGGAGAGTTGGACGGCTTATCCGTGTCAGCCTAAGTTATTGGAGTTTACAAATACGCCCCGACACGTCAATATCTTTTTGAATACGTTTCGGTGGGTCCGTTGTATTTGACTGATTAGCTTTGCTTTGTTAATATGTATGTACAATTATTTCAGTATATTTATGACGCCCAAAATAAGGTCACGCGTTGTTGTGCGTAGCGGGGGCACAATCGTAAAATGCAAGCAGCTCCCAAGGGATTTGGACGGACAAGGTGCCAGCTACAAAGAGTTGGCTATCAAATGGAAAAAGTTGCTCGAAGATCATGTTGACTTCTATGTAGAGCAAGGCAAATACAAAAGCATACTCAAGTGATTTGAACGTTAATATGGCGTATGCGATTAGTGTGTGATTAACTGAATGTGATTAGAACTAAGTATAATAAACATATGTATATTTATTTTCAATGTGTAGATAATTGACTATGTGTACAAATGGCTTTGTGTTGTAATTAAGTGTCTGCTCATACCAAATCACTCATTTCCAAAAATAAAGGGTGTTCATATATTCCTTGCCGAGGATAGGCATCTTCTGTTCACGTTTCAAGAATTTTAAAATATTAGTATCAATATATGACAAAAAATAATTCATATTCTGTTTCTTTATTAGTACAAAATAGTATATCAAAAATGTTTATAAAGTCTATAATTATTATCATTTATGGGGCTATCGTGTGTCGTCTCCAATTACAGCCTGAATCCGTTGATCGATATTAAAATTAAATACGTGCATAGATATCTGTATAAAAGAACATAAACAAATAAACTCACATAGTTTGTTAACAGAATGTTGTTTTAAAGCGGATTTTGTTAATGTATTAATGTCTGTTGTTTCGTTTCGTCGTTTTTTACATACATGCATATATAAATATGTTTTATATCTCTTAAAAGTACGTGTCACATATAAAAAATATAGTAGATGCTGTTCACCGATTTTGTAGTATTCATTTAGCAAACAACACGCAATCGTATAATTTTCATGGGAGACCACATGGAAACATTGAACAAACGATAAAAGCTATAAACGAGAAAATGAAAGGCGGTAACTAACTAAAGCGTAATACACAGCGCCAAAGTGCAATTGAATCTATCACAGGTTCAATTGCAAGCCGTTTCTATATCGCCACGATCTGATCTATCAGTTATTCCTATATTTGCAGTTATTCCTATATTTGCAGTTATTCTTATATCTGCCGTTCGTCCTTCGCCGTCAGCTTGTCGATGAGCTCCTGCAGTGGCGCCAGCTCGCGTCTTTCAATTAGATTGAACTCTTGCACAAAGAATATAAAATGTTTAAAGGACGTATTCAAATGAGCCTCCTCGCCCAGTGTAACAACCTCTGAGAAATGCTGATGATAGATATGCGCATAAACACGAAACAGGCGCTTCAGTATGGTTTTTGCGGAGGATAGAAAATTCTTTGGAAATGGCACACCAATTTTGGAGGGGAACAATGTCTCGTCATCCAACTGATCCTGCACCCAAGTCATTAGATAATCTATATACTTGGGCGCGCTGCATTTGATGGGCTTCTTAACCGTCAAACCATCTGCCCAATGGTATTCGTATTTCGGACCTGCCGACATAATTCCACAACTTTCCTCTGTGCAAAACTCCGTAATGGTGCCATACAACATATTAATCTGATTAAAAAAGTCAACAGCTTTAAGCAGAGTGGAGAGAATTGGAAATTGATTAGTTGAACATGAAAATATTCTGCGGTTTCTACTCACTGTTGACGGCAACCCATTCGTTGAGATCCTCGCCATCAGGCAGAGCCACAGCGTTACGCAAATTTCCAGACCCAAGTGTGGCAGCTGCATGCTTCATGAGATCATACTGATGCGTGCCCTCCGGAATGTTCTTCTTCGGCTTAAAGGTTTTGCTTGAACGTGAACCACTACAGGCGACAAAGAGACTGTTTTTATTACTATGTCACAATAAGAAAAGGCTAGATATTGCTAGGTTCACATTGTGCCGCAGTCTGTAAGAGATGCATCTGGCGATCTACGCCGTTAAGGCTCTGCGCCAAACTTTGTGGCACAATGTGCACTTATGTATGTAGTAGAACTATAACTGCAAGCGATGGTCCCATTGACTCACACTCAGGCTTCGTAGGTGAACAAAGAACTTTGAAGGGTTGCACTTTTTCTTTGCCATCGACAAGTTTGTTTTTGTTGCAAGAGCATTTCAGCGTTCTCAGATCACACGAAACAAATACATATCTACATGCATATTGTAAAATGAACAACATGTATATTTACTTACAATAAAAATTCCATTGCCATGCAGCTGTTGTTACCGTTCACCTACTACAGTTGTAAGCTTTCTGACAATTATTTTGTCAATATGATTTTCAAATATCGTATTTCTATTAAATGTTTAAAGGTATTTTTATTTTATTTCTTTTTTTTATCAAAATGTGTTGACGGGTCAAAGCAGTATATCGATAAATGAAAGTCGATTTTCGATGAGATCGCACTAGTGATTATAATTTTAACAACAGGTTAAACGTTGCCACATTGGAACAATGGTAGTGAACAGCATGTACTTATAAAATGGGTACACACTGAAAAAATTTAGCTGGGTGAACACTGAATCACAGCTGAGATTTTCCGATCAATTTGCTGAATAAGTTCAATCAATAATGTTTAAATCGTGAACTAAATCAGTCATTTAGTTCAGTTTTCTAACTCGAAATAAAAGAAATCCGCTTTAAATTTTTAAATTTATAATTAATTTGGTTTGCTTTAATTTAATCTTCTGCTTTTAATAAAACAATTTTATTTATTTGATTTGAAGAAGTTTAAATGAGAATCTATCGATATCGATATATCAATATAGCTTTAACACCTTTTTGTAATAGGTGGCGCTTTATTTTAAAAATTGAGCGACCGTTAAGCTTAAAAATATTGACTTGATTGTTCAATTTAAATTTGTGCTATGCCGTTTATTTTGGGTGGGTGCATGTGTGTGTGTGTGTGTTGTGCGTTTGAACTTGTAAGCGGCAACAGCACCAAAAAACCGAAGGGCTCTCTAAGCAGCGCTCTAAGCAGCGCTCTTAAAGTTATTATAAACCAACAAATGTATAAGAATCTATTTAAAAAGAAATTACAACTCCTTTAAGTTGTGCAGCAGCAACGGTTGACACAGCATTTATCCGGCAAATGATGCAGCGCAGCGCTTAACATTTACCGCGTCCACTTTCTTTGAAGGCCAAAAGCGCACTAATGCTAGTCTGGACGGAAAAGTGGCTGGCGACGAAAGAACCTAGGACTCCTTGCGAGCTCAAAGGTCTGCTCTGGACGGCAACTAAATTGCTTGTGAACGGTCCACACAACGCAAGCGGCCAACTAGCCTCAGCAGCGGCGCAACAGTTAAGAGAGAGAGCCTCAAGTACAAGGAGACAGTTGGCAACAGCGAACATACACACGCACGCACTCTCAATCGTTCAATAGCGAACAAACACACGCACACAGAGAGAGAGAGCCTCAAGTACAAGGAGACAGTTGGCAACAGCGAACATACACACGCACGCACTCTCAATCGTTCAACAGCGAACAAACACACGCACACAGAGAGAGAAAGCCTCAAGTACAAGGAGACAGTTGGCAACAGCGAACATACACACGCACGCACTCTCAATCGTTCAACAGCGAACAAACACACGCACACAGGGAGAGAAAGCCTCAAGTACAAGGAGACAGTTGGCAATAGCGAACATACACACGCACGCACTCTCAATCTTTCAATAGCGAACAAACACACGCACACAGAGAGAGAGAGCCTCAAGTACAAGGAGACAGTTGGCAACAGCGAACATACACACGCACGCACTCTCAATCGTTCAACAGCGAACAAACACACGCACACAGAGAGAGAAAGCCTCAAGTACAAGGAGACAGTTGGCAACAGCGAACATACACACGCACGCACTCTCAATCGTTCAACAGCGAACAAACACACGCACACAGGGAGAGAAAGCCTCAAGTACAAGGAGACAGTTGGCAATAGCGAACATACACACGCACGCACTCTCAATCTTTCAACAGCGAACAAACACACGCACAGAGAGAGAGAAAGCCTCAAGTACAAGGAGACAGTTGGCAACAGCGAACATACACACGCACGCACTCTTAATCGTTCAACAGCGAACAAACACACGCACACAGAGAGAGAAAGCCTCAAGTACAAGGAGACAGTTGGCCACAGCGAACATACACACGCACGCACTCTCAATTGTTCAACAGCGAACAAACACACGCACACAGAGAGAGAAAGCCTCAAGTACAACATACACACGCACACACTCTGAATCGTTTAACAGCGAACAAACACACGCACACTCTCAATCGTGCAACAGCGAACATACACACGCACACACTCTGAATCGTTTAACAGCGAACATACACACGCACACACACTCTGCGCAGAAGATCCAAGCGAGCGCTCTAAGCAGCGCACGTCTGCACGTACGCCGTTTGCCAGCCACTTTTCCGTCTACCCATACATATGCAACGTGAGCGAAGCTCTTGCTGTGCGAGAGCAGGCGTTGTGAGCGATCCTAGGTTCTTTCGTCGCTTCCCACCCACTTTTCCGTCTGCACGTACGCCGCTTGCCAGCTACTTTTCCGTCCAGACTAGCATTAGTGCGCATTTGGCCTTCGAAGAAGGTGGACGTGGTAAACTTAAGCGCTGCGCTGCATCATTTGCCGGATAAATGCTGTGTCAACCGTTGCTGCTGCACAACTTAAAGGAGCTGTAATTTCTTTTTAAATAGATTCTTATACATTTGTTGGTTTATAACATTGTAAACAATTTTTTGCGAATTAATAGACAATCTTCTTAATCTTTCAATCGTATTTTTTTCGAAGAATGGCGGAGTTAAAGAAGGTCTGGATATGAATATTGTGCCCGCCTGGCAGAAGGGAGTCGTCGGGTCCATTTTAGATGACGGCATACAGACCAATCATCCAGATCTCGCTCAAAATTATGTGAGAATATATAGTATAGATCTTAAATATTAAGTAAGAGTTATGTGGGAAGCCAAATTAAATGAAATAGGAAAATTTTTTACAAAAACATAAGTTTTTTCATTCTTTCACATTACAATTCCCAACTGGTTCTAACCGTGCAAGCATGAAATCCCCCCTAGGAGCTGAGTGCTAGTGTACCTAGTGTACCTAGTAAGTTTATTCTTGTGTGCATTATATATTTCGATATTGTTAATAAAATACTGAATAAGTTCATTTGTTCATTTCGATGACCCGTTCACTTGAACTCATTCAGAACGAAACGACCCAACTCTAGTGAACAGCATGTAATGATAATATGGGTACACACTGAAAATATTTAACTAGGTGAACACTGAATACGACCGTTTAGCACGTGGAAAAACAACGCGGCCGATTTTTGTGTGAAAAATAAAGTTTTCAGTTAAACCAAGGCATATTATCGCCCAAAATATGGTAATCTTTTTTATTAATGGTTGAGGTGCTTATTGTCCTTATGTAAATATTTAAAAGCCGTTTTATAAAGACAGTTGCAACTAACCTAAGTATTGGAGCCCCAAAAACGTGTTGTGAATAATCATTTTACAATTGGTATAAAAATATATTTTCCTATTTAATTTTAGTCGAATCTGTACGTTCTTTATGAGCATGCGGCGGGCTTTGCGCTCTTCTCCGTCAAGGAGTTTGAGGAAGTTTCCATGTTTTTACCTCAGGTGGAGTCCTCTGTGACGGACATCGCCAAGTTCAATTCTATTGTGAAGCTTGCCGGATTCGCCCCGTTTAAGACAGCTATTTCTGCTCTTGAGAATATAAATGCTATATCTGAGGGTATTGTGCCGCAAGACTTGCTTCATTTCCTCGACGATTTCTTCGCCAAGCTAAAGAAGAAGAAATGTACACTTGGCATTGCGGATGCAAAGTTGGGAGCTGCTATAACCGAAGCCGTGGGAGTCCAGTGCAGTCACTTTGGCGTTGTTCCTGAGATTCTACGAGGTGTTCGCTTCCACTTTGCTAAGCTGGTAAAGGGTAAGTTGGCACACTCATTATATTGTAGAATACTGAAAAGCAATTACGCTTCTAGGCTTTACTGACAAGTCGGCTGGTGTGGCACAGCTCGGTCTGGGCCATAGTTACTCTCGTGCCAAAGTTAAGTTTAACGTACATCGGTCGGACAACATGATTATTCAGTCGATAGCTCTACTCGATCAATTGGATAAGGATGTCAACACGTTCTCGATGCGCATACGCGAGTGGTACTCTTACCACTTCCCAGAATTGGTCAAAATTGTTCCGGACAATTATATGTTTGCCAAGGCGGCCAAATTCATAAAGGACCGCAAAGATCTAACTCAAGACAAGCTTGAAGAGCTGGAGCAAATTGTAATGGATTCTGCCAAAGCGCAGGCTATCATAGATGCTGGCAAGATGTCCATGGGTATGGACATATCCATTGTCGATTTAATGAATATTGAACTCTTTGCCGAGCGTGTAGTAAAGCTATCTGAATACCGGAAAAAGCTCTCCACATACTTGCACAATAAAATGAACATGGTGGCACCAAACCTTCAGTCACTTATAGGCGACCAAGTAGGTGCTCGCCTAATCTCGCATGCTGGCAGCCTTACAAACCTGGCAAAGTATCCAGCATCTACAGTACAAATATTGGGTGCAGAAAAGGCGCTTTTCCGTGCGCTTAAAACTCGTTCCAATACGCCCAAATATGGTTTGATCTATCATTCGTCGTTTATTGGACGTGCTGGTCTTAAGAACAAGGGACGTATTTCGCGTTTCCTGGCCAACAAATGCTCGATTGCTTCGCGCATTGATTGCTTCCTAGAACAGCCTACCAGCGTATTTGGTGAGTCGTTGAAACAACAGGTGGAGGATCGCCTGAAGTTCTACGAATCGGGCGATGTGCCCCGCAAGAATATTGAGGTAATGAAGGAGGCTATCGAAGCGGCTGGCCAAGAAGTTAGCACTCTGCCGCAATCTGAAAAGAAGAAGAAAAAACGCCAGTCGAACGGCACCAGCAATGGTAATGGAACAATCGTAGACGAGGATAATGGCAATGCTGAGGCTGATGAAGAGCCCAAAAAGAAGAAAAAGAAGAAGAACAAGAACAAGGTTGCTGTGGAGGCGTAGTAACATACAGATTTACATACTATATTTCCACATTTTCTGCCTAGTTCTAAGTTCAAATCAGATTTTACCTTATATTTTTCTGTATTTCGTGGTACTCCAAACTAAATAAACAATGTTTATATGACATTATTTTATTTCATTCATTATTTTCACACATTTGTTTTATATACATACATATAACTTGTTAACTACTGCTAATTTTTTTTTTGTTTTCATCAATAATATTTTCTGTAACAATTTCAATGATACATCAGCCGTCCTTTTGTTGTGCTATATGATATAGATTTAGTACAACCATTAAAATGTATTTATTGCAATTGTGACGAACATTTAAATACGCCAAAGTATTTAAATTTCGTGTGGATAACAGGACGGATGTGGAATAGAATCATGGCTTTGGAATTACAGAAGAAAATCAAAAATGAGCAGGAGATACAAATAAAAAATAATACATGTGGATTTGGGATTATGCATTTGCTCAACAATGAATTTAGCAAACTTTAAACAGTTAAAAGAATCAGAAAACTTTAGTGTGTGTGTTTCGTGTCGGCGTGCGTGTGTGTGCCTGTGTGTGTGTGGAACGTAATTTAGCTAACGAATATCATTGGAATAAATCAAATGCGGAAGAGTTGTTATTACTGCTGCTGTGATGCTGTTGTTGTTGCGGCTGTTGGAACGCACTAAAGTTGGCAAATGCTGCTGGCTGTGACTGCATCTGTGGAATGGTCTGTTGCGTCGCCCCAAACAAATTCGGGCTGGTAAGGGGCGAGAGTCCAGCAAAGGCTCCACCGGTTTGTACATTCAGTGGACTCGGACTCTGCGTCTTGACAGGACTCTGAGTTTTAAGGGCATTCATCGATGGGGCTGGGGCATTGGATTTGCCAGTTTTGCTTAGCAGCAAATTATCTAAATCGATATTCAAATTTCCCGCCTTTAGATTTCCCGACCAAGTCGCACCTACATTTGCAGGCTGCGTGGCCGTCGTGATACCATTCGTATCTGTATTGTTATTATTGTTGTTGTTGTTATTGCTGGTGACTGAAATTGGCTGAAGCAGATTGTTGCCCGTAACTGCAGCGATTGGCGGCAGCATATTATCTGAAAAGAACGCGCAAAGATTGAACATCGATTAAGCGAATTTAAATAACTCAAACTGAGCTCTAAGATAAGAATACATTTAATTTTGGTAAGCAATTGTGTGTCTGTGTGTGTGTGCGTCTAATTGTTGTGATCGAATTGATTATGTGATATGTGTGTGTGTTTCAATTCAAAGGAAGCCAAGGAAAATTTAATCAACTAAGTGCAATTGCAGTAAAGTATAAGTAAATGGCTTGTATTTTGCGTAAACTATACGGTAAGTACTCTTATTGTTTACCTAGTGCGTCCGTGGCTGGGGCACAATGCCCGGTATATTGAGAAATGCTTTAAGTTGTGTTTAGGAAAATTTGAATAATCATTTTTAATTTGTCAGAGGAAAAAAGAACAAAAATAAAGTAAAATATTGTTTCAAATAAGTCTGTAAATATTTAACCAGCTAGCTCTACAATTACAATAACAGACATAAGTATAACACTAATATTTTATTCGCTTGTTTTCGTATTTTCTTAATCTTTATTACGTTTTAGATAGATACATTTAAGTATTTGAATGGAGCACTTTACTTTTTTTCTAGCTCAACTGAAACTATTCTCTACACTAAATATCCAGCCCTTTAATTGAAACGATTAGTTTAAAAATAAAGAATTCACTTATTGATTTATTATATTCAATTATTTGTTTTCAGAACCTCAATCATGTATGATCAAATTTAAATAGAAAAAGAAAATGAATTTTACGTTTTAAAAATAAATGATGTGCATTTTGTTCTTTGTCAAAAAAATACTAAGTAGACATTCGCATTCTGATTAACATACTAATCTAAGAACTTAATTGTAATAATAGGTATTTAAAACCGATTCTCAGAGTTTTAAATTCAATGCCTTTTCTGGCTATGGATAAGGTTAGTTTTCCTGACTCTGAGCCACTTCTTGAAAATGTTTATAGCATGTTGTCAAAATCTGCTCGGCAAGATCACGACATTCATCCGATGACTCCCCGCCAACGAGGGGTGATCGCATAAACTCTTCTAGCCAACGCTGCAGCTCGTTTAATGATTCGGCAAACTGATTGATTAGTAGACTGGCTGGCATGGTGACCAGTGCAATACCCAGAAGTTGAAGTGTCGCTGCGCGTACCCGTGCCTCGGGATTGAAACGTACAAAAGAGCACAGATCAAAGATCTCACGGGTCATGGTGGGCAACAACGGGCAATTCTGTGCACACATTGTAAACATGGCCAATGTGTGCAGCATATTGACCAACAGCTGGGTGTCTATGTCATGGGCAATGTTATCATATTTTACGTATAGCATAGCCCGCGTTCGTTGGCCGCGTACGAGGCCGAAAAAGAATGCGCCAACAACTGCATGAAAGGGATTCTTTTGCGCCTTATCTCTGCTGTCCAGGATCTTCGACTTGCTGATATAACGCCTTGTCTTGCTGCGAAGACGTTCCCTTATGACGCACTGAGCGGCAGCTAAACGATCTGTGGCCGCATCCTTGTCAGTGTGTAGTTCAAACTTGCGCATTTGCTTCGCTGCGGGAGGCAGAGTGTCGACTATTTGTTGATTGGCTGATGGCAGCTGTTTATCACCAGCTAACTCCTTGGCTGATGCACTCAATACTTGCAATATAAGGATACGCACTTTCAATGCATAACGTGAGTTATCTGTGTGAAACTCTCGACAAAGGAACTCGGCGCAGGCGCCTGGATGCGACACACAAATGGCCACACAACACTCAAATTGGGTGCGGTCAAAGTTCTCAAAGTAATACTGCATCTCCATGGTAATGAACAGCTGCATCAGCTCCAATGCAAGTTTTTCATCATGCTGGTAAAGTTGGCTTCGTATCATCTGCTCGGCTGTGCCAAGTGCACCCTCAAAGATTTGATAGTTTTCCACTTTGGAACGAAGCAAGTGCAGCAAGTCAAGTAAGAATCTGGGTCGCTGCTCCAGGGTAGTAGAAATGTCATTAGACATGTCGTACGGCTTTAAATCATCATCGTCAATGCCATCAGGTGACTCATCATCAGAGTCCAAGTCCAGCTGCATGTTCACAGTGTTTGTTGTTGTGTCTTTCTTTAAGTCAAGCTCTTGACTGCCTACCAGCTTCGTTAGGTTTTCCTGATCTCCCATAAATTGAGCAATATGCATCTCAAGACGCTGAATTCTTTCTTGACTTGGATGTTCGTCCAACTGCTTTTTGCTGGCGAATTGAAACCCCTTCAGCTCGTCGAGCACTTCGAGAATGTGCCAATGTGGTGTGTCCTTTAACGCATCATATTCGAAAGTTAAATTATTAGCTGCTTTTGTTTGTTCCATTGCATTGTACAGAATTTCCACGCTCTTCATACCCACATGACGCTGTACTTGGTCCGGCGACTGCAGATGATGACTTAAGCCATCATGCAACAGACGATTGTGGTCCAGTTCCAAGTTGCCCTTACATATGCCACACAGAATAAGCAGCTTGCTTATGCACAAATGTTCCTCCCTGCTTAGCTTTTGCAACGATAAGCGCTTTGACCAGATACCCAGCAGCTGTTTAAAGAGAACCTCCAGTCGTGTGGGCGCAGATACATTTAGATATTCGACAAACTTGCAGAGTGCATCGTTTGAAGTAGGAGCTCGTTGAAGTGGAAGTTTTTGCAGCAGACAATGCTGCCAGTTAGGGGTCTCTAGGGCGTCTGGTCCCAAGAGCACATATAGATTAAGCTGCGCATTAACTGCGCCTTGTGCTACCTTAAAGCAAGCCGAGGGCTCGAGCTCTCGCATAATTTTCTGCACCACGATTCTTGGCTTTGGGGCAACTGCATAACCTTCAAGTATGCGGAGCACAGACTCGAGGGTTGTGGCATCGTAAAAATTGTTAAGAACACGCGACAGTAGCCAGCTAAATGGGTTCAGGTCAAAATATCCATCATGAAACTCACACTGCAGCACAAAGTGCAGTGCTTTAAACCATTGACGCAAAAGCAGACGTCCGTAGTCCATAGGTGCAAATATCGCAGGCAGTTGCCGGCCTAGTTTATTGGCCACCTGACTTGGTAGTCCAATTAGAAGTTGAATGAATTGAGAAATGTGAGCATCTAGCTCTTCGAGTAGTCGCTCTGGAAGAACTTTAATAGTGCGGGCAAAGCGTTGCATTAATGCTCCTCGTTGTCGTGAAATGTTGAGTAGACTTATGGCAATGAGGCATTCATCCTTGAGGAGAGCGGCAAGCATGCAACTGGCTGTGGCAGGCACACGTACTAGCTGCTGTTGCAGTATCTCAAATGCAATTTGTGTATATTCAATGTTGAAATCCAGTTTAAATATATTTAAAACCAGCACATCGTCTGAGGGCCGAGGCCACTCCGGCGTGAATAATCGACCAAGCTGCGTTAACAAAGCAGCATACTCGCTGTTGGCCAGCAAAGACCAGTCAACTATTTGACAATCAAGTCCCACAAGCTGCTCCGGGGTCGTGTATCCAGGCAAGGCGTCATCACTTTGCAACTGACGCAATGTTGCACTCACAAATCTGACATCTTCGGCACTCTGCACTTGCGAAAGGTTACGCAGATTTGCAATGGCCTTTGAAAGAGCTTGAAGTGCGGATTCCGACGGCGGACTCTTCGACATTTCCTGCGTTTGCGCTTCACAAGCTGCGGTCATTTAAAAGAAAAAAGAAAACGAGTGCATCCGATTGGAAAATGTTGCCGTTATGTGGTGTGGAAGCGTTTCTCATACGCAAGGCACTCGTACATGCAGCCGATTGACTTGAAGCCCACTAAATACGCAAAGTGATCTATGACTTAGTCAATCCTAATACATGTCCTAAGGTCTCGTTATTAGATCTACCTAGAGTCTACGTCTACTCATTGATATCTAGTATTACTCACCCATTGGCATGGTTTGGTGGATTGATAAGTCGCCCAATCCTGCCAGAAGATCAGTGGCCGTTGATGCTCCCGTCGGTGCTGCTGCTGCTGTTGTTGTGGAGTTGAACAAATCAAATGCATCATTAGCTGGCGTCGCTGTCGTCAGCAACTGATTATCCAACGATAACGATACTGCTGCAGTTGTGGAACTTTGGAATGCAGCAAAGTCCGCAAACTCATCATTGCTGGCAGGCGGAATGATGCCCGTCGAGGGCGGTGCTGTTTCGCTTCCGAAAGCGACCGCAAAATCACTGAATTCTTGAACAGGGGGAGCGTCACCGGCGCGCGGATTGAAGTCATCATCGTCATCAGCTATAATTGCGGCACTATTGAGTGTCTTCTCAACTTGAGGTTGTTGTTCTGGTGGTGGCGTCGGTGAACAAGTTTTGAAAAGATCATCCAGCAAATCATTATTATTACTAGGTGGATTGCTCATGTTGTTGTTCGGTGACGCGCCGCCCATCAGATCAACACTATGATTAGTGGGCGTATCTCGATGCGTGGGAGAATGAATACCAGCGGCGTTCGGCGTCTTCCCAAAATTGGCAGCAGCACCCAAATTGATTTTCTTTTGATTTGACGGTTGCTTTGAGCCGCTTGTTGATGGTGTTGGCTGCTTGGAGACTGGTGATCCGACAGCCTTCGTGCGAATATTCATACTAAGGTTTTGCGATTTACTCTCAGTGGCAACCTCAGCAGGACTCGCACGATCATTGTATCGGTAATTGCGCCTAAAATGATTTCATATTTGTATTAACTTTGTAATGAAAATACCTCAAAAAAAGACTTACCTGGGACTGGGTGAGTCACTGTCAGATCCTTCACGCTCACCATCGTAATGAGTATCCTCGTCTTCATAGCGTTCTGCAGAGCTTTTATCAGAGTCTAAAGAATAGATTCGATCATATTATGATTAATAGGTATTGAGTTTCAAAAGAATACAAAAATGAATGAATAATTTAACGAAACAATAAAATGAGAGAAAAAAATTAAGAAAATCAATAAAGATAAACATTAATGGTGCATCAGTAAGGAAAAATCTAGGTTATTAATATTTAGCATTATTGTGAACTGTAGTTTCTTAAATGGCATTCTGGACTTACACCAATTTTCTCCACGGTTACTTCTCCAGTCGCCATCGTTGTACCCGCTGCCGCTGCCACCGCCACTGTAGCCGCTATAACCAGAGCTGCGGGAGCCCATTGCATCGCTGCTCATGCCAATGTATTTATCCTTATTCTTTTTGGCCTTCTTGCGCTCTTCGCGCAAGCGATCGTCATCTTGAATAAAGTCTATAAGCTCTCGTACCTTATGCCTAACATTAATACCCTGATCCTTTCCACCTTCGTCGGTGAACGTGTAATTTTCCAATGAGCGTAGATCATATATGTGCTCCCGGGAGGAAGTTACAACTCTCTCCGATCCGTTCCGCACCAAATAGTTCAATAACAGCAGACTCTATGATGAAAAATAGTTGTATTTAAATATATAAATAATGGAGTTTGTCGAGTTTACTTACTTTGTAAGTGCGCCGCCAATTGGTTTTATTGTCCTGCAGCATGCGTTTCCAAAGCATGGACATTACCTCCGGAAAGGTTTCATAAGAGAATGTCGAATGTGCTAATTCCTGCATAAGTGGACCTGTTGGACCCCAGGGATCGTCATTGGTCGCTTCACGCACCTTGCCCTCAATTTCTGTGTAGTTCATTACGACATTGGTGCTGAATAAAGAAACAAAGTCTTGTTAAAAAAAGGTTTCTTTTAAAATGAAAATACCACATTTGGCATGTTTTTTTTTTAAGTAAGTGGCTTTAAAATAAGAAAGGGAAAGGAAATAATAATAATACATGGCACAGTCTTTTAAAACTAAAGAAGACCATGTAGATCATAAGCAGTAAGAAAATATAGTAAATATATACATATATTCCTGTATAACAAAAGTCTTGGCAATTTTATTGTCTTTAAATTTCAATTTACCAACAAACGGCAGTATAAAATGGATATTATATCTGATTAAGCTGACCCATATATGTTTTGTTTTTATAAATGTGTGATTAGTACACATGTGTATCTTTTTCTGATCAGAGTTTTAAACGTGCTACAGTAGGTGTGAAGTGTCACAACTCATTCTTATCAGTTTTCTGATAAGCCGTTACAACCCTATTACTAAGACATGCTTAAATGTGGATTTTGCCGGATTATTACAGTGGGACAACCAATTTGTGGAGAAATTTTAACATGCCACGTACATATCGGTGCAATGGGCTCGATGACAAGATAATGACATTAATAAGTTAATGAGTGTTCGTAATTGAAACTGGAAGTACAAATGTGAACACAGCTGAAATATGTGCATATCTTATATGTGGACAAAGTGTTTTCTTGATAAACTACTGATATCAATGGATGTGTATACATCTGTATGTGTGTGTATAAAAGCACACATGTATAAGCACTCAAATCTGGACAAAATAAACAACCTTGAAAACAACAAAAGCACTAGCAAATTAAACAAAACGTTAATCACTCTTCCATTAACAAGGAGAATAATCCAAGTTGTGTCTATCACTATTAGCACAACTGCATTTGTAGCACCTGTATGTTCAAAGAGACAGGTATGTGTTGAGGGGGAGTACTTTATTGTTGGTGCTTTGTCGAGGGTCGTGGGAGTGCCTCTATTTTAATGTACATGACTTTTCTTTCTTATCTCTTATTATATGTATTTGAACTGTATTACATGAGCAGCTTAATACGACTGCACAACTTACACTTTGTCTGCCAATTCGCGCACTTTCCACATACTGATAAATTTATCAACCATTTTAACGCAATTTTCTGGTTCGGAATTTTTCACACTAACTTGCCAAATCACTGGCAGACAAACTCGTTTTTATTTTCACTTATGTATATCTTGAAGTATATTTTTTGTATTAATGTCTATGTTTAAGGCGAGATGCTCGATTTAGTTACATGTAGTAATATGCGTTTTGTTGCTTTTAGCCAAATAAAAAGTATAAAATTTAACAGAAAATGCAAAAAAACACTGCTGGGGCAGAATTTGGTGAGCTGTCCCTCGCCGGTGTTGACAAACGTCTTGGTGGCCGCAAAGCTTATATGTTGGTGTTGACAAACGTTAAGGTGAACGCGAAGCTTACGTTGTTAGTGCTTGCAAAGACAAAATATCAAAATATTGATATTGCCTAAAAATATCGATAGCAATCTTATCATCAGATAAAAACTCGTGAATATTTCATCGGAAAAACATCCATCGATATCCCAATACTTTAATTAAAGTGTGGCTTAAACAAAAAAGGGATTTACTTTAAGTAAACCAATTATTATAAATTGTATGAGATAATTTCAGTCAACATTGCGAGTTCTGTAACTTCTCGGGGAGCGAGGTAGTTGTGAACAGATTCTGAAAAGTAAAATGAAGAATCGATTTAAATCGATTAACAACCTAATCGATTGCCTACTCCATCCTACCGAACAGTTCTCAAATTTTAGGACCTAGGAAAGTTTAAATAATTTGTAAATATAAATTAATAACTTAGAATCATAACGGTAAACATATAAAGTTTGTCAGTACAAATTATCGCGTGTGAGTCAACTCACAGATTAAATTATTTTGTGAATGAAAAAACGTAAACAAAAAGGTTATGTAAACTTCATTTGTCTTACAGCGCGTAGATTAAGCCGCCAGCGCTTCACGGAACACCTGAGAACAAATTAATTAAGATGTTGGGATTGCAGCGATTCACCGGCAGTATTGTCACGCATCTATATCGACGCGCCACATACAGTAGCAATGCACGTGCGGCTAGCGCAACACTTGCAACGGCGGCCAGTAATGGACAGGGATCTTCTAATGATTCCGAAGCTCGTGCGCCAATCCCGGAGGCGGCAAAGAAGCAAAAAAGTTCAGGTATGTTAATTATTTTAGACGCACACAACAAAATTGACTGCTTCTTTCATGTTTAGGACATATGGTTGCGGCGGCATTTGAATCACTACGAAATGAGAACGAAGCAAGTGTAAAATCAACTGCTGAGAAGTCGAGCACAAACTCAGCTGCCAACAACATAGATGAGCGCATTATTAATGCTAAGACGGTGAATGATTTATTGGCCATAACAGAGAACAACAACGCCTTTTCACGAAAGCATGCCCTGAAGATCGTTTCAATTCTCGCCGAATGGAGCACCATAAATCGCGTGAAAATATCAGAATTTGAGAACGATACGAGGTTTTTACGAGTTTGTCGAATGTTAGGCCGCACAACACTGACCAAAAACGGAGCGAACGGAAAGAACGGCAGTAACACTGGAGGATCCAATGGTAACAACTCATCAAAGCGAATTTCCGGCTTCCGTACCGATGATTTAAATACTGTCCTTGGAGTTGCGGGTGATGATGAAGCAGCCAAGTTAATTGCCAGTATAAGCCTGCCACAGATGGTAAAAGTGATGAGCACTTTGGCGCAGCGAAAACGACGTAGCACTCCGCTACTGCGCTCGCTAGCCTTTAATATCAGTAGTGCTTCGGATCAATTGGATCTAAAACAGTCTGCCGATGTGTTGTACGCCATGTCCATGCTGAACTTTCAAGACTCTGTGCTCGGTGCGAAAGTTTGTTCGGATGTGCAAGCTGCGCTGCCAAAGAATTCTGAAAAATCGGCTGTTGTTGGTTCTATAATAACCAGTCTGGGTATTATGCGATATCGGGATTTGGGTAATTACAGCAACCAATCACTTTGAATTCTTAATAGCGTTTTTGATTTATTGCAGATATATTGGAATCGCTGACGCAGTGGCTACTGAAGAACAGTGAAATCTGTCGACCTCAAGATCTCAGCGCCTACTTTTTAACAGCAGCACTGCTTAATTTTAAAAGTACACAATTGGAGGATGTACGTAAAAAACTGGTCAAGTCAATTGTACAGGAAGATTTTTCACGGCAATCGGACTGGCTTAACTATGTTTGGTCGCTAACAATGCTTGAACTTGTGGACGATAGTCAGCTGGAGTCAGTTCTGAGGTTATTTTCAAAATTAATTTGCTTTAAAAAATTATTATAATAAGCGTTCTCTACTTCTTACAGCACGGACTTTCTGTCGAAATTGCAGAATGATAAAGCCGGCCTAACGCCGACATTCAAGATGAGGCTATTAAATCTAAACAGCTACGCCCAACTATGTGCGACGGACTACAAGGGCATTTTGCTGCCAGCCGATAGTCCTGTATACAAGGTACCAATGGCACACACAAAGTCTAAGCAAATCCTTGTTAACGGAATGTTAGACGCGCTAAAGAGCTTGCTGCCGGCCAGTAATCATGTCCTCGGCTCTGTGGATAGCAAAATGGGGTTCTTAATTGGTAAGATTTTGCTCAAACCTATTAACAAGTTTCTAACAATTTGACTTACAGATGCAACCTGCCAATTTGATGTCCAAAGAAATGCTCTTCCCCTGGATAAGACAAATACTAATGCAATTAGGTAGATTATTTACCGATTACCGTTCCGATCTTATGCTAACCGATGTCTGTTACTTTTAGAGTTGCCTTAATGGTGGTTGATTTTCATGACATTTGCCACGGAACTCACCGCAGTGCAAGTGGCATAACGAATCTAGCATTCGATCTACTGGAGAAAAGTGGCTACCATGTTATACCTGTGCCGTATAACGAGTTCAGCACCAGTGATAAATTACTGAAACGTGTTCAGTACTTGGAGGCAAAGTTTAAAGATGTTGTTAGTAGGAAATAACTCCAAGTATCCAGTTAATCGTTTTGTCAAATTTTGAATTGTTTGATTACTGTAATTTAATTAGGCGCTGAATTAAAGAGAACTATTCAAATCTACTTTCAAGAATGTTTTGGCTGATAAAATTTAACTTATCCAAGCTTTTGTTGCGAGTACAATGCAATACATCTCTACAGGATTGCTTAGAACAGGGAACCAAACAGCACTATGGGAATCAAAGTTTAAATTTTCCTTCAATATTACGCGGAGTTTGTGAATATTTCTGTTTTGGAATTGCTATTTAATGATTATTTTTAATGCTGTGATAAAACTTTTAATTTGTTAAAATAATGTATTTTTTTTTAATCAGTATAACACCATGTAATATATATCTGCCCTTATACTGCATTCAAGTTGCTGCTGCGCTGCTTATTCATGCCCACTTTCCACCATTGTCCTGTTTCCTGGAACTCGGTGGCAACAGCGGCTAGAGTATGGAATAAATTGCGTGCCAACATATGACAATTGCCAACGTACAAAATGAACTTGGGATCATAAACCTTCTCAATGTTTTCAATCTTGTAATGATCGCGAGTCTCACGCTCTGTGAGACAGACACAGTTCCATGGTGACCAATCATCGCTTTTATTCCAGCGAGGCAATCTGACAAAGAAGTTGATATTGATACAGTTCATGTCATTGCCAATTGAAACTTACCGCAATTCGCTGAGGTTCTCCGACTTACTGAGTGCCGAGTGCCCATGCCATATTTTGTCGAGCATGTGACGAACATCGTCCTGCTGCATAACAAAAGCAAAGGATGTTGTGCACTTACGTTTGCGCTCATCGCGCTGAATGCAGCGTAGAATTGATTGGTAGACGGTGTTTTCTGTGGCCACCAACTGTGTAAGAGATAGTCATGATTTTTACCATATAAGTTTTGATTAGATCAATATCTCACCTTTAGGTAGTAGCAATGCTTACAAGTGTCTACGTGACTCTGGCGAGTTCTAATCGCAAACTGGGAATATGGCTTTACCTTTTTGCAGACAATGCACATGCGTGAAGGAACACCTGAAAAGGTGTAAAAATGTATCAGAAGAGCCCGAATGTGAATCAAATTCTTACTTTTCTGTTCACGCTTTTGAAATTTAATTAGCTCGAAAAATAATATGTTCTGGCGTTTGCGCAGGATCTCCACGTCACAGGACTTGGCATAGATCAGTAGGTTCTTTTCTCGATCAAAAAGATCAAAAAGCTAAAAATTTGTATTGTTAAATTTTCTATTATCACGTTTAAATCAGCACGTTCTACCTCTGGAAAATTCGGAAAACATGCCTCGTCCAAGAGCAACTCCATGACGCGTCCTAACAGCTCCAAACGTTTTTCCTTTTCCACCGTCTGACGCAAATCTTTGTAGACTTCGGATAAAAAACGTACGCGTTGAGTTCGCAGCAAATCCAAGTGTATTTTACAATCCTTGTAGCCAATCCATTCTATGGGCTTGCCCATTTCCTTTAGTAGTTGATCCTTACGAAAGTCTTCCATGGCCAAGGATACCAAACGGCGCTGTCTCTCTACGCCGTTCAATAGACGAATTTCCTTATCTAACAGAATATTCACTTCAGATATACGAGCAGGTCCTTCAAAGTTGACTGCAATGCGCTTAAGTTCCGCTCGTTTCCAACGGGAAATCTCTGCAAACAGCATGTCGAAATCATCATTGGTGCGTGGAAACTGTTTAATTTGTTCAGTGCGTTCCACGCGCTTCTCCACACACTCTTTATATTGCTGTTCGTCAACCACCCGATTTTTAACAAGGCACCTGTTACCGATGAGACCAGCCCAAGAATCATAAAACCAGGGATAGTAATTATTGATCTCTGCTAAAAGCATTTGTATACCTACCGATATTCTTTGGCACGCATGTGTATGTATTTCCACAGAATCCAACGTCGCCAATTGCGCTGGATCAACAGTATCTTCTCGAGCTTTCGCTCAGCTCGTTCTTTTTGAGCAAAAGTTTGATACTTGCCAGGCACAATTACATAATCATTGGCTGTCGACATGTATTTCACGTTAATACCATCAAGGAAACATTGAACGGATTGTTCATGTGCCGTATTCTAGAATTGGATGTCTGTAGGTCATAAAAATGCGTTTAATAGAAACTAAACGTGTTGTTTACCAAAGTCTTTTCCTTCTGTTCCCAGGTTTGTGTGTCCCGTGTGCGATAACGTCTATGCTTCCATTTATCTAAATATGGTCCAGTTTGGGTAAATGCATCCAAGTACTCCTTTTGACTATGCTTGTCTCTGTAACCACAGAGAAAGGGTTTGATAATCGCTGCATTTTCAATCTCCACCACAACGTTTTTGGGCTGACCATCTTCCGTGTCCTCTCCGGAAATATGCACAGTCAAATAGTCTGGCAGTCGATGTTTACTACAAACGGTATCGAAGTATAAAAATAATTAATAATAACATGGGGCTTATAGGGAAAACTTACTCGTAGTAAACATTCAGACTTAGCTTAGTATTATCGCCTTTGGGCACATTGAGCTCTAGCTGAAACTCATGTATGCCAAACTCATCAAAGTCAGTTGAATGAATAGGCGTGTTATCACAAAGTAAACGATTGTCCTGTTTCAGCATAATTAAGCTCGGGTCAACCTCAAATTTCCGCGATATATCTTGCTTAACCTCGGCCATGGTCATGCAATTGGGATACACTTGGGCAACAATTTTCGTTTTCGATATGTAAAACTTGACGGTAACATTTTCCACATCCACACAAAACTCTTCATGAGGATCAGATTCCGTGCTACGTTGGTCGTAGTCCGGTCCGCATATTGCCCGAACCCTTGGCTGCTCCGATGAATCCACATTTAGCTGCATATTGCATACGTAGGATGGAGGAGACTCAGTGTCGCTCATGTTGTTCTTTAAAATAAATTATTACTCCACTATATTATATATTTTCAATCAAATGCTTGGCTGCCTGCTGCGTTTAAAAATACTGTGTGAAATATGTATGTTTGATTATTGGAGATGGTTAACGAGGTATGGCGAGGTGTTGAAGGGTGTGGGAATTAATTTGTTCAATAAACTTGTTGCCGGGCGCCCTGCTATGGCAACAAGCAATGGGCCCGTTTTCCCTTCCAAAACTTACCTACATTTTACAACTATTCTATTTGCTACCTCATTTTCTCACGCATTCATATTTAACCATTCATAAGCTTTTTTTAAACGAAAGCTAAATTCATGTATTTCTGTATGTTTCCCAGTTACATTGAGAGAAAGCGCCGTTTCCCTAAGACTTGCGAGCTCGCTAGCTTTTGGGCCATTATAAATTTGCAAGCACATTTCTTCTAATTGCCCCAATTTAGTTTTCTTCCGACTTCACATACGAATATGCATATCTATTAACAAACACGACTCATAATCAGACTCATTTAACATACGCGTGTTTCCAACTTTAAATCCCAAATTAATTTTGAAATTGTCTACAGTTAATTATTTATATTTAACGGTGACAACAATTATATTTACTAAATAGTTTTAACGATGTGATATGTTTGTATCTCTTTGGGCGTACGTGATCATTGCCAGAAGCTGCAAAATAATGATGCTTATTTTAAGCAATTTGTTGATGGCTTATATATACTTTGACTTAGTTTTCTTGGTTACCATATTAGACTATAGGATGGCATCCGACAATTCAATGGCCGACAATATACTTTGTTTTACTTCTTGTCCTTGGCTTTGGTATATATGTAAGTTTATCTAAGAATTACATACTTTAGCCAGCAAACGGGGGTCTCATAAGAGATTTCCCGCAAAAGATATGTTTGGTAAACCGAAGTCGGAACTGATTTTGTATCTCTGAATTTAAATATTTTATTATTTAAGCGATTCAATTTCTTAAAAATAAACATCTTTTCTTATGTGGGATATCTTTGTTAGCCACGATAATCAATTAAAACTCAATTAGTTATGTACGGTCTTCCAATAATTAATAAATAATATTTTTATTGTAATAAAGTCTTGACTTATGATTAAGTGACGTCAGTGCAGATTTGCGATCAGCATGTGCTGCCTGTAACCGGAAGGGCCGTCCATTAAAGTAGTAGTCCTTGTGATGTTGAACGTGAAACACTTTACTCTGTGTCGTCACTGAAGACGAAGGTTTCGCTGTCGTTGAAACGGCAGTGGGATTCCGATGAGGATTCTTGTCAGTCAATGGCCTAGGTGACTGAGTCGATGAGCTAGCTGTCTCCTCTACAATGGGCTTGATTTTCATTGGCTGATAATCGTAGCCGATGCCAGGAATATAACGATACGGCAATGGCGGTATGGGAATAAAGTAAATTTTGGAGTCCTTTTTGTTCTTTTTTGTCTTGCTGTTGTATTTACGCAGGTGAAGTGGTTTCGAGGTCACTAAATAATCCATGTAAACGTTGTCCAATGTTGGAGACTGCACCAACAGTTTGCTGATCAGTTGTGGAGGCGTAACAGTATTGCCAACATCTGCTCTATTTAAAGAGGGAATGTTGTAAGAGTAGGGATGAGCAGCACTCTCCCTGAGTGTAGTCAGGGCTAAGAGCGCCAACAACATTGTCAACAAAAGAGACATGCTGAAGAAAAAAGAGAAAGAGATGTGAATAAGATCATTTATTTGAAAGTGTGTGCATATATACGAATACATAAGTGTCAGGGCAATTTCAACAAAAAGTGTCCACAAATTTGTACTCACAATCAGAAATTCGCGCCCTGTATTGAAATCACAACTGTTTCGAGATTTGATTGATGAACCAAATGGCTACCAAATAATAAATTATACCCCAAGTGGAGCAATACGAATACAAATAAAACAATGACAAGCGCTTTTCTGCAAGTCACAAATGCCAAATAATTTAATAATAAATAAATCGTCTGCGCGCATTAAAGCGCGAAATATTTTACAAAAAATGTTCGCCACTTTATTGTAAAGTTTCTCACGTTCCAGCCGAAAAAAACAAAACAAAACAAAACAAAGCAAACATATACAAAGATTTCAAAAGCATCGATTAGATTCACTTAAATGAAAGCATTTAATGCACGCTAATCAAAATGTGGAAGCCGACGTCTCTGTCGACGCAAACTGTGATGCCAACTGAGCAATTACGCTAATGAGCGTGGCGAGCGCCACCTGGCGGCGCATTTCAACGCCTGAGTGATTAACGAGCTAGTATAAAATAAGTTGATCAACAGAGAGAAAAAACTCAAAAAAAGGCAGTCGCAATGGCAGCCTAAACGGCATCAATTTAATATCGAGACGAGAACGATAATGTTAGCAACTTAGGGGCAGGAAAGTTTAGGCGTCTGACCACGCCCCCACATGCTTGATTATGCAAATTAAAGGTTATGATACCTATCTTTACATACGAAAATAAGAATTTTATATGTATCTAAGATTTGCTTAACGATTTCTGTCTAACGAAGATCGCCGCAGGCATTTTTCAAATTTAGCGTGTGGCGTACTCTCTTGACCTTGCTAAAAAAAATTAAATTGGATAATGATAAATTGCAGAAAGTTCGTCGGTAAGTTTATTTAGACTGTTGCAGCTAACTGTGCCAGCGTACCAGCCCGTATGAAATACGATCTGGGAGGAGAACAAGAAAAGGCATTATTTATTTTCGTTGAGTTTTTAGGTTGTAGGAGTGTTCACTATTGTACCTATTTTCATTGACATAAAGACTATTAATATATAGCAGCTCCATGCGTATATAGTATTTTAAGCTGACATCAGGAACTTGAAATAATCTTATTAAATTGCTCATCAAGAACATTTCTTCTCATGCTAATGATTAAGTTATTGCTAAAGCAGATATTTAATATGCTGGATATTTAATATTAATACATATATCCAAAGCTTCTATAAATGTTTTTTGCTTTCCTATTTTACCAAAGTATGATAGCAATCAATGCCGCTTTGTTTTATGCCTATCATTTGTTAAATCCGACTAATTAAGTCAAGTCGTCTCTGGGGTTGCCGCTCGCAAAACGAAAGACTTAGACAACAAACTTGGTTAGTATATAGCATTCATAAATATGCATATGCGATGTATATGTATGATTAATAATAATATCTAGCAGCTGTCAAGTGCATAACTGAGTGTTTGTTCATGCAAATCGATGTGCATACTCGTATGCCGTCTTATGGGTATTTATTAAAATTGCACTCACTTTAAAAGAAGCTATCACTGTGTCTTTGAATGCAGCTGCTTGATTATATTTTTATTTAATTTATTTGCGTTTTTTATGCACAATTCTTAATTAGCGAGAGTCTTTAATTATAAGTTAATCACGACTTGCAAATCACAATAAAATTATGTAAATTTTGAAATATAAAGCCAAATAAGGATAAGGAATACAGGAAATCCTTTTTCTTTTATTGTTCTCGTATCACAAATTTACACTTAATATGAATGTGCCTCTTGCACTTGGAATCTTTCAAATATTTTACGCAAACAGCGTTTCTCGATGTTGTAGACGCCTCGAAGAGCGGCAAATAAATGAGATCTACAGACCGTGTGTAATTCGGTTTATTTCTTGAAACAAAAATCACTTTGCTGTCGCTGCTTCAGTCGGCTTCACTGCTGTCGCCTTCGTCGTTATCGCCATCGTCATCGTGTTGGTACGTCATCAACTTGGCTAAGACTTGGCTTGGACTTGGTCGGAAACTTTGCTGTACGAGTGAGCGTTCACTTGCCGACTCAACTAGTATTAATGTGTGTGAGGTCCGAGCCATGAGAGATAGCTCGTAACTGTGGCCCGCACACCCGACAATGATCTCGATGATGAGCCAACGCGAACGAGACGAACGAAGTGCATCAATTTGCCACTTTATTGTTTACCTGCTTACTGTTATAGTTTGCCGTTGCACTTTGCGGGTTTTGCTTTGCCATTTGTTTGACAAATTCAACAGGCCGACGAATTGATTCATTTCAATTGCTCAGAGATCTGACTTCTTGTTTGAAAGTGACAAGCACGCTGGAAATTCAATATCTACCATACGGTTCCTCATCTACTTACTTCATTTTTGATTAAATTACAAACTGGAAAGTGCAATTACTGCTCCTCTTGTTCTGGCTATGCTTCTGGATATGGATGTGGCTCTTCCCCTATTACCCTACGCATTTCTAACCTCTTTTGTCTTTCCCATTTGTGCACAAATTAGTTACAAATGAACCCACCACAACAAAGGCTGGCGATGGGTAACACGAAGCTCCACTGGAAGTGAAATTGCTATTGACAAGACACTGCAACATACACACACTCACACTCATACTCACGCACTAGCACTGCGTGCTTCCTTTTAGAGGGATTTGTTATTGTTTTAGCCGCATTCAAACTGGCGCCACTGGAAAGATTATATGTTAGTTTTTAAATGACTTTGCGTGATGTGCTGACGTGTTTTAAGGCTGTTACTATACTCTACACACATAAAGTGCAAATTAAGGGTATCTGAAAGCTATGTAAATACTCGTACAGCGGGATCTCTTTAGTATTTACATCCTAGTCAAATATACCATGTGAAAAGTCGATTAGCCTACACTTCTATAATATAATAATATACCCTATTACAGGGTATTTCATGGTCTAGAACACTTTCTTGTTTGTTAAGATGTTAGTAAGTCGAGTGAACCCTATTGTTAACCTTTGTCAATGTGGAAGTGGAAGCTGTGACCTAGTGTACTTAAAGTTAAGCTGCCTTCTGGGGAGTACGAGTAAATCATTACAAAAAACTAAAAACACTACACTTCCACTGTCAAATTTATAGCCGGTAATTTAAGTAGCTAAACATAACCAATTTTACTTTTATGTGTGCATTAACATGACATTATATAAGTCCAATTGACATGTAACCCATCACCTGAGTACTTTCTCATCTTTCACTTACTGAAATAACCCAAATTTTTCAGCATTTCTAGTCGGAGCAATTACCAACGAGTATCTGAGTACATAGCTATAAAATTTTAGTGCGCCCTACGCTCTGTGCAAGTAAATGACATAACTTCAAATCATTATTATCATTTTCCATTTGGGTACCAATACCACTACTATCAGCTTAAGGTCCAAAGGAATGGCAATCAAAACACCTTTAAATATTAATTAGCCGTGCCAGACGGCAGTCGACAACTTCAGCATTCCCTTTCAGCAATTACCCTAAGCTTGATTTAAGCTAATGTACACAACAGTATGATCTCAAGTGTGTACGCATATTCCCTGGCACAGCACCAAGACAAACATAAGCAGCAGGTTACGCACCGTATGTATGTATATAGTGGATACTCTAATCTAACTACTAACGAATCTGGCATTGGCATAATTGTTAACGATTAGACAACACAAATCACGAACGAGCCGTAAACGCCAGCCAGACCGTATCTTGTATCTCGGATTTCGTATATGCATTAGTGTGATCTAAGCTAGGAATTATTAAGAGTAATATGTTTAATGCTGACGGAAGCAATGTAGATAGGCTGAAGCACGGGACGATGACAATGGTAACAACTCAACCAACCAGCTGTGTAAAATTCAAAGCCAGGCTAAGCTAACTAATCAAGAATATGCGTCGTCTACAGGTATCAGATCCGAAGCATGAATTTCTCTTGCAATAAATGACAGACAACGTCTTTACGAGTACTCTACACGTTGACGCTTGCGTGTTGGCTACTGAAATGAAAAAAAAAATTATACAAACTGTATTAGTCTCTCTCTTTTAGACTGTCAGTCGGTGGGCCAGTTATATGGCTAACGTTTTCATTAGCCAGAATTAACTTTGATGGCGGGAACACCCACAAATAGGGTAAGGTTAAGGCCGTCGCCACGTCATTTTAAATGTTCATAAATATGTTTACCTAATTATAAGTAGTTTCACATTTTATTGTCGATAAATGTATCTAGTTCATTAACCTCGTCTGATGCAAAAAACTAAAATGAATCAGCTTAACTAGCCTTTTTCTTTGTCTTTGTATTTGTCTTTGTCACTGTCTTTGCAGTGAAGTTTTCTTTGGATTTGGGTTTCAGCTTAAGTTTAATTTTAAGTTTGGGTTTGAGTTTGAGACGTTTGGCATGTGGGCATCGCCTTTTAATTGTCACCCCGCTTTCGCGCTATGCACTCGGGAATGAAGTTGTCATCATTGGCGGCTTATGCAATGCTAACAATCTCGTTCCGTCTTGTTTGTTTGGTTTTTCTGAGTAATGAGCTACACTCGATTGAGGTCAGCGACGGATGCCAATTATACGACTCTGACTTTCATTGAAAGTAAAATATTTGTAGAGCATACGAAAGGAAATGCAACGAAAGGAAAAAAAACGCTAAACGTATACATAGCAAAGGCAGCAACAAATTTAAAGGCAGAAAAATAAATATTTGCTATTTAATGTCTCGATGATTTCAATATTTTGTATATTTACTTGTAAGTATCTGTCACACTTCTTACAACTATTCGAAGGTATGCTTGGTGTAATTCACAAACGAATTTAATGCTATTTGACAATTTTTCTCCGATTTGTATTAATTTTTTTATGATATTTTTAATAATTTTTTTTAATAATTTGGGATAATGAACCAATTTAAGTAAAATTCTTTGGGCTTGTACTAAGCGACAAAAGTAGGGTATTTTTTAGTTAAGCATCTAAGTGCTAAAGTTGTGTTTATGTATAAATTTAGTTTATTTATTTGTGAAAGTGGCAAGTGACCACAGGAAAAGGTTAAACTGGGCGCTGAAGCGTGCCCTGCCCTGAATTGGCTATAGGCTGTGATCGCCATCGAATTTTGGCTGCAGTGTATTAAGTTAAACTGAAACTGGACAGCGGAAAGTGGTGATTTAATTCAAGCAATAATTTGATCGTGTGCTCGTACTACTGCTGCTGGAAAAGAGAATTATTATAAGCGAATAAAATTGAATTTCGAGATGTAGGAGCTCTCTCGTCGAATTCATTTCTTTGTGGTACATACACATATAATCACAGTAGTCGCTTTCACACCTCCCACGTCAGAAACCATTAACGATTTGCGCACTATATCCCAATTACTTTATACCCGTAGTATAAAAACAAAGCTTTCCAAATTTCTGACAATTAGAGCAAACGATTGATAGTTATGTTTTATGACTTCTGTTGATTTACTATTCAAGGAAATTTCAACACTTTGTCGAATGAGTATGGACTATCATAACTTCATTTCGAATTTTATTGCTTAGCAACCAGTTTTGCTAAGCACAGTACGAAGAGAAGACAAAACAAAAAGCAACAAATACAAGTCAATTTTAAAATCTCAACTTTTGCAAGGGTATAAAAAAGGAAAATTTTAATGTATTTGATCTACTGTCTTAATCCATTGGATACCGCATTATCGGCAATCATTCATTACATTTTTCTTTATTTTCTAGTTATGTGTAGCGATTTCGGCTCCATAATGTTTCTTACTTATTATGAGTCTTAGCGGAATTGTGGTGACCTTGACGTTTATGTATCATTAAGAGAGCCGTTTCACGAGCAGTGTCAATAAACTTAAATGCTAGTAAATCTTCCCGCTAAGGAGCGCTTCCACATCTATATATTCTTATAGTCGTTAATTTGTTTTCAATGTATCTATGTCCATTTCGTTTATATTACTGCCTCACCTGGTCATTATTCGAAGGTTGGGGTGCTGCAATCCTAGTCGCTCTTGGTCATAAAAACTTTAGATTCAATTGAAATAAGATACGATCTTGCCTTTAAAAGCGAAATAAAATTGTGTTAGCCGTCATTTTATGATTAACATTTAAATTTGTCCGTTTCCAACCAGATTGAAAAACCAATAGTTAGTTTGGATATCGAACAGTTTAGAATACAATAAATATTTATTAACAATGTTTTCCTTCCTTTAAAAAAAAAACAAAAATTATTCGACGAGGATGGGATTCGAACCCACGCGTGCAGAGCACATTGGATTAGCAGTCCAACGCCTTAACCACTCGGCCACCTCGTCACGTGCTGGCTATGGTTCTAAGTGTGTACAAGTCATCAATGGCCAGGCAACTCATATGTGATTTCAAGCAGTTCAAATGTAAGCAGTGCAAAAATATTACCTGTCAAAGGAACCAAAGCATAACAGTTTGTTTTTCAAGCACAATAAAATTTTTCTTATATATGTAAGTGCATGTGAATCCTTTCTTATCCTCTCAAAAGCATATATGTATATAATAAATTATTTGATTAATTATAAGGCATTTTAGAGTAAAATGTTTGAATAATAATATCAAATCGATTATTATCGTTCAGATAAAATTTGAATGGAATACGAAAAAGCTTTCGATTAATTTTTGAAAATAGAAAATTCGATTACTAATTATAAGCTAAATATATTATTCTGGTTATTCTTTGGTTTTTGCACTGCTTGTATTTACTCTAAAGCGGTGCATCAAAATAACAACTGGATGCCGACCCCGCATGCGACGAGGTGGCCGAGAGGTTAAGGCGTTGGACTGCTAATCCAATGTGCTCTGCACGCGTGGGTTCGAATCCCATCCTCGTCGAAGATACGCTTTTTATAAAATTAAATTAAATATAGTTTTATTAACCTTTATTAATTGTATTGATAAGTTCATATTTTTACTTAAAAATATAAAAGTAAAACTAACAATAAGAATTTCAAATAAATTTTAAGGTTTTCATTGTGTTACAAAAAAATGAAATCTTAATGCGACGAGGATGGGATTCGAACCCACGCGTGCAGAGCACATTGGATTAGCAGTCCAACGCCTTAACCACTCGGCCACCTCGTCATGTTGGCAGCCGCCGATACAATGAGGTTTCTGAACCCTTTTACAGATTTTCTACTATTCTTTCCAAGTAATGAAAACTGAATTATAAATTGTGTCAATTAAAGTGACTCTGTATTGTTAATACTGCAAATAAGTATTTCTTTGGTTAAGTGATTGCTTTCGCTTCTACTCATCGTGAATACATCACATATTGGCTGCTGAAAAAAGTAGCCAAGTGGTGGCGCGTGGTTTGTGTCTTCTGGAGAGCAGTCTAAGTGTTTTAAATATTTGGTTTAATACCCTAAATTTAATGATATGATAGTTACCTCCAACATTACTTAACACATTAAGCTTATGTATTTGGAATATTATGTAGCTGATCGTAATTCTTTTTTAGCTATTCGACTTTTTGTTTGAGAAGTCTATCCACTTATTTACTAGACCATACAAAAGTATGACGAGAATTTTGGCTTAGTCTTTTTTGATAGGGTATTTTCACGCACAACATCAATAAACATTCCCGTACATTGTATTTTTTAAATTTTTTATTTGCTTGAGCATTGAAGATCGCTCATCATAAAGGGTTTTTTCATAATTCAGATATACATATGTTCATACTTAGATCTTGGTGGTGCCGCTAGCTGACCCAGATTTTAAGTTCTTCCGTGCTTGTTTTGAAATTCGTCTTGTATCCGTAAATAGCGCTGTTTGCCCAGTAAATACTCTTGAACAGACTGTAGCACATTTTAAATAAATAATTGCCAATTGGTTATAACAAATTTAAAGTTTAATTAATTAATTCTTTAAGCCTGTAATTTTTATTTCTTAATTCTTAATAAATTGGCAGATAGAGAGAGAGTAGAAAAAATTAAACGTGTTAAATGAGCTACACATGTGCGAGGACAAACTTCATAAATTCCTCTGGGTGTAAGTACTACGAATGTTTAGTTGTCAACCGTCATCATTGTTGTCAACGGTGTTAATGAACCCTTGTGACTAATAGCTGTTTGTTGTTTACGTTTACGTTTAGGTTTACGTTTTCGATTCAGATTCCTGGTTACAACACCTATCACAGCACATTGTCTTCGTTAGGAAAGTGTGCTCAAGTCTGACGATGTGAAGGCACGCACGTTTATATTTAGCATTTAGTATAGTAGTAGCATCTATCCACATCCACACAAAAAGATGTCCCAATGTCCGGTGATAGTCACGTGCACAAGGACATTCCAAGGCTAATTACGTTGGCGCGTTCCCTGTATATTGACTCTGCAACATCAGCCTCAGTCTCAGCCTGAGCCTTAACACCAGCTTCAGCATCAGAGGCGCGGGCTTGCTTGACTTGGATCGGCTTTATTATAACACCATCCGTTCATTATGGTTGCTGCCACCGCTCTACAGAAGTTTCTGTTCCAGCAGCAGTGCAGTCTGTGGCATGCAACGTGCGAGTATCTGGATCTGTATCTGTATCTTTGCATCTGCGTGGTTGTCTCTAGTTGTAGTTACATTCGCTAGTCTCCGCTTAATTAGCTATGTAATTTATTATTGCCCTAATCTCTGAGAGAACAGAGACGGCGCCGGCGCTGACGCTGGCGCCAATCCCTCTGGCATTGACAAATAAACAAATTACTTATACTATTAGAATATTAATATGCGCACATCCAAGTTGTGAAAGCCAGGAAGCGCTCTCGTCAGCGTCACCTGTGCTTCCCTGCTTGTCTATAAAACCAACACAATTAAACGACCCTCTATCTTAAAGACATACGCCCTTGTCTTATAGCTAGTAACTATGACTGGCATTACTTGGAGTTATGCAGGCAATAAAGGTGTGCTCTGCACTCTTACATGTTCTTCTTCACATACGATGTACGTATGTCTGTGTATGTACATTGATGTAATCACACAATTATGCCCAATTATGTAACAGCTTCTCGTGACTGGCGCTGATGTGGAGCCTTAGTTATATATTACAAATACAGGTGCTTAGATCCGTTGTTAAGCAGAATGCTTTGTGGATATCATTGACTAATGAGCGTTCTAATACCCATTACTTTATTATACATGTAACCCTGCCCTTTCCCACTTCGTCGGTGTCATAAACATTAAAACACACAATCGCGGGCGTATTTGGCAGGCCCCACATTTTAAACAAAGTCAGACGGACATTTATGCAATTAACATTTTTTTTCATTCTATAATTTGCAGTTGCATGTGTAAGTCAAAAATGCGAAGTTGCCACTTGCAGAGGCACCACAAGCGGGGTCCATTGACACTTGAGGGTAATTATAAATAAATTTATGTACTTAAGAAATGCGAATGTATGTATGTTTCCTTCTAGCTACAAGTATTAACCGATTTATCACTTAGGAGCGAATCTTGAAGCACAAATAGATTTCAAAATCAGATCATCATAATGTGAGTCGCTTTGACAATGCAAACAACAGTCAACAAATAAGCAGCTACAAACGCTTTTTGCCCACTTCTATCTAGCTTGGCTCTTTCTCACAGCGAGCTTCTTCTCCATGCACATCGTCAGCAAAGACGCCGACGTCGACGGCGACTGAGCTGGCGTGGAATTGGCCAATATAAAGCGCAGCTTCGAAACGTACTCACTCTCATTGCCAGTTGAACGCGCTTACTGTGCAGTCCACCCATATTAAACTTTGAGATTTTCTTGGCGGTACTCTGATCCTGTGTATAAGTCTACGCGAACTTTGGAATTATAGCTCATTATTTTGTATGTCCAATTGTGAAAAGTGCTTTAATTGTGTATTGGGGTTGTCATGCAGTTCACAGAAAATACATTAAACAAATAAGTATTTGGCCGAAATACTGTTTTCGGCAAATTTATTAATGCCTAGCTTTACCGCAAGCTAAAATTTGAATAGTTAAAATAATTTATTTTTAAAATTAAAATAAATAAATAAACTATTAAGTGGTGCGCTTGTGTACATTTAAAGACTTTGATATTCATGAGGATTTGCAATTCAAAGATCACGTATATTTTATTTTAAATAAAATAATCTCTTTCCAGGTGACCTGAGCGATGGCAATAAATATTTGGATGAACTATCTGCGCATTCTGCTACCATTTCTGCTGGTCTCCCATTCATATGCCGCCAATTTGTCGCAGCTGGTCAAAAAGCAGGCTCAAACAAAGCAGCCACTAATATTGCAGTCAACACAGCAGCAACAGGTGAATTCTCAGCAATATGTACAGGAGTCGGAGCTGCCAGCAGATCAGCAGGATATAAAGAGCGATGAGGAGGATGATTCTTATCAAATGCTGCATGAATTGAAGCAGGATTCACGGCTTCCAGTTTCCCCCTCCAACTACGCATGGAATCCATATGCAGCCACCAGTTCCCCATTGAATTCTTACGACAGTCCGCCTTCAACTGGAGCTGCCATGCCCATGCCTAAGATGCTACCATTTATTGGGTACGCCCAGCCAGTACTCATTCCTTTTCCACTCTATATAGCGCCCGACATGTTCTACCCTTCTTATCCGGGCACTAACAACGATCTTGATGATGTGGTGATGTCACGGGCTGCCGGTGAGCGACGACCTCTGTCAGCTCATTCACCTCGCAATTCGCCCATATACTACGTCCGCCTGCCCCCCACACCATACATGTTTGTGCCGACAAACCTGGCTCCTGGTCCATTTGGAAGCAGCTTCTCGCCGTTGCTCACATATCAGCCCATGCCAACATTTTCCACCTTTGGCTCTGTATTCAATTTACCAGTCAACTTTTTGGCTAATGGCAAACCCTCCGGCGTTTATCAAATGAATGGACCGGCCAACGAGATGGCTCCCTTTTCGACGGGGCTCGGGAGCAACCACTTTAATGCTCGCCCGCCTACACCCAGCAATCCATATAGACCGATGTCGCCAGCTACGGCTGGTGGCTATGGACATTCCCAGCAGACCTATGGACTTTCCACGTTCCCCGCGCCTCAACAGGAGTCGAAGTTAACTTCTCTCAAACGACCGTTTGTCTTTAACGGCCGCCCCGAAGATATCTATATATTGCCCAATAATGTCTACAATTACAATGAACAGGGTTACTACTAACAACACCCACAATGGGCCAAGAGACTTACTGAAAGTATTATTGAATGCATTTAAATAAATTATATTAAAACATATTAACAGTAAGTAAATTTATTGATAGTGAAAAAAAATGTATTTTGTGAACTTATTCATATAGTGGTTCGATAAACAAAAGCAATTTAAAAGTTTCAGACAATACCTAACTGATATGTCAATTCTTGGGCAAATTTCGAATTTATTTATGAACAAGACTCAGTCACCAATTAATGCAACCTTTTCCTGCATGTCCTCAATATATTTCGCATCACCAAGAAGTTTGCTGCTTCCTATGAGCCCGCCGGTTTTCAAATTGAATTCGTAAACAATTGGCACACAATTGGGAACGTTGACTTTTAATATCTCATTTTTACTGAGACCTATTATCAAAATACCAGTAAACCGGACTAATAATTTCAAATGTTATATAGTATACCTTCTATATGCTTGACAAGTGCTCGAGCGACAGTTCCATGGGCGACGATCAATATGCGTTTACCCATAATAACCTCTTGTCTGATCTCTTCCCAGATAGGTTTCACGCGATCCACACACATATGCACAGATTCCGTGAGTGGAAAGCGACCAACTGGCACATTTTTAAAGGCGAGATTATTCAAGATTTCATAATAGTAGTTGTTGGCGGGTTCTATTGGGGGTGGTATCTCATCGTAGCTGCGTCGCCAGGCCTGAACCTGTTCCTCGCCGTAAACATTGGCCACTTGACGTTTGTTAGATCCGGTCAAATTGCCATAGTGTCGTTCATTTAGCCGCCAGTCCAACACGACTGGCAGAAAAGAGCATTTCATTTCAGCTAAGATCACATCCGCACTTTGTCGGGAGCGACACAATGCTGAACAGTAAACTTTATCGAACTCAAACTTGGCTTCAATCAACTTGGCCGCAGCAATACTACGCGATTGTTGTAGGCCTATTGTATAACGCTTATCAGTCTGTGTTTAATGTTGTTGTCATTGTTATCATTCTCATAAGCTTACCACCCTCACTTAGGGGCGTGTCATGCCAGCCACAAAATAGGTTTTTCAAATTAAACTCACTCTCACCATGTCTGACGATTACAAGGCGATTTGTTTTTGTAAACGCGCCTGAACTGAAATAAACAAAATTTATGTCAACAAAATAATAGTTCAATATGATATAGATTCTAGAATTATACGTTACAGTTTTCCTCTTAAAAACTTGAGCATGCTTCGCTACCGCCTTGTATCTTTTATTGCAAGTAGTTTTGCGATGGGATAAGGTCTATCGACATATCTGTGTTGCATGCAACTATTACAACTTATTTCCTATGGAGTGTTAATGACTTCCAAAAGTTAGCAACCAAACGCAAACTTGTTAAACTAAATTTAGGATTGAAATATTTTTGTAGCCAACTGAGAGTGACTACAGGCTCAAAAGTCGAATCGCTTGATTATGACATTACACTCTGCAACAGTCAAAAATCAATTAAGCTACAGGCTGTTGAGTATTCCAAGTATGCAGTTTTATTATAGTTGCTCGATAAGCTCAATAAGAAAAACGCTATCACTTCCCAGGTATTTCAACTTTATTTCAGTTTGCAATACTGGGTAGTCAATTATAATGAAAACAATGTAAATGGGAATGTAGAACTTTTTGTACCTTTTATTGAAGGTACTTAATCAATGATAAAACATTATACAACTCAAGGACTGCAGTTTTAACTAAAAATAAATGCAAACAAATAGATATAAACATTGCATTCTCTTGTCTTCGCAAGAGTACAATGTAAACATAATTTATTTAAAACGCTTTAGATTTTTATTATACCTTATACTCAAACACTGGTTAGCGAATACTCTCTCCGTCTTCAAAAACTATTAACCAATTAAATAATTGTTACTTTTGTCTCTGTCAGTATTCAGTTGATATTTCACTGAATAAAATATCTTACTTAACTTTTAATCTAATTGTTTGAAGTAATCATTGAAAGTAAACGTTGAAAATTCGGCTATAAATTTTGGAGTCTGCAAATTATTTCCGAAATCCTATGGTTTTTGTAGCTATCGCAGCGATGCAAAGACGATGACGATGGCGACGACTGAGTGCCGTCCCAGTCACCGTCGGAATCTGCTACTGCGGCTTCATATAAAGGTCTTCGTCAGCTTTGAGCAAAGCTCAGTCTTCAGAGCACCTTGCGTGAGCCTCTTTGTCACTAGTGCGTGGATTCAAATAATTGCGAATAATACTTGGTTAATTGTGAATTGTGAACTTTGTGTGTGGCTTGTGCAGAATGCATTTTCCGGCAATTGGAGACTTCTATAAAAGTTTGTTATTTCTACTACCGTTTGCAAGTGGTGAGTACTTATTAGCTCTTATTATGTCTGTATCTACAAATCAATCAAGTGTGTCCAAAGAATATCTGTGACTGTCGATATTGAGATATATTAAAAAGGTAGATCATAGCCATGTGCAACTATGACGTAAATCATACTTGTAGTCATAAGTGTGTTCAATTTGAGTTAGGTATTATCTGAAACGGTACATGCCCAATGTGTGCAACTGCGTGGCAGCGTTTTTGGGGGGAATTTATGAGCCATCTCTAATCTGAACTCTCGTATGTCACACTCACCGCCCATAAAACTGTCAAACTGAAGGAAGAGTAGAGCACAGAGCACACGCATCATCTAATAGATAATGGATAGTAAACAAAACAGAGCAGACGAATGTAAATAATAATAACAATAATTAAAATTGCATGCACAAATGCTCCACGAAAACTGTAAAAAGATGTCACAGCAATTTCTTATTGTTTACTAAGTTACATAAGTTGGCAAATTGTCCACATTGGACAATCATAGTTCACTTAGGTGCGTGGTAACTCCCTATTTTGGCCGGCAATTGTTGTGTCCCATTTTGGCAATTGAGTCAAAACATTTAAGTACTTTTATTGCGATTTTGATTTGAAATTGGCAAGCTATGAAGCAATTCTTTTTAGTCAAAACTCACAATTTACTTCCCTCTTAGAATTCCCAGCAGACGATCGTCGCTTTAGCTATGATAACCCAATTGAATGGCAATATATTTACCCACAATGTGGAGGTTCCGATCAGTCCCCCATATCACTCAATACACATAAGGCAATACCCATAAACCTACCTCCATTGCAATTTGGTCTCTATGACGACCTCTTCGACGATCTATTAATTGTGAGAAATAATGGACATACAGTTGAGTTCAGTGTGCCCACGACGGTCTACGGAGAACGTCCCTATATAACCGGCGGACTTTTAGGTGACTTTTATGAAGCTATGGCTGTACATTTCCATTGGGGTTCGCCTCAACAGAAGGGATCGGAACACGTGCTCAATGGTCGACGTTATGATCTGGAAATGCACATTGTACATCGCAACACAAAATACCAAAGCGACGAAGAGGCAAGGAATCAAACTGATGGCCTTGCGGTTCTCGCTGTGCTGTTCAAGGTGGTTCGAGTAAGTACGTCAATTATTTAATTCAACTCCGAGAGCTAATGAAAAAATGCTAAATAATTGCAGACAAGTTATCTACATTATCAGCCTGGCCTAAATGAAATCTTGGGATCGCTCCTGCATCTAGGCGATTTTAACAGCAGTTACATACCACCAGCTTTCCTCACACTTGGATCGCTACTCGGAAACTTGGACAGAGGAAACTTTTATGCCTACAAGGGTTCACTGACAACACCGCCCTGTTCTCCGACGGTTCTGTGGCATGTTTTTGCTGAGGTCTTGCCCATTTCACATCTAGAAATGCCAAAGTTTTGGCACTTACGAGATCGTCAGGGACGACCACTCTTAAATAATTTTCGACCATTGCAATCTCTTGAGGCGCGACAAGTATTTCAACGGCGACCTCTCGTGGAATACTTCTGGTCATAGCTAATTATGTTAAATTTCAGCACGTCTACAAGATCACAACAAATATGAGCTCAACTAAAACATTCAAGCTCAGAATGACACATTATTTTATTTAAAATTTAAAAATTAAGTGTAAAGAATATATAAATACAACAAGGCAATTGGAGGTACGCCAGGTATTCCTACTATTGCAGAGCCTTGTATTCAAGTTGTTTTAACCGACTATATGACAGCTATATGTGTGTATATAAAGTATAGAGACGGACCTGTAAGTACGTACATAAATAAATGCACAATAAATATAAAATTGCAGCTATTTAAGTGAACAATTTGATGTGCAATTAGGTAATAATTAGATAATTTATATAAAAAATAATATAATACAACTATGAAACTTTTTAATACAATTTGTAACGACTTTATTACTGTCGAAATTACGATAGTAGTAAATATGGTTATAAAAAGCTGGTATGTTATTAAAAGTGTGCTGCTGCCTGTTAACTCCTATTTACAGCTTCTGTAACGCGTAAAGAAGGCAGCAAATAGGCCCACCTCAACGGCCAGGACGGAGGAGCGCATAACGGATGAGGGTAATCTCATCACTGGACGCGGCAACTTGGCAACGCTGCTAGCCGCCGCTACTTGCTTAACCTGATATGCACATGTCCCTCGACGCCGGGGCAGCGTTGCATGCCGCATGAGATCTGGAGGAGGTCGAAAATTTACAGTATGATACTTATGATCTCGAACATCGAAGGGGGGACGTGGTATGCGGACTCGGGGATTGATCGGGGGATGGTATGGTGGTCTAACCGCAACTCTCTTTTCTCGCATTTTGTTCGTATTTTTCTGGCTGGTTTCTAGGTCTGTCGAATCAATTTCTTGATAACGAAGTTTTTTTGGCTCCTTAATGTAAGGACTACCGCCCTTGTATTTCACCTTACGTTCTTTGGCCTGCTGCCTTGTCATTAAAGTATTCGGTGGTGCATTTAAATCCTCCTCGATCCTCTTGAGCTTCAGATGATCATTTTTTGTATCTTCTTTCAACGCTTCCGTGAGATTATAATAGATTGGTTCATCTTCGAGTAACATTTCTTCAATAGTTTGCTCGGGAACTGTCGGTTTTGACGTTGGCAAATCTACCTTTTTACTATCCAAATCTTCTAGTACTATTGCTTCGGTCTCTGCAGCACTAAACTCGGAAAGAATTGGGTCTGACGTTTCATCAGTAGTAAGCTGGGGAACTTTCGGTTTTGACGTTGGCAAATCTACCTTTTTACTATCCAAATCTTCTAGTACTATTGCTTCGGTCTCTGCAGCACTAAGCTCGGAAATAATTGGTTCTGACGTTGGTGTTTTGAATGTCTTGTTTATGAAGTCTTTTTGTGGCATTGCTTCAGTTTCTTCTTCAGAAGGGGTTAGTTTCGGCGTTGGCGCTCCAATCGTCCTGTTCATAACGTCCTCTTGGGGTGTTCCTTCGGTTTCTTTGGCAAAAGATTCCGAAAGAATTTTATCGCCCTCTATCGGCTCTGTGGAGATCGATTCTTGCTGAGTTAAATCGCTAAGCTCCTTCCCAACAAACTTTGTAAGCCTGGTTTTGGGCTTATGTGGAGGAGGCGGAATAGAAGCTAAAGTAAGTTGATGCTGATCATGGGTTATGTCTTCCTCCTCAATTGGCGCACTTTGTTTTATGGATATCGACTTCTTTTTAAACAGTTTCTGATTACCATCCTCTTCTTGGTCGTAGATAGGTTGATAATTGTATCCCACAGAATCTTGGTCTTGATTATTATTTGTGCTCTCCGATGCAAGAAAGATTTTCCGTTTTGAACTCTTCTTTAAACTTTCATCACATTTTTCGCAGTCGAGTATCCAATCCCATTCAGGTCCCAATGCACCATCGTGTTTGCCATGGTGAAAGCGCAGATTAGAATCTTCAAGGCTATGAAGTTGACTCTTTTTAGCAAAAGCCAACGTACGTTGACCGTCTATCACTTTAGATTTTCCGTCCATTCCATCATCACCGCAAAGGTTTTCATTATTAATATCGTCGCTTTGATTTTTAAAAGCTTCGGGCTTATCATAGTTTAGAGAAGCCTCGTTTTTTTCCAACTTCTCAAACGTTAAAAATTGATGATGGTCTTTTTCTATGCTATGCTCCATCTGTTTAGGCTTACCGTCCTTCCAATCATTACTGTCTTGAGCAAGGACCTCTCCATTGTCCTGCAGATTTTTCGTGTGGTTGCTTTCAACCCATTTACCCTCCAGAGTCGGATTTTCGAGTTCAAGTTTTAGTAGATTTTCTAGAAAAGAATCTTGTTCAAAAGCTAACAAATCTTGGTCCTTATCAATGTTGGATTTGTTGTCAATGGATTCCTTGTTTTCATTGACAGAGTGACTCATTTTAGATACGTCGCCTTTAATGTGCTGAAAGGTCGTGGGCTCATCATGCTCTAGTACCGCATCTTTTTTTCCTGCCTCTTTGAAGTACTCAAGGCGATGGCGCGTTTTCTCTTTATTCAAAAGCCAAAAATTGGGATCTTCTAGTTTTGAACACGGTAATTTGGAGTCTTTCTTAGCTTCGCTGTCAATAAATTGACTATCGTAGTGCATGTTTTTCGACAAGTCGTTGTTGAAGGTAACCGAAGATATGGCTTTCTCATGAAGGCGATCATCCAAAAGTTCCTGTGCCGATTTCACCATGTTGGAATCTTCAACACTATGCTCATCAGTGACACTACCGCGCAGTGATAATTCATTCTCTTTTTGAGAACCCTGTTTATTCTCTCGATCATCATAAAGAGTCATTTTTGCAGACTTATCGCTGCTACTCTCAAGGGCCGTTGGCTTCGTTGGAATTGTCGTGAACAAATTATTCATAGCTTCTCTTTGAGGCTGATCTATCTGATTTGTTTGCTTCGCCTTAGAAAGTCGAAGCTCATCCTGGGTGTAATTCTGGATTTCAGGATTAGACTTAGTCGGACGATAGAAATTGTCTGTCTTTGAGTATTGCAAGGGAACCCCGTCGGGCTTAGGTGCGGTCGCAGTAAATGATGCATCACTGTCCTGTGACGATGTTATGTCAAGCTTTTTTGGTCGAACTACTTTTAAATAATCGACTGTGTAACCCCCTTGATTAATTGGAAAAACGTTTCGGGTTGCTTGGTCCATCTCATTTTCCTCATTGGCAGACTCGTTCTTTATGTCCTCCAAGTGGGTATTTATAGAATGCCTACTCAATTCTTTCTGCTCCTTGACCCTTGATTTTGGTATCTTCTTTCCTGGAATTTCTTCATAAGGATCGGTATCGACTATGCCATCTGATTTTGCTATGCCCTTTGAATCTGCTTTTCTAACATGCATGTTTGTTGATGGGCTTTTATTCATATTCAACTTCGATTTACCGTGTTCTTTTTTGTCGTTGGACTGTTTTTCGTCGTTCTTAACCTTAACCCTAACTTTTAATGCTTTAAATTTATAATTATAGGGTCCAGCACGTTGTTCAATGAGATTCGTCAAGCCGACTATAGGTGATGGTTTTCCTTCATCAGATTTATTTGTTTCAGATCCTGATAATTCGGCCGGTGACCCTTTAATTGATAAGAATTCACTACTGGCTACATCTTTTGGGAACAGAAACTCCGAGCTCAAATTAGAAGAGCCCACAGCATTAATGAAATTAAGGTTCTTGTCCTGATTTGGAATAAGCGATGAGGCCTTGTCCATTTCTGTTGATGACCCAATTGCCTCTTTTGTGCTATTTTCTGGAATGTTCTTAAGCTTAAGATAGATTTCGGGCTTATCATTCGCTGAACCAATCTCAAAAGAGTACTCTACGTTGCCATCATTGGGTTTAGAAACATCCATATCTGCGACTGCTTTAATACCAGATATTTGACATTTGTCTAGAAACTCAATTAACTCCATGTTGTTATTTGGAATCTTGAAGTATTGATTGTATGGATCCAGCGGCTCCTTCTCATTGAAGTCATTAACAGGATTATCAATTGCATTCTTGGAAATAACACTATCTATCAACCTAGGACTATGTTCGGAAACCACATCAGCACCTGTGTTGGAAATAGGCATCGAATACTCTTTTTTCCGCAGACTGGGAATGGAGTAATTGCTAATGAAATTTAGGGGACTCATAAATCAATCAAAATTATAAGAGCTATTTCAATTTTGGATACCTTAAGTCCGGGTGCTTACGCAGAGTATCAACCAAAGCTTCTGGAGGCACCTCATTCTGGCAGACTCGATGTAAGATCGTAAACAGTGGGTACCTTTAAATTGGTTAAGTAGTTTATTGTCTTGTTTCTTAGAGATTCCTATATATTTACTTATGCTGCAATTTCTTCTTTTCCAAGAAAGCGAAGATCTCGCCAGCAATTACGGGCCCAAGCAACTTGCGACCATTTAAAAGATTTGCTTCAATTTCTTGGACAGTTTTCCGAGAAGTAACAAAGGTTTTGGCAAAGGTTGCGTTTTTATCGGCTGCAGGGACAAAAATAAAGTAAGTGGCATTGATTTCATTGAAGGTAGGTTTATCCCAAATCTTATACCAACCATAAGAGGAAGCCACCGAGTTGGCTACACTACAGCTTTCGAAAAATGTTGATAACTTGGTAGTAGGATTAAATGCGTTAATAAACCTCATCATTTCTTTCAAGCCCAAGTGAAGACAGGCGACCCGAGCATTGTCTCCAAGTCGCAAGCCATCAATAAAGCCCGCACTTAGTGCTATCAAGTCCTTAAGGGTATTGCACAGTTCGACCCCATCAACATCGTCAATGCTAAACACTTTGCAGTTCTCTGTCTGAAAGAGATTGGCCAATTGGTGAGCGTGTGCCTCATTGTTGCAGCCAATTGTTATCTCGCACAACTTGCCCTGTGCCATCTCCATGGCACTATTGGCACTCATCATCGAGTAACATGGAATGTTCAATTGGCTGGATATAGAATGCGAGTAGAGATCGATTTCACCATCCCTAATATGATCAAATCCTTTAATCAACGAGACTGCATAAGCCCCACTTTTAACATTTCCCGCTAATATATTACAGTATGGTTTTATAAAGCTATGCGACGAAGCAAATATTAAAATATCGGCTTCCTTGGCAGCTTCTAAAAGATCATTGACAGCAATCTAAAAACATTGTGAATTAGCGAATTGAGAAAATTTGTTTATATGCGATGTAAATTTGAAAATGTGCCGCTCATTGCCAAAAATTGCAATAGATAAATACGAAAAGAACTTACCAAATTTTGGTCTAACTTAATTCCTGGCAGATATTTTATATTTTCGTGACGCTCGTTCATCACCTCTGAAAGGGAATTACTTCTAACGAGCTCATCGTATACATAAATGTGTACTCTTTTGTCGAATTCACCATTAAGTACATTTTTGCAAACGGCAGTGGAAATTGCAGAGCCCCTAAAAATAATAAAACCTCCAGAAATTCAAATACAAAAGTGCATTCTTATACTTGATGTGAAGACTCACCAGCTCTCTGCTCCAATTATGCACACTTTTGGTTTCTTTTCCATCTTATCGTTACATAAATTTTGATTACGAAAATTAAAAACCAAGAGGTAAAATTAATAATTTTATAACTTTGAATTTTGAACACTTTTAGAATTTTTTTTTAAATTTTGATCTACGAAATGGGTCGAAACATACTAATGATGTGTTCAAACCAAATATCGACAGAAATTTCATAGACAGCTCTTCAAGTGTAAGGTTGAAACTCGTATACAATTTCAGATGAAGGGTCCATCAAGGGGTCGGTCGTCACTCTCACTGTTTTAACGATTTGTTGTTTTTCTTTTTCCTTTTGTGCTTCCTCTTCTGATATAGCTCGAAGCTCAAATTCGGTAATGATTTGGGAGATGCGGCTTTTGGCCTCTGCTGCTAATTTGGGCGGCAAGGACTTGATGCTGATGCAAGCGCTCTCAAAGAACAAGTCATAACTGTCGCGTTTCTGCATTGGCGTTGCTTTAGGAGATGGACTGTTGGATAAATCGTCTTTGCGCGTTGTCGGCTGAGGCTCTTTCGTTGCAAGATCTTGAAAATACGATTTCAATAATGCACGATCTCGAGTAATGCTCTGCAAGAGCTCCTCACGATTCCTTCGTGATTTAGCCTTCATAAGATACCGCTTGTCAGACATGATGCGTGTAGAGATTTAAGTAGTTGAAGTATAAGTTGTGGCTATAAGTAAGTTTAGGTTACTTTCATGAATTTTGTGCATCTTCAGATATTTAAATATATACCCAGTTTCCCAGACAATTTTTGTTTGCACAAACATTAATGAAAAATTAACCGCCAAACAATTGTTATACGGATCTATTTTGTTTACTAAACAACATTTGCCTGTATTAGTGCAGAATAGAGTAATAATAAGTTCAATGAATAAGTTCAATTGAACGGGTCATCAAAATGAACGAATGAACTTATTCAGTACTTCATGAACTATATCGTTTATTTTGTTCAGTTGATCCGTTTTTCATGAACGAATCAAATGTTGACTTCAGCTTGGGCTTGAACTTAGCCAATTGTATGCAGACGCTATCCTCGAGCAGGAACGTGTCAAAGTAGCTTTAAAAGCGGATTTCTTTTGTTTTGAGTTAGAAAACTGAACAACTAAATTAGTGACTCAAAAATGAATGATTGAACTTATTCAACAAGCTGGGGATTTTAAGGCACAGCTGATTTTTAATGTGACCGATTTTCCCTAGAGTATCGATATATCTGTTTAATAGTATTATTCCACGACTGCTTTGCTTTTGATTTGCTTAAAATTTGATTTTGCCGATCAGCTGTTCTTATCTGTTTCATATAGTGTTGCTCAGATCAAGTTTTGCTAAGAAGTTTTAACGGAATCAGCTCAAAACAAATTTAAGCATATCAAAAGCAAAGCACTTGCAGGAAATAGTACTAATATTTGTTCACTTATTTCAAAAAACCGAATTTACAAATATATTTAAAATTTCTATACATATCTTAATCATATAGGTACATATAACGAAATTGCCGGCTTGGATTTTTTTTATGTCAGACCTCCAAATTGAGGATTATGAGAAATTGTACTTTGTTCGATGTTTGTTTGTGGTACCGTCATTTGCATTTCGCTGCCCAGAGAATCTCCATTTGCACTATTGTCCTTAAGAGCGCGCAGCTCCAGCTCGCAAATAAGTTGCGAAACGCGCATCTTTGCCTCGGACACAAGTTTCGGTGAAAGCGCCTTTACACTTGAGCTTACGCTTTCGAAAAACAGATCCACATGATTTTTTTCTCTTGGCGGGGCGTGTGGTAATTGAACTCCAGTCAGTTCCCGGAAGGACTCCATTAACTCGTTCTTATCCTGTTGAATTTGCATGAGGAGTTTAAGGCCTTCTTTACGATTGCATGCTGAGTTTGTCACCCGCGGGCTTGTTTTAATTGTTGGAAATTTAATGTTGTTTGCTGCCTGTGTTGTTGTCAACAGCGGAGATTGGTTTGTCCCCTGGGCTGTTGCTTCAATTATTTGAATGGTGTGTGAGGAGCTACAAGACAAATGATAATGAGATATATGTATATTGATGAAAGTGATGAAATAAATGATTGTACCTTTCTTCAATCACACTATCGGTGTTTACTACTGTTGTGGCCAATTCTTCCAGATGATTACTCTCCTGAACTATGGGATCTATCTCTTGCTTCAATGCCTTCAGTGCTTGCTTTCGTTGGTGATAGTATTTACTTCTTTCTTGGCGAACGCTCAGCTCCTTTCGGACCGCACCTTCGCCTTTTGTAATTAGCGACTCGAGATTTCGTTTGTGTTTTGTGGTGCGTTCATGTCTTACCAAATGGCAACGATTGCAATCCAGTCGACATTGACAAGCTCGACAGAATGGCTTGTTGGGATCATCAGCAGAACGCCTTAGCCAAGGATCGAAGAGGCTCAACCACTTTTCACAGAACTTTTGGCTATACTTCTGCTTTCCACTTCCGACACTACTGTTAAGTTTTACTTTAATCTTTGCCTCTTTCCTAAATATACTTAATCAAATAAGATAACGAACTATACATTTCAAATAGAAAACTTACCAGTCGGAATCAGACGAATTTGACGAAAAACTCATTTTTGGCTCCTGTTTTTGTGCTATTTTTATTATTATTTATTCACTAATATCATCGATACTAGTGTCGGTAAAAGTATCGAGGCAGTATCGATAGTATCGAATAATTGCGGTTTCTTTTTTGTATCGGTTTTCTTACGATACTCGGCATTTTGTTTATTAAAACTTTAAATCACACAAGTATTTAAATTTAAAAGAGATTTCGCCATGCAAGGATAAGGCAAATTGAGCATTAGTTAATTTGTAATTCTTTTTACAAGTAAACTATTTATTTAAATGCTGCTTGCAGTATTCCCAAATAAACAAAGAGCCTGTCACGTGAACATTTAACGAACGAACCATACCAAACTGTGGTATTTCAACAGCAAAATCCAAGAGAGCAATTAAATCCACAGAAATTCCATGTTTTTCATGACTATTAAAAAGTAAAAAATTTTGGTTTACTACCTTTGGAAGAAATTATATTAATTTCACTTACCCCAACAACAAAACACATTTTTCAGGAAACTTAAAATCAGCAAAGCTCACACTATACGCAGTTTGTTCAGCACCAACAATTTTATATCCCAAGGATTGTTTCTCAATCAGAAAATCGGCGAGTGCTTCAGGCCTTACTTCCAAAATGTTTAAGCTCTTCTCGGCAGTCATACTGCAATGGATAATTTTATTAATATAAGTGTATCATTAAATGAAAAATTTATTGATTAATGGGTTTCAGTTTACCTTAAATTCGTAAAGTCGGGTTTGTCAACGAGAGATTTAGCGCTTAAAGTTAATGTTTTAGCACCCAACACTTCGCAAGTGCGTGCCAAGCCTCCAAGATTAGGTAACTTGTCTATTAAGGAGGCTACCACAATCAGCTCTTTCTCATTGTGTGGTGTATCCATTACAATAGTCCCATTAGTGTTGAATATATCATTCACAGGATTCACTTTTCTCTGCACATTTGAATTGGACATTTGAATTGACATTTCATGTGACGTATTTGATGTATTTTTTCTCTTTAGTAAGAAATTCCTGTACTCATTAAGACGGGATTTGAAGTCCTTTGAGATGGCGAACGTTTTGTCAAATTCATCAAATGGTGCGTTTGTCATATACAAGATAATATCTCCAGAAGGAAACTCAAATACTATTTCTGATAAGAGGAGACGAGCTTCACTTTCAAGTTTCAGTAATTTAGATCCCAACGTCATTTCTATGCTTGTTTTCAAAGCATTTAGAATAGGCAAGTGAATACTAAACAGATTTAAAAAAAAAAGTAATTGCGTAATAATTTTAAACTTTATGTAAAAAAAAATAGTTTTCTTACCTGGTCTGTTCACATTTCACTGCAAACTTGTGCAAAATCAATTGAGCGAGTAAACGCGTTTGAAAGTGTGCCCCCATTGTACTTGGCAATAGCAACATCACGATTTTCAGCAAACGATCCGAGTTAAGGATGCTCCAGTTTAAAATGCAGTACAAGTGAGCTACGGAAATGATCGAAACTTGCTGGCTTGGCTTCAGAGTTTCCATCAACTGCATTTTTTCTAACAACATTTCAAAGCTGGGCAATACTCTTGCCACCAGACACTCATACATAAAACTGACATTTAACTGATCACTAGGTGTCATTAATGCAGTCCAAATCTCATCCGACCAATTTATTCGGTCCTCCAATCTCAATAATGTCCTAGCAATGCGCATTTTAAGTCTGTGCTCCTTACAATTTTCAAAGTATCGCGGTTTTCGCTCTGTCAATTGTCGGTTGATAAGTAGCAGCTGGTCACTAATTGCATTTATTTCTTCAGATGATTGTTGCCTGGTGAAACAGATATATCGATCTCGTAATACTATGTCGTCAAAGGGACTGCTGACAATACTGTCGATGTAAGCTGCCTCAATGCTAAAAATAATAAGCATATAAATATTTAAATATAAAGCTTTTTAAAATAGCATATGTTACTAACCGTGCATCTCCGGCGGTGATATCCCCATTAAGTAATCCCTGCACAACCAACGATCTACTTAATGATTTCACATTCAATAAAACCGCTTTTGTTATGCATTGATTATTAAAGCTAAGCAAATCCGCATATAGTTTCTCAATTTCGGTTTTACTCAGATGCTTGGATGCGTACTCCAAAATTCCTTCGACACTGAATATTTCAAATTACTAAATAAATTAAAAATGATATTTTGGAAAATAAAAGGAACTTACGCTTTTTCACAGTTTTGATATTTCTGCAGCTTACCTAAGAATGCCTGAATTACATTCTCATTATCTTCGAGTCGAGTATCAGTATCTTTCAATAGTTCTGCTAAACGCACCATCGTTGCTTCTGTACCGCGTTCTAGAAGAACTATAGGCCTTAAATCCAACTCCTCAATTTGACTCCACTGCTCAAGCTTAGCCTCAACAAACCAATCTACACAATGCTCCCTTACAAAGATCTTTTCCTCTCTTGAATAACAGAGCAGTTTATCAATTAAATGATTTTCAACTTTATAAAGACTACATTCGTCAGTAAAAATTTCAGTATTCACATCATATTGCGTGCTATAAAAGTCACAGCAAATTCGCTTTACGCTTGGTTCCATGCGATTTAAATAAAACAATGGATATAAACGCCACGATCCATATGATGTCCTTGGTAATGTCTTAAATAGTCTAAGAATTTCAGGTACTATAAAATTCACTTGATGAGGCTCTACAATTATTTTGAAACACATTTTGCATAAGTAAGATTTCTTCTGGTCAATGTTCTCGCAATTCCGCAATTTGGACGTCAAGCGTTCGTAATCATTGTAGTAACCATATTTGATATAAAAAAGGTTGTATATAAATTCCAAGTAATCCATCAGTTTCAGACTGTCAATAGTTGCCTTAACCAAAAGATAAACATTTATATATATATATATTTATTTTTAATTCAAAAGTTTCAACTCACCTTAAAGAGTTCCAGAACACGATCACTAGCGATTTGTCGTAACTTTTTGTTGCGTAATTGGCGAACCGTGTGTCCCAGTTTTATGATCAAAGGGTGATTGCTGATAAGTGCACAATTTTTTTGTGGCATGCTGCGTAACCAAAAAAGCAATGGAACGGAGTGCCATGGTACTTTTAACAGTGCTTTCAAAAACTCCTCAGTCTCGTCTGGCGACATAAACTTCTCAATTTCAAATGAAGATAGAATAGAACCTTCCACATTGTAGAGCTGTGTTCTGTTTGTCGCTGCTAGGAACTCAGGTAGTAAATTGGCTTGGCACAATTTAGCTAAATCAAAGTGGTTTAGAAAATATGCAAGTGTCCACCGGAGCACCAATATGTTGTTGTCTTGTAGTAGTCTGACATACAGAATCCGTAGATAAGAAACCCATTCGTCGTCTTGAACACTTTCCCCCAAGCGGGGCAAAAGAGTGCCAAGTGTTGGAAGTACCAAATGCGATTGTTGTACCTCTAAGCTCTCCATTATGGTTACATAAGAGGACCACTCTTGCTCACTGCATTTTAGGGTATCTAATATAGTGCTATCCTTTTCATGCACTAAGTCTGCGAGTTTCCTCATCAGAAAGTACGCCGATTTTCGATGTTCACGAACGTCAGACTGCAGCAAACTCTTAATGACCAGCAGTAATTCCAACGAGCAATAACACTCTTCGCCTAGGTTACGTTGAAAATCATCAAACAATTGCACCAAGATTAGGGCAGCATGTGGCTGTCCCTCGCTGGAGAGGCTCAATGACCAGAGCTGACGTAGCAGAAATTTTCCATCAATGCGAGGAAACTTGCGGGCATATTTTTGAACACACATCAGCACGTTGGCGACAAGCTGACGGCTAAAGCTTGTGTCCGCAATAGCAACTGAAATAAGCTTGTGAAATATCTTAGCACCGAATTTCACGTTGTACTTATTGTTGGTCTGTAACAAATTGTAGATGCATTGCAGCACACGCTTCAGCGCCAATTCATTGTCCTTATGCAAATCAATCACATCATACAGCAAATCATCCAGTTCGGCAATCTCTCCCAATAAATTTTGATTTTGAATGAATGCTTCAATTGCTTGAACAACTGCGTGTGTTGTTGTCGCTGTCGTTGCTTTTGTTGCTGGCAACGACATTTTGGTGATTGTATTTTATATAGTATTTTATAAATTATAACAATTTTTTTAACTTCCGGTTGTATTAATATTTCACAATCTAACAAAATATTATTTGTTTTGGGTCGTTTCGTTCTGAATAAGCTCAAATGAACGGGTAACCGAAATGAACAAATGAACTTGTTTAGTATTTTATTAACTATATCGAATACTTTGCGTAGTTGGTCGATTGTTTCTCAACGAATTTTTAAACCTTTATTCAGCTTTGAAGTTCTGGACCAATTTTTGCAAATAAATAATGCACGCAATAAAAAACTTTCTGCGGTTGGATTTTCCTGGTCCAAAGCGCGCAAAGCTACCAGACCAACTGAATCAGTAGCAAGCGTACATTAATAAATATAGCAGCACGCATTTGCATGTATGTGAGCGCTGCTTAGAGAGCCGTCAGTCACGCACACAGTGAACGGTGCCTGCCATACCTAGAGAGGACGAACAGCTCTCTAAGCAGTGGACGGTGATCCAAATGAGAGTTGCTTAGAGAGCCCCTTTGGGTTTTGGTGCTGTTGCCGTTTTCAAGTTCAAACGCACAACACACACACATACCTGCACCACCCAAAATATTTCATTAAATCGAAAAATACTGATCTCTTAAAGGACTGAATTTTTTGTTGGTTTAAACCAGCGCAAAGCTTATGATTTTAGGCCACTATGCTTTTATCACAATGCACAAAACCAATACTGATAGATAACTAAAGAAACAAAGCTAATTTGAAATTGCACACAGATATTTTTAACGTATATATTTTTTTAATATTATATATTTTTTCCCAAAAGGTGGCGCCACAACCCGCTAGATTCTCAGAAATCTGCATTTCTGGCAGCTCTACAGCGACTTCCGTTGTATTTAAAATCAGAACTGACAGCTAAAAATAGCTGTTTAGAACCAAAATTCAATAAACGCGTCTAATTTCTTGTTTTCTCGAATATTTCGAGATCTGTCCTACTTTAACTCGACAGCAATAGTTTCAGTTACAATTCAGGTTTCGCAGCAATACTAAAATACATAATAATTTATTACACCCTTTAGTGACAGTCGTCTTCCTCTTGTTTTTTGTTTTTTGCTTCTTCATTTATTTTACCCTCTTCATGTTTTTTAGCTTCCATCTTGGCTTTACTCTTTTCAGCCAGTCTCGTACACTTTTTGACTTGTTCAGGCGATTTGCTTTTTCCAGATTGCGCTTTGCATTTTTTTATTTTTTCTTTTTTCATTTCTCGCAATTTATTGCCCTTCGCTAGAGCTTGGACAGCTTCTTTGCATTTGGCTTCATGGGACTTCTGGTTGATGGAGAGAAGGCGGAACGATATGTTTTGTGGCTCTAAGGCATCAACGCACATTAACGTTATTACCGTATCCATATCAACAAGTTTCATCATAGCCATTCGCTTTATACCTAATGACAAAATACTGCTAAAGTCGCTGCACCCATTCGCCATTTCCTCAATGACAATGGGATAGATACCTCGAAAAATTACAGACTGTCGAGCTATCCTTGGACTTTGCGTTAGCATTACAATAGGGCATCTAGGCCGATACTGGCTTAATAGCTGAGCCACAAGCGGACATCGACTGACAATAATTATGGCCTTAGTGCCTCCTAATGAGGCGATTTCAGCAATGACCGAAGTGGCGGACGTTAATCCATCTGCGCCTGATGATTTTCGAATGTTTCTCACCTCGTTTTGAATGTGTTCGTACCACAGCACGGATTCGACCTTTGCACAAATCTTTGCCATGCACTTGACGCATTCCACGGGATATTTTCCTTTGCAGTTTCCCCAGAGAGCATAACACAGTCGACACCATCAAATATGGCATTGCCCACATCCGAAGCCTCGGCACGCGTTGGTCGCGGCTTGTCCACCATAGATTCCAACATTTGAGTGGCACATATAATTGGCTTGCCAACTTTGTTACACTTGGCTATTAGCGATTTTTGGGCAAGAATTACGTCCTCGGTCGGAATCTCGATACCGAGATCACCCCGAGCCACCATTATGCCATCGGAAGCTTTGATGATATCGTCAATATTTTGCATACCTTGTGTATTCTCAATCTTTGATATAATCTTTATGTGCCTTCCCTTGGGACCCAACACGTCACGAATGGCATTGAGGTCTTTAACATCCCGAATAAAGGATGCAAAGATCATGTCTACATCGTGGTCTACTGCGAACTGTAAATCAGCCTTGTCTTTTTCGCTAACTGAGGGCAAGTCGACAGGAATACCAGGAAGATTGACGCCCTTTCGGGATCCAAGCTTACCGCCATTTAATATTTCACAATGTACCTCAATGCCAGACACCTCCTTAACCCTCAAACTAATGAGTCCATCATCAAGAAAGATCAAATCGCCGGATTTTACAATCTTGGGCAAATTTTCATAGTTAACGAACACAATATCCTTGCTACATTTAGCCTCCAAATCCTTATTCGTTGAAAGCTTAACATTATTTCCCTGCTTAAGATCAATTATAGCCGTTTCATTGCCTGAAACTCGACCAGTACGTATTTCGGGTCCCTTTGTGTCCAATGCAATCGCCACCGGTTTGTAGACGCCCATACGGTGTGCATAACACTCGATGGATTGGCGTACCACAGTTAACGACCTACAATGATATTCGTGAGTTCCATGCGAGAAATTCAAGCGAACCACACGCATGCCGGCATGGATTAGGTTGACTATAACCTCGGGATCTCTTGTAGCGGGTCCAATAGTACAAATTATCCCGCTGAGCGGATAAGCCAAGCTGGGCACGTTAAACTGCAGTCGAGATTTATAGTCCATTTCCGAGGCAAAAGGACCGCGATCGAGTTTCGTGTTTGATTTATTCTAATATTAAAAAAAAAAACTGCAATGTGTTGCTTATTTTCAATAAATTGTCGCCCAAACATTTATCACCTTAGCATTGTCCGAGAAGCTTTGGGAATCTTGTTTTGTCCATGACGTGAATGAATGAAGAGGCGCCGAGCCCCGCGATGCGGAGCGCGCAATATATGTTAGCAAAAGCGAAATTTTGGCAACTTTTATCGAAAACACTATACTAAGTAATACTAGTTTTAATAATTTACGTGTTATTTTGATCTGAAAGCAAAAATTTCATTGGAAACTTGATTACCGAATCTCCTGAAGCTTGCATGTGTACATAAATTTGTTTTTTTTTATTATTCTTTGTTACTAAGAAGAACATTATATTTAACAATGATAAATTATATCTGAGTGTATATTTGAGCGGCTCCACGCCTCGGAGCCGATCTGTTGCGCTACGCCAGCGGGTAAATGTATCCAATTATAATTAGGGTTTCCGATATTCCGTATATTTTAAAATGTTTTTCAATAAATTAACTTTGTTAATAACAGTAATAACGCGAGCACACAGCGCTTAAAACGCTTACACAGTGTGCTGCATTGGTTAATTTCCACGCGAAGTGTCCAGATTTATTCGACGGCACTGCAATTAAGACATGTTTGTGATATATAAAGTTTACTACAAACTCAATTTTGTGAACATATTACTTACACAATACGAATAGTGTTGGTGAAGCCGGAACCTTGCTTCCAGCCCGTAACAACAACAACAGAATCACCAGTTTTAATGAAACCGTTTTTCTTACCGACCTGCAAGCCAAACTGTACACGGTTATCAACATCCTTCAGCCAGTCGCCAATTACGGGCTCTATAAGGTTGAATAACTATTATTTGTCCAATAAAAAAGTAAGGTTGAGCTAAATAGGAGCTTACCCTTATAAATCAGTGGTACCAGACCACGGTAAAGATGAGCCTGGCGAGCAGTCTGTGGCAAACGAGTGACTGCGATAATGGGACAACGTGGGCGATACTTGCTTACTTGGAAGGCCGACTTGCCGCTGGTAGTGATCACCACAACGGCGGCTGCCTTGACTTTATTGGCAGCTTCAACAGCGGCAATGGCCACTGCATGAGAAGCATCCAATGTGTTTGCAGAGGCGCCGCGCACTAAATCGGCAAACAGATTTTGATGCCAGAGAGCAGCTTCGGCCTCCTTGCACGTCTTGGCCATGGTCAACACACACTCAAGCGGGTATTCGCCTTTGGCGGTTTCGCCAGACAACATGACGCAGTCGGCTCCATCAAGCACGGCATTGGCAACATCAGAGATTTCAGCGCGCGTTGGGCGTGGCTTCTTAACCATTGACTCCAGCATCTGGGTAGCGCAGATGACAGGCTTTCCGGCCTTGTTACAACGGGCAATCATTGCCTTTTGTGCCAAAAACACCTTTTCAGCAGGAATTTCAATACCAAGATCACCACGAGCGACCATAATACCATCGCCGGCTTCAATGATCTCATCTAAATTGTGCATACCCTGCTGGTTCTCGATCTTCGAGATAATTTTAATGTTTTTACCCTTCTCCCCCAAGACTTTGCGAATTTCCGTTAAAGCAGCAGCATTTCGGATAAACGATGCAAAGACCATGTCGACGTCCTGCTCAACGCCAAACTGCAAGTCGGACTTGTCCTTCTCTGACACAGCGGGTAAGTCAACCGGAACGCCGGGCAGGTTAACACCTTTACGAGAGCCCAAAGCCCCACCATTTTCCACCTCGCAAGTCACCGTGTCCTTGGATACCTCGCGAACCACAAGAGAGATTAGTCCATCGTCGACAAAGATACGATTGCCTGGTTTTACCACATTGACAATGTTCTCGTAGTCCACATAAACAACTTCAAGAGAACCCTTCTCGAGGAATTCCTTGTTAGTAGACAACTTGATCTTCTCGCCCTTCTTTAATTCTATCTCAGCGGTACCACTGCCACCAATGAGTCCAGTACGAATCTCAGGACCTTTGGTGTCCAATGCAATAGCAACAGGATGTTCGTATCCCAGCTTGGCCGAATAATTCTTGACAGCCTGGCGAACGTTGGCAACCGTCTCGGCGTGGTATTCATGCGATCCATGCGAAAAGTTCATACGTGCAATGTTCATTCCGGTGGCAATCATCTTCTCCAGCATCTCGACACTGCGGGATGCAGGGCCAATGGTGCACACAATGCCAGACAGACGCACATGGGGGACAGGCGAGTCGAATTGCAGGCGGCACATATGCTCCAATTGGGTATCAGCTCCGGCGGCCATGTTTTGTGGTACTTCGTTGGGCTAAGATATACATATAAGCAGTAGAAAATTAATAAAAACAATGTGATAAACAATATCCAACAGGCGTAGTAGTAATTATTATCATCAACTAGGGTAGCCCATAAAATGTCTCCCATTTGTTTCGGCAATTTGTTTTATCGATAAATGCTATCACTGAAAGTAAACACAATGGGGAGAACGAGCACAAGAGAAAGACAAAGCTTAAAGAGAGAGCACGATATGCAGCGCAATCAGCGCAGTCAGTTGAGAGACTGAGAGATGGAAGAAATTTTGCATTGACAACCGCGCTGCATTTGCGAAGGTCAGAACTTTTTGCATCTACAGAAAAATAAAAGTTGCATAATTTTGGTTTACGCCACCAGGCAAACAAGAAAAACATAAACTTTTTTGATTAACTGATATGACATACGCATATCTTTATGGATATAATAATTTAAAGTTGGCTATGACATTGACATTGGATTCTGTACCCGGTCCCGGAGATTACCTTGAGTTGTGGTGCCTCATCGTAAATTGTTACGTTAACCATTTTGTGGCCCGATAGGTTGGCGCTGTATAACCCACGAAATATATATTTAGAATATTCCCCTAAACGGATACGCACAAAACAGAGACTAACAACGCGTTGTATGGCTAAAATATTTAAGTTTAAAATCAAAGTGCGCTGTATTCTACACAATGACGGAAAATGTTCGACTGCCACACAGAGGTTTTTTGTGGAAAATTTTGGCAAAGAGTTCAGAATGTCGGTAATGCACGAACCACGAGACTACTGAAAAAAGTGGCCAACAGAAGCCAACGAGTCGGTCGCTCTCTCTGAGCCGAGAGAGCGCCAAAGTCTGCGGCAACAGGCTACCCCTAAAAGCAACCTGAGAGAAAGAGAGCGGAAAAGCTTTGAAGTTATGTAGCTTACGGTGGTGGTGATGCCTAGCACAGAGCTTCCGATTAGTCAGCCGGCTACTTGACCGATTTCAATAATAATTACAAACACACATTCATACATGCCTAAGAGAACCCAAATAAATATTTGTATTAATGTGTGTGAGTGTAAACAAAAAATTGATCATCAGCTGTTGAGTGTCGAAACATATTTCTTATGTGCTTATCACATTCAGTCAAAATAAACCAAACAAAATGCCGGTGCTGACCTTGAGCATAACTAAATAATTAATATACTTTCTTTTACGCAGAAAAAAAGCTCGACTTTATCATGTTACGCAGTGACACGAATTGTGGGGGTGATTGGCTTGGAACATGCAAGAAAAGCGTGCGCATAGAACGACAAAAGCTTTTACTTAGCGCTTTTTTAATCAAACAACAACACACTGGAAAAGTTTTATTAAAGTGAAAGTGCTTTTGTACATTCCCAAAGACAATTGGTCTCTGCCCTTGAACCTGCCTTCGAAGGACATTGTTCCACTAATTCCTTAAAACAAGCATTCGTAAATTAAAATGCGTAAGCCGGTAAACTCTTATCAGCGTTGAATTACTCATAGCTGCAAATTAATCGTGGGATTTATAATTTCACACATACATACAATTATGTGCCATACACTTATTTGTTGTAAAAGCGCTGTTTGAAAAAATTAGACATTTTGGATTGTGATGCATTTTCCTATGGCGTGGTTGCGTATGTATGAATATATACGTATACATATACTCATGTCTGAATGTGTGCTTTTGTATGGAATGACTTCTATTTCACCTTTACATATTTCCTACCCGCGAATTAAGCGGGAACACAAACAGACTTCTTTAATGTGCATGAGTGTCTGTATTTCGATCACACATATTATTATGAAGTGTTTGCATCATCAACAAGTCCTAATCTGAATATAACCACCGGCAATTTAGTAATTTTACACTCTGAAGTCACCTACCTATACTCTTACGAACGAACACAGATGAATATATCTTTAAAATATATTTCTGTCGATAGTAAAAATTAAAACTTCAAAAACATTTGTTAATTACCTTTTCTGAATATATAAAGAATCGATTATGTATAGCAAAAACTGCCTGTTTTGGAATAAAATAAAGTTTAAATGCACAGGCTGAAATACACAAAACACACAAGTCCGAACTCTGGGCGATCTGCGTTACGACTAAAAACGACGGCCGATGCTTTTCTTTTTTCTGTTTTTTTTTTTATAAAATATGACAGGTGGCGCTTATGTAGTTCCCAATGTGACCAGTGGGGGCGCTAACAAAACAAGCGCGAGAAAATATAGCATTAACTAAAATTTATTTTTAAGCCAAGAAAATGATTTTTAGTCAATGAAATAAGTTAATTCGAAATTGGAAAAAATTAAGCCAATTTTTCGTAATTGTGGATTCCACTTTAAAATGGGAGAATTTTTCATACAATTGAGCTTTTTTCTGTTATTCTTCCCGAAAATCGAATTGCCACGCATTTGAATTTTTCTTAAACATCATTTTATTCGTAAGCATTTGGCTTAAGTTTTTCTTAATATAAGTGTTGAAAGACAGCTTTAATTAAAAGTTTCCAACAATGGGTTTCCCCTGTATTCAAGAGCATACAAAACTTAATTGGCAAACATTTTACAAGTATTATTAACTATTCGTCGTCTGTAAATAGTACAGAACAGAATGTTCAAAATTATAATATTTTAATTGATAAGTAAAGCATTTGGCTTAAGCACTTAGCATTGTTACTTATATTTGTTGAGTTCGTCGATTAAAGTCTTACACTTTATTAAAGCCATATCCTGTAAATAGCTAACACTGTCAATGTGAAGGCGACTATTCATTTGCAGCTTCTCCTCCAAATAATCGATCTGTCGCTTAGTTGGCCGGTGCGGAAAACCTGTACATAAAAAGTTACATGAATTACAAAAATACTAATCGAAATAGAATCAATTATAGCACCTTCAATTAGGCAAACACTGGTGTTACAGGGCACTGTTAATTCAATTGGATAACGGCGAATATCCTGCACGGTTACAGTTGCTACATTGGTAAACTCAAGATACATAACAGTGTATACATTTTGTTTGATTTCCATAACCTTGGCGCGGTACCAAGAACTCTCGTATTTAGCAATGATGTACTCTTTAAGTCTGGTTGAAAAAGTAGAAATATACTTGAGTTTTGTATGGTTTTAAAGTATGTACTTACATCGGTTTATAGGGCTCTGAATCTTTGTTGTTAGTTAGATAAGAGTAAACTTTGGATGAATCACTAGTATATATGCTATCAAAGGCGCCAATGATTCCTCGCGAAACATTCGTCTTATCGACAATAATAGCATCCAGTCCTTCCTTGTTTCTAACGTTAAGTCGTCGTATTTCAAATGGCTGTGAAAACACAAAAAACTTGACATAGCAATTTGATACAAGTACCAATTTACGTACAGGCTTTAACAAAGGCATGTGATTTGGTGGAGGCATATCATCTGGACGGTTGATCTCTTGTCGCTGCAAAGCTGGCATTGTAGAATTTGTAGTTTCTGAATTTTCTTTACTTTTCATCCTTATTTTATAGTCTTCTATAAGGTTTTGAGTAAATTTACTCATATTTTCTTTGTCGTTCTCATTAGTTAAAGATTTCGAATCTAATTTAATATCCTTTAAATCGTGATTTGTTTTAGGGCACTGACCGTAGCTGGTGTCTGCTGCTTTATCATTGTTTAAAATGAAAGTCTTATCGTAAGCTTTCAAATTGTCTGTTTGAACAGGATCTGATTGAACTTCTTGTTGGCTTTTTGGGTTTACTTTTTCAATATTTGTTTGCTTCTGTTCAGTTTTTGATATCGAATCTAATTTAGCACCATTTAAATTGTGAATTGCTTTCGGGTTATGTTCATAACTGGTTCCCGTTACTTTATCATTGTTCAACACTAAAGCCTTGTTGTTAACTTGCAGATTGTCTAATTTAACAGGATCGAATTCAGCTATTAATGGTTGTGGGCTTTTTGTGTTTGCTTTTTTGATGTTTGTTTGCTTTTTAATAGATTCTATGGGTATCTGGGCATCTGTTTCATTTTTCTTTACTTGTAGACTGTCTGATGACAGTTTTTTATTCAAAAGCAATTGTTTGGTAAAGATGTCCACATTTGAACAGAATTCGCAGATCTGTTCGTTGAATGACATTTGAGACTCTATATTTCGCAGTTCTACAAAATTGTTTCCGGTGTACGTTGCCATGAATTTGTGGCCCAAGTATTGTTTAAAAAACTCATTTACTTCATCGTTTAGCACAAAGTTGGGCACATCTTTGAGTTGTATCTGCAAACTGCAAAAAGGCATTTTTAAAAGCTCGCTACTTATTTCGCGAATTTCAAGGTTCTTTCCTATTTGAACGGTGCCCTCATCCAAAAATAAAAGGCGTGGGTGAACAGACTGCTTGCCTATGGCTTTGACACGATGAAATCGTCCATTTATATTGACTAGGGCATATTCCAGGGGTTTGATTTTACATTTTTTGGGTTGCTCCTTCCCCATCAAATCCACCTAGAAGAAATTGTAACATTAATTTCTATTATGTATTATATTATAACAGACCTTTGCGCTAATTTTCGCGTATGCTTCCTTAGCAGCTTCGCTGGCATCCCGTACAATACAACGATTCGGGGACATAAATTCTGTAACATAAACAATGGAGCCGCTTGGAATTATAATAGCATCAGGTGGACGAATCGTTGTCGAATCAGTTTTTTTCTGAGACCCATTTATTTCAATGCTCTGGGTGTTTGCCAAGTCAGCTTTTTTCTGAGTCTCATTGGAGTGAATAATGTTCTTCTTGCATGGGATAATTTCCGGTACGACGCTTATTTTGTTTTTCTTATCGCATTCCTTTAAGTTTGTGTTCGTGAAAAGAGCTGGAGTCGTCGTCACACGCGACGATTTTGCTGATGTTTGCGTATTTACGTCAACTTTCAATTCATTGATGTTTAATTCACTGTTGATCTCCGGCTCAACTTTCTTGATGGCTTCAGAATTTACGGACTGTACCGGAGATGAGAGTTCTCCAACTGCCAGAACAGATAACGCCGTGGAATGCACCAAAGGCGGAATGGAAAAGCAAATATATCTATGCCTTTGCCAATCTTTCAGCTGACAGTCTTTTGAACAATAAAAATCTCCGCATCGATGACAAACGAGGTTAGTTTTTGCTGTGCAAAGCAAGCAAAAACCACAATTCTTTGCCATTAAATTATTAACACCATCCATTGCACAGTTCAAAATACAAATGAAGTGGTATTCCCTGTTTTATAATTTGATTGACACAAAACAACTCAACAAACTTACAACATATTAATACTATTCCTGCAACTGCTTCTGATATGCTTTGACATAGTCAAATAGAAATCAAAAGCTAAGTAGTTGCAGGAGTAGTACTAATATATGCACACACTATATAAATTATTAATATTTTACATTCATTTAGAAAACAAGTTAAATTTACGTGATGGTCTATTTTCCACTTGCAAAACTAGGCTTATTACTTGTGAAGCAGATAAGTAAACCCATTACCAAGTTTATCAAGCGGAAAGCTGTATCTAACCAGACTTTTAGAACATACGTAGTTTGTCCGCCAGCACAAAGTTAGCAGTAATAAACTGGATTTAGTTGGCGATTGCAATTCTGATATTTTATTTATTAGTTTTTCATTGGATTGGTGTAAGATCGAAAATGCGAATGCTAGGCTTAAATCAACCAAAATTTGTACCACCATTGAACAGTGCCATGGCAATTGAAACTGGAAGTAATATACTCGGCGAGCTTACCATATTTACCATTGGTATAAGCCTTATTTTAATGGAATTCGCACGGTAAGGTAAAGAGAAGTAATCTGGTTGGTAATTAATAATTTTTTTTAGTCAACATCGGAATGACAAGAAAAAACATGATAGGCACAGAGCAGAAAGGGAAAGGCTGGAGAACGAAATAGAAGTCTTAAATAACCGTATAAATGGTCAGATTGATGAAATGAAACATTTTAAAACTAAGCTTAAAAAATTGGGTGTTAGTCTTGAAGGTGAAACTCTGCAATAAATGTGCTTATAAAATACATTTGATTTCCAATGATTCAAATATGTTTATGCTTTTCTGTCAATCAATTTTTAACTTACAAATTTCTGTTATAAAAAATGGTCCTCGGTGCCTTTCCTCTCGGGAAAATTATTATTTTGGGTATTAAGCATGTTATCAAGCCCGTCAGTCAAGTTTTCAAGACCGTTGCAAAACAAAATCCTCTATTTCGGAAATGTCTGTGCGCACCAGCTGGACAATTTGTATATTGCGCTGAAGTAAAATGTAAAATGCACATGCTAAATCTTCCCCAACCCAAACGAATTCCTAAGCTACGGGAAAACATGGCCACCGATTTGGGTGCCAATATATTAGGGGAAATTTTTGTAGTGACCATCGGAATAGGTCTTATTTATTATGAAGTTTCTCGGTAAGTGAATACTAGCAAGTTTCGCATAAAAAATATTTTAAATAAAGCTTTCCGTCTTAAAGGCAATTGCTCAAGGATAAAAAGAAACACGATTTGCACGTGCATCACAAAATAGAGTTGGAAAGAAAATTATCTACGTTGAATAATTTCGTCGAATGGCAGGACGAAGAACTAAAAAAAGTGCGACTAAAATTAAGTGAATACTGCAGACTTGATAATTAACACGTACATATGTAAACATACTTCAGGCAGTGTCAATATATTCTAGCGCTCATCTCTAGCACGAAAAAACAGCGGTTGTATTGCGCCAGCCCTGGTTGCTCCGGTTTTTCATGCTGAGATTTTGTAATACAAATAAAAAAGAATACAATGGTTATTGGAGTATTTCCAGCCGCCAAGCTAGGCGTGTTGGCCGTTAAACAAATTAGTAAACCTATTGCTAATGTGTTAAAGTCAAATGCAAAGTCGAGTCCATTCTTTCGGAAATACATATGCATGCCACCGGCTCAGTGTAAGACAAAATGCAATTGCACATTTTTCTTATAATTATAATATGCTATTAACGCTAACTTGCAGTTTACAATTGGGTGGAGGTAAAGACCAAGATGTGGGCTCTAAACCTTGGCCGTCCCGTCACAGTACCTCCCCTAAACGAAGCAATGGCCATTGAGCTAGGAGCTAATCTTCTTGGCGAATTCATTATCTTTGCCATTGGAGCGGGACTTTTAATATTTGAGTATTCACGTCAAAGCATTAAGGAGAACAAAAAGAATGAGGCTATGCAAATGGAAAAGATGCAACTGACGAATACCTTGACGGAAATGAACTTTCGGCTGGAGCGTCAAGATGCACAAATCCGTGAAATGACGCGAGTTCTGGCTGATCTAGGTGCGGTATTGTAATATATTCTCTGGCTGAGGAATGGTAGATTGCAATTTAATCTAACTAACTAATTTTTACCAACTATTATTAGACTCACGCAATATCTTCAAGTGGCATAAGGAACCCCTGCTGGAGTATGTCCCCTTCGATCCCAGCACGCCTGACCAGAGTGCATCCGCAAGATATCCAAAAACATTCAAAGGATTCTATGATCCCACGGGCGGCATGGCGTTTCGTGCTCTTAACTTCTTAGAAACGGAAATATTCATCGATGGTCGCTATCGAGAGGACGATCGAGTGGTTAAAGTGGTTGCTGAACTGGAAAGATCACTTAATAACGCTGTTGCTAGCGAGGAATTTTCAGCACAAAACGAAGGCGCTGGAAGAGCTTTATAAGATGCACTAGATTGCACTTGGATTAAATTATCACTGCTTGATTTGAACAAAATGAGGGTTGCTTGTGCTTACAAACATAGATAGGTATAAAGTCAATAAGTGTATATAACATGTACATTGTAACTGTATTTATTAAATTTTTATTGTTACCGAAGACAACTAAAAAAGAGATGCAAACATTTTGTGCGTAAAACAATGATGAATGAGTATAATGTTAATAATGAGGTGTAACTTTTTATCCGTGGTGAACGAAGGATTGCAGTTGGCGCAGCTCTTCACCTGTGAATATAAATTCTTCGAGATAATCGTAAAATGAATTACAAAGATTATAGAGGCTACGTCGCACTGCGGACCGCAGACAGGTGAAGCTAATGTTGGTTGCTTTCAAGTTGCCCATGGTGTTACTCAAATTATCCAATTCGCACTTCAGGCGATGCAGGGACTTGATAATGGCGGCCAAATCATCTTGCACGACTCCATAGCGATCCTCTTTGAGCGAGGCAACGCAAATCTCGGCCAGCGCCTGTGTCAACCAGACTACAGGCTGTGAATTCTCTAGCAGGAACATTGTCTTGGCTCCCTCCGGTTCAGCAAACAGATATATGATGCCGGGAATACGGCGCAGAAGTCGCTGAAAGGATTCTTCTATCTGAATGGAAGCACGCTCGCACCAGTTGGGCACGTGACGTGGTTTTGTATTCAATCGCTGGCTATGATCTTCACTTGGCGTAGCAACAACAGAACGAATGCCATGTAACTGATTGTACTGACGAAGATGTAACTTTTCAGCCAAAATAGCGCTATTTATATCGTGGTTTGGTTCGCTGCCTTTCATTAAATTGGTCTGTCTCATGGAGTCAGTGAATTCATCAGTGAAGCTACACACAATACTTAAGCATTGATCACAGAGTTCACGCCAGTTTGCTGGTCGATTTCCTGGTTCCGTCAGCTGAAAGATTTCCAAGCGCACTGGAGAATCTTTACGTTTTGATTCATTATAAATAAAATGAGCAGCCAAACAGTGCACCACATGGACATTGAAGAGCCCTAGAGCGGACACCACTGTGACCTGCTTGTCACTTGCAAGAGAGCCACGATTTCGGGATACAACTAAAGGCAGATCCTCGGACAGCAACATAGAATAGAAGCATCGCATTAGATGCATATTACTTAATATTTGAGTCGTTAGCATCCAGGCATAGAACAGCAACCGCACATTTCCGGCCATATCAATAATGCCTACTAGCCGATCATCCGCATCTACGCCAATTAGGTGACTTAGTTTATGCTTAAGAAGAGAGCCACACAACGAAAATATTGTTGAGTAACACAACGTTGGCATCAATGAACTGATGGGCGCTCTCATTAGCGTGGAATACAGCAGTTCCCGGAGTTTCTCCGTTCGCGATTGATCGATGATGGTATAGTCGATGGACACTTCTTGTCGCATGTGCACTGAGACAAAGTAATAACAGCCAGCAACAATGCCCATGCCCAGCAGAAAGACGTGGTAGGAGCTCAGACAATCTTGGCCAAAGCATCTGTATCTTAATTGCCTGTTAATTATATTAGTTATTATGATTACAACTTTAAAATTGGAATTAAGGGATTACCGATAGTCGCTATGCAGATACCCAGTATAGAGCCAGGCTGTAAGATAACCAACAAACAGATGTGTGCCAAGGAACAACAACTTTCGCGGTGCATTATAACGCATCCACTGGAAGCGTGTGCTGTAATAACGACGCTCGGCAAGATGTTGCTGGGAAAGCGTTACTCCATAGAGAACAACAGCGGCAATTAGCGGTATGCAGGCAAACCACGTGTAAAAGCTGCACACAAGACTCAATGTGCCCGTCACCCATTCCAGTGGATGCATTAATTCAAAGTTAACAAACAGCAGAAAGACGGTCAGCAGCAGAAATTGAACGGCCACGCTGAGAAGCACGGCGCGCATACAGCGGCTGAACAGCATCAGCTTACAGGTCAACATGGACCCGCTCGACATTGTGAAAGCCTTTGATTCGATTGATTTTCAACTAACAACTACGTACTACAAACTTTTTGAGATTATTATAGTTTAAAATCCAACTTTTACGTTAAGAGCACAATTGGTGCCCAATTTGCCGGTGCTGCGCGGTTTGTTATTCTAGTTCAGGGTTGCAACGATGGGGCTAATCGATATCGGTTTTGGCAAGAAGGCAAGCAGCTACGTAGTGAGCATAACGTAGTAAATAGCGTAAGGCGTAAAATTATATCGATAGTGAGCAAGTCGTTCGTTCAGCGAAGTGAGTCGTTCAATCGAACTTGGTGCGGAACGGAACAAAAAACTCTAGTTTCTACAGTGAATGGAATTTGGGCAGTCGAAAAATTCCGAAAACAGATGCGCGCATATACATAAGTGAAATAATTAGCATAATTTCGATTCGTAAGTGGTTATGAAAAAGCAAAGCTTATGCTTTGTTATCAAAGCGTTTGGCTCTTCAAGGTGAACAAATAAAATCCATAGTTTTTGAGTAAATAATACGTGTGCGCGTACGAGAGTCGAGTTGAGTCGAGTGTTGAGTGTTGTTGAATCGTCTTTCCGTCGTTCGTTCGGCTGCCAATGTTGCGTGAATAAAGCTAACGAATGAAATCGCTATTAATTCTTATTTAATTGTTGTGTGGGGAGCAGTGCATAATATAGTTAAATAAACGATTGGTCAAAACCGATTTCAATGCTGTGAAATTGTAATTATTTACATGCAATTAAATGTGTATTTGTGCTCGAATATGTACATATGTATGTAGAAGTGCAGCGCCTGCCTGCCAAAAAAAAGCGCATGTGAAATGCAGATAAGCATTTGAGGTCACTCTACATATTTTATTTCTGTGCGTGTGTGTGTGTGAGTGTGCTTGCTTATTTCCCCTGGTTGTATTCTCATTATGATCGTTAGAGCAGAACTTGAGGGCAGGTGGTGTCCACACATGAGCAGACAGTCAGTCGCACGCATTAATTATATACAAATGTACATTTAAAAAACACACATATTATTACATATGTGTGTGTGTACAGTGCCAATGTATGTTGATATTTGTGTGTATTTATACATATATAAATATGTACGCAACGACAACAACAAAAGTCGTGTCTGGCAAATTGTTTTGCTTTACTCGCATAATTTTTAGGCAGAACAAATTTTCTCATAACAGAGCCTCTGCTTAGCTTTCCTCTGATGTACCCCACTCCCACTACCCACCCCACCCCACCCCTTTTATTTATTAGTCGTTGTCTTCATGCTCCATTCACCTACTTTTACGCGTTGCGCGCTCTTTGCTCTCTGTTTCTGTTACACTCAGCCAGCAAGCGACGTTCGTTTTCTGAATTCCAAATGAAGTCATGAGCAGCAGATTGTATAAAGAGCAACAGCAGCCATTTCAACAAAACCAACAGCAACAACAACAAAAAGAAAAGCAACAATACAAAAGTCGTCGCGATATTACAACAAGAAAAGCGTTAAAAAAAAGTGAAATTAAGTGCTTAAAAACGCACAACAGCAACAGAAGCAGCAGCAGCAGCAGCTGAAGTATGACATGGTCGCGTCTCGTTTATACGATATATCAAATTAATTGAATATGTTGCCAAATGAGCAAAACGAAAATTACGTTAAAAGGTGAGCAACAACAACAACAGACAGAGAGACAGACAGACAGAGCAGACGCAGCAACAAAAAACTAAGGCGCGTCGACCTGTGTAATTGTGTAAGTGTGTTGTGTGTGCAATGCACAGACATACATACATACATTAATATGGTCACCTTTAACACATACATACATACATATGCAACCAATGACCGCAAGTCGAATTGCATGCATGTATGTATGTGTGTATTCATACATTCATTCTGAGTCACTACAGAAAGCTCCAAAAGTGTCTCCCTTTATTTTGAATTCACGATAACAATATTTTCGGTTGTTTGTTGCTTTTGTAACTATATAAATTTTACAGCCCACAAATCGAAGACAAATTAAACGGGTGCTGTTATTAACATGGCTGCCGCATCCGCTGGCCAACAGCTGCAAACGCAACAACAACAACAGCAGCAGCAACAGCAGCAGCAAAAACTGAATATTGTTGGCAACGCGGAGACAGTTGCTGGCGTGCTTCATGCCAACGAGTTGCAGCAACAGCAACATCAACAACTAAACATGTACAAACAACAGCAGTATCAGCAATTGTTGCAGCAACAGCAGCAACAACAATTCTACCAGCAGCAGCAGCAACAACAGCAAACAAAATTTGTATCGCGGGTCGTTACAAATGCCGCAATGCAACCACAACAACAACAACAGCAGCAGCAACAACAACAAATCTTACCAGCTGGTTTGGTAAATGGTAACTCCAACATGATGCAAGTCGCTAATGTTTCTGTGCAACAGCCACAACAACAACAGCAGCACAGTCAACACATTTTTGTGTGTCCAGCCATCAGTCCGCAACTTCAACAGCAACAACAGCAACAACAACATCAACAACAGAAACAACAGCAACAACAACAGCAGCAACATCAGCAACATCAGCAAACCAAACAGCGTGCGACGCAAATAAAATTGCCCGTCAAATCGGTGGCATCAACAGCAGCAGTAACATTAGCAACTGTTGCTACCACCCCCCATTGTATGCCAGCAACAATTGCATCGCGTCAAATAAGTCAAAACAGTCAGCAACACCAGCCACAACAACAACAACAACACCATCAAATCTATGCTAAGAATGTTGCCAAAAAAACTAACACTGCAAATTTGGCCCCTGGTTGGCGTCGACAAACAAACAACAATGAAGTGTCCTACATCAGGTGAGTCTCACTTCCTTCTGTTTCTCTAGCAAAGTATATATGTATATATATATATATATCTGTGTACTGTCGCATTGTTCACTGAGCAATGCATATTGGAAGCCATAAGAACGCGTTCTGACCAAACAGGAAATGCTTCTTAAAAGGGGGAATCATCAGTCAATGGGCTTGTTTAGTGGGTGGCTTTGTTAGCTGGTTTATCTATATGTTTTCTTCAAGAAGTCACGTGTTTGAACTGAAATCTTTTGTCAGATTCATTAACTGGACTTTTAATGACACATGCAACCACATTTACCAACAACAACAACATTAGGCAAACAGTATAAAGTCAAGTGTTGCTGACAATGAGAAGTGTCGTATTGTCCTCTGTTGTCTCTTCTCTTGGATACGCAACCGAGTACTCGTATTTACCTCAGCATTATCTGTGAGTTATCATCAAGCCAGCTTAATTACAAACACAAATAGAATATTTACACAAATATGTTGAAAGCGATTACTTCGCCTCTGCTGTTACTATACTATACTATATAACATGTGCCACATTGCTGCAAGTACTTTTAGTTGTTTTGTTGCGTTACCTTTATTGTTCCAGGGTCGTTAAGCAATTGGGCACACTTTAAATAGTTTAGGGATAAGAGATCTTTAATAAAACAAATAAATATGGCTAGCTTTGGCACGCCAAAGATTCCACATCCTCTCTGTACTTATGAAAGTATGATAAGTTATTCTGATTTTAGCTAAAACTGGGGACCTGTACCGAGGCTAGTTTGCATAGAAACCGACTGACTGATGGACAGGACTATATCGACTAACTTTTCAGGCTTACTATCTCATCCAAACAGGGTACAAGGTATTTGAAGTGTTCATTAAAAAAATAACTGATCCGATTTTCATCATTATCTACCGAAACCTATTAACAGATGATTATCCTATAGTATTATTTATTTGTCCGGGAAATTAATATCAGTGACAATCTTCATCATTTGAAATCTCTATTTGCCCTGCGCAGAATAGTTTTGTTTGCCTGTTTAAAGTGTCGTGTTTGTCAGTAACAGTAACAGCTGCGGTTGCACGTTGCGTGTTGCAAATGCTCAGTTATGGCCTTTTGATGCTTTGTGTCTGTGTCTGTGTTCGTTTCCCCTATTTACATTTTTTGAGCTTTCGTTCATTTGAAAAAGATAAGCTGTATTTGCTAGGGTAGAGTTTCGGTTTGGAACTGGGAATTGGGATAATTGCCAACAAGGTGGGGGGATAATGAATTGAAATTTTTGTTAAGCTGCCGTTCATGTTGACCGGACGGACCATCTTCGCAGTTGCGCAGTTATGCTTCGGTTATTTCTTGAAGAAGAGAATATTGCAATCATTTTGTCTGCATTGAAGAGGGGCTTCGGGCTTAGGTAAATCAATAATTGTTGCGCAAGCATTTCAGTTTTTTCAGTTGTAGTTGACATGACGTCAGAGGACGACTCAGTGTGACACACAGAGACACGTTTCCAGGTCACAAACCAGACCCTACGACCGCCCACTGTGCCACAGGCAGGAAGTCAAAAGGCATAAAACATAAATCATAGATTAGAACCAGCAGCTGTAATGGAGGCGACTCAAAGCGTGTCAAGCCCGACTATAAAGAACTGGCTGTAAGAATGCGGAATAGTTTGGCACAGTTTGACAGTCAAAAAGGCAAACAATTTTAAAATTTTCTTTACGTGCCACATGCCTTGTCAAAAATCAGCTAGAGGTATGTCTGTCTGCCTGACTGTCTGTCTGCCTGACTGTCTTTCCATCTTTCTGTTTGTCCTGATTCTGCATTTGCAGTCCATTGATGTGTACCCTCTTGCAACGCGTAGGATGCAACTGCAGGAGGTGGTAAGCTTATGTCTTCATCTTTGTCTACCACGTCAAGTTCTAGATGCAGGTAGAACATATTAACCTGTGGATTTTGTAAACTTTGTCAACTTGCTTTATTTATTTTGTTTGACAAAAGACATTGATGTGATGAGAAAGCTTAATTTTTGTAAGTTACTAATACCTAGTATCCTAGCCTCCGCTAATTCCTTTGCCTCCTAGTTGTTTCTAATGTATCAATATTAATTTAGTAATAATCCTAATTTTACTCTTCCTGTTCCTATAGAAGGCTGACATACAAAGTGGACTTGCAGGTGTAAATCTTTTGGAACTTCAGTCACTTATCTAGTTATTTTCCTTTATTTAAAGAATTCAGCAATGTGACAACTTAGTCGAGTTCTTATTCTTTCAATAAATAACATAAGATTCTTTCAATGTAAATAACATATTTAATGAGCCAACACTGACGCGTTGGTCTCTTCGTCTCATTGTGGTCATTATTGTGGTCCTCTAGTCAACTTGCGATGCCAGCTGCATACAAATTAAGCCATAAGCTTCAAGGTGAAGATAATTCTTAAATGTGATGTTTAAAAATCGGTTAATTGACTGGCCATCGACTCTGTAAACTTATATAGCTCTTATAGGCTCCACATAGACACATAGACCTTGCAGTAATATTGTTTTAGCTTTCTGGGCAGCTCATTCATGAGAACGGTTGCTGCGAGGTAGCAGACTAAGACTTCATTTGTGACCAATAACCATGGGCCCAGCTTATTCTGAGGCTACTCAATTGACAATTCTCGCATACCCGTTTAACCCGTAAAATAACCCGATTATTATTGTGTAGTTGTTGTTGTTGTTGTTGTCGCTCAATTATGTATATTGTCATCTCTGGTTTGCAGTTGTCGTCCTCGTCCTCGTTCGGTGTCGTTTCATTTAGTGCCCTTGCCGCTTTCACACTATATGTATTATTCAGATTTCTCACACGATATAACCAGAAGGAAGTACGAAAAACGAGTCCTCTTTTCATCCACGTCGTTCTCGTCATTCTCGTTCTGCTTTTTACAAAGCTTTTGCAATTCAGCAATTCAGACACAGGAGCCCTAACTTTGGTATGAGCCTCAAGTACTGCTTTTGCCTCTCACTGAAGAGTGACGACGTCGTCATCATCATCAGCGCCCTTGATTCCTTCAACATGCTCGCACTTTATAATTAATAAGCAGCCACCGATTTTGTTGTGCATATTTTTAACCCTAGTGATTTTTATGCGCACCAACAAACCGAGAAAAACCTTTCAACATTTGCGTTCATGCGTGGTCCTAACTCCTTCTTACCCTGCTTTTTGCCCTGGACTCGACGTTGAGGCTTGAGCGTTGAACCAAAAAACTGAATTCTCTGGATTCGCTTTTTGGTTTTGCGCATATTTTAATGCATAAATTTAAACCTTTTGTTTAACTTTTCATAATATACTTTGTTGCAATATTGTCACACTTAAACACAGGTATCGAACCCCAAATTTACTCTACGAGTAATCTTCATATCAAGTACGCATCTTTCAAGAATACAACTCACCTTGCAGCATATGGATGTATAAATTGTAGTAAATAAAATTTGATCTATATCACTATTTTGAACAGGCTCCGTTTTGAAATCAGAAATCAGAATACATTGAGCTAAGTTCAATCGAGTTTTATGCCCACTTTAGAGCCCAAATCGGATCATTGAGCCGTCTAACCCAACTCCATGAGGGGCCCTGCAAGCACTTCGCTAGCAACTCACGTGGAGAGCGAAAACTTCAGTTATAGTACATACATAAAACCAGTTTGAATTATGCGCAGAACGACGCGCACTTATTTGACATGCGATCAAAACGAGCAGAAAGCAATTCTGATTGGTATTAATTTATGCACACACACATTTACGCAGATACATGTATGGGTATAAATATTCATGCACTGAGAATAATAAGGGGTATTTGTTTAATTTCGTGGACAGTTTTGGGTATTATTGAATATATAATATTATTGGTATAATATAATATATAAAATAACATATGTTATTAAGTAATTTTAAAGTAAGTGTGAATTGTGAAAAGTTTATTTGTTGATTTTATACCCTGTCGAGCTATATTTGCTTGGGATATAGCCATCTGCGTCCGTCCGGAAGATATTAAAAGATAATTATTCAATATAAATACTACAGGGTATTTTACAGTCGGGCCTTTACTACTGAATGTTATGTTTAATTGCAAGTGTATTCATATACTTGAACATATTATGCGCATAAGCTCAATTGTTATTTAACATTGTCATGTTAATGATATGTAAATGAGCTGTTAGTTAAAGAGCCCGTTTATGTTAAGTAGCTCGTTCGGCCTATGCACTCTGTTAGTTAGCATTGTTAGGGTTAATTACTCAAGGGTTAAAAGAAGAGTTTTCCCTCTTGTCGATAGCTTTGTAAATGCCATTAAAATGCGACAAATTGTTCGATTAACACGTGAATAATTTATACCTAGAATTAATTGCTATGCATTTTCGGTCTCTCTCTAATTCTTTCTATTAATTGCAGTCCGACTGGGAAAACACTTCGGACTCAATTCCAAATCAAGGACTATTTGCTGACACGGGGTACGTGCAAGTGCGGTCTGCCGTGTCCGCTGCGACCAGAATACTTTTTTGATTTTAATGCTCAGGTAAGTAAGCCTAAGTTAGCCACTAAGTAACTCCAACTTGCTTGTCTCATAATTGGCTGTAAATGCCAGCAGCGCACTGAATAGAGCTGGGTAAGCTTGACGTCAAAGCCAAAGCCAAATGCCTGAGCTAAACCTAATTGAATGTGCACTGAGTTAACTAGCAATGGGTTTATACTTGTACTCTGATGAGAAGTGAAGGGGAGGGAGGGACACACAGAAACAACATTTAAGCGACTTTCACTAAGCGTTGCAGCCATGTAACTGCCGCTTGGATACACACTGAGGAGGGGGGCCTCAACAGATGAACGCAAAATATTTGTAAAACCAGTTTGACAACAAATCGGCTGTATCGACTTCATCGTCAACGTCGCTCGCACACTGGCTTGATTACTAGACTCAGGAGTCAAAATTAAGAAACAAATGTAACGCAAGCCCGCTAAAGATTGTATACACTTTCAGAGAGACCTGCATTCAGACTTAGACATCTAACAGGTTTTTGATATGTTAGCCCGATTTTATACAAATTGCATCCTTTAATGCGTGGCACATTTCGTGACAAAATTATAATATCTTTGCAAGGGTATAATAATACTCTGTGCAATGTATACAAATTTATGTTAAATTTTTGGCGTGAAATATGATCGATTTTATATCCAAAGCTTGACTTTTAAATTCCTTATTGTAACGATTGCAAATCAAACTATATAAAAAGACTGTAATTGTTTAAATTTTAAAGTATTTTAAATGCATTTATTTTGTTAGTGATTTTGAACTTTTGATCTCGCGAATCTGGGAACATTTTCAAAGATCAGGTACTAACTGATTTTTAGTTCATTAAACAATAATCCCATTCAGCCTCAATATTATAATTGGTTCAACAGCGATTATTTTTGCAATCTATTTTAACAAAATGGGCCACTGTGCTAATTGACGTCGAAGTTAGTTGAACAATCATTTAGCCATCTGCCACTGGCCACCGCCTTGCCTGAAATTGTCAAGCATTTTCATCTCCACTATTTATGTCTGTATACATGAATATGGATGTCTGTATGTACATATATGTTTGCATAGCACATGTAAATTGAGAATCGCAGTGAAATTGCTTGCAATAAGATTCACTTCCAATTGGAGCAGTAAATGCAGCAAAACGAAAGACTGTTAACGGTAAATCACACATACTGCGAAGAGCAAGAGAGAGAAAGAGAGATAGAGGGCATGTGCTTTATTTTTGTGTTTTTCTTATTATTTTCATCATTGCATTCTCTTTTCTTTTTGCTCTTTCTCTTATTTGCACATGGTCTCGCCTTTCAGCTTCGTCTCGACTGGGGTCATTAATTTAAGTTTATGGTTTCTCTTTAATTTTGTTTGACATCGGCGCCAACGTCCGCCCACACGCAATCAATGTCCTTTCAACACTCACACTTACAGATACTTCTCACCCCTCTTTCTTTCTCTCGCACACACATACACATACACACACACTCACAGAGAGAGAGACTGAGTCGATTTTCGTCTTTGTGTCGTTCATCAATAGATTTTTCGGTGCAATGCACTTATAACTTTTCCCCAGTCCTCTTGCCCCGCTGAATGGATTCTCCTTGTGTTCCCTTGTGCCTGTATGCGTGTATTTACGTATGTGTGTGTGTGTTTTAACTTTAAACAGCGTATTGTGCTACCGAAGGAGTCTTTGCTACTACCAATACCATTTGGAGGTTTTCGCAGTTTCGCATCTATCTTTCTCGCTATCTACTTGTTGTTGTAGTGTTGTTAGAACTTCAAAAGTCGATACAGCTAATTGGCTAATTTGTAGTTGAATATGTTTTATATTTATTATCTATCCGTGTACAGTTAGTTCTCTGTAGTCTTAAATGGTTAATGCAGATGAGCCCAGATTATAATCCAAACTGATAATTATGAAAGATTAGATAAAAGTGAAAACTCAGTCGGGTCAAGAAAATTTAATTAAAATCATTTCATTCCGGATTCAGATTTTTCGGTGTCGCTTGAAAGTTAAATAGTTAACAATTTTGAGATTTGGCTGTACCAAAGCAAACCGTTTAAGCTATAAAACAGCTAAAACGGCAGCACTGCATCTTTTGATAGAAGCAAATGGCAACTGTTCCTTTTTGTACTCTTGTCGACGTCTTTTGGCACATTGAACTCACGGTGTGAAGTTCCCCTTGCAGCTTGTGTTTGGCTTTTTAGAAATGATTGATGTGCAATGTGCCTCCATAATAAAGTCTACGCTCGTGTACTTATTTGTTAGCTTTTTGTTTTGATTATTGCCATTTTGCCTTTGTGTCTTGCCCAGTCAGATATGCAAGTGTTTGGTGAAAGTCATCGTCACTAGAGTCCGCTAGACAGCGAGTTAGTTTTAATCTCAAATTGTTCAATGAACAAAAAATGTCTGTGTAACATGAATGAATAATAATTTATGTGTGTACAACCTGTTGTATGCGTAATGTCACTTGTGTTTTCCAGACAAACGTTTATTATTAGAAGTGCTATATTTATTTCATATACATTAGAAATTATCGACAACATTCTCACTTATTTTATTTATTTATCTTCAAATAATGTCTATGTAACATGAATGAATAATAATTTATGTGTGTACAACCTGTTGTATGCGTAATGTCACTTGTGTTTTCCAGACAAACGGTAATTATTTTAAATGAAATATTTATTTCATATTTATTTCATATATATTAGAAATTGTCCACATCATTGTCATTTGTTTTATTTATTCTGCGTTTGTTTTATTTTTGCAAAGTACATCTTAAATTAAATTATATGAATTAAATTTTTACTCAGTCCGTGTGGCTCTTTATCTCTATCTTTTAGTTTCTTTTTAGACAGACAACAGACTAGACAGAAACTATAAATTTGAATAAATTAAGTGTTTTTATTTCAATTGCAATTTGAATTCAATGCGTGGAATTGAAATTGATTTTTACAAATTACTTTCCTTGTACTTTATTGAGTGTATATTTTCAACATTTTAGTGAAATCTATTAAAAAATCATTGAACGCAATTTGTGTAATTTGTGCAAGTTGAGCAAATAAATAAAGCTTTGGCCCCGCTCTTTATTACTGTTTGTAAGTCTGAAAGTCAGTCAGTCAGATTGTTTGTGCGTCGTTCTGTCGCAAGCTCAATGCAAGCAGGCAACAACACTGACAAAGGCAGCAACAAACATAAGTAAAACAAACTTGAGAAGGTCAGCGTTGAATGTCGACGACAGCTCTAAAAATTTACAATCCAATAAAAAAAAGCAAAACCAAAATAAATGCAGTGGGCATTGTTGCTGCTGTTGAGCTGTGGTTGCGTTTTAAAAAACACACATTGTACAAGACAGGTTACAAAAGTCAGTTTGACGATGAGGCACCGCCTTGATTTCCATTAACCAGCAGTTCAACTTATCGCTTCTGCTCTGCGTGAAGGCTGCCCTACATACTCGTAGAGTACATCATCGATGATGCAAGAGATGTCAGGGACAACAGGGCAAGTATTCCTGAGCCGAAACTGAAAGTTAAATTACTCTTGAGTAAGGGGAACATTTAATCCTAGGGAATTGCATTGCACTCATTAACACATCCCGAATCCCCGTTGGACTCTTTCGTTTTATGCCCCAAAACACGAATTTACCGAAGCATGTCCATGTGATGTTGTTGACACTCCTCGACTATTCGGCCAATTTGCATTTATAAACAGAACAGGGTATCTGAAGAGAAAAAAGAGAGAAATGGAGGTACTATAAACAACTGAATGACGCAAAATGCATCAGACAATTTAGCATATTCAGGCACAACAACTAAAACAGTTAACATTGGCCAGTGACGGCAGGTGGGACGACATATAGCAACAACAGCCACGGCAAGGTGTCAGTTAAGCTTGCGAATACTGCCCTGCAAATACTACCAATGAGCATACCGCTTCGTCCATTTAAATATAACCCCAAGCCTTAAGGACACAACTTTTTCATTATAATTTTGAAAAATAGATAGCGAAATCTATCTTTGGTGCGGCAATCCTGCATACAAATTTCGACTTATGACAGTTTTGTGATAAAGTAGTCCAATTTTATCGAACTTTGGTCAGACTGTATAAAACTATACCACACAAATTTATAATAACATCTGCAATGGTATATTTAAATATCCATTTTTTTTGTAAAAAAATTAAATATAATATGTTTAGAGGGTATTGAGTCTTCGGGTTCCCAATGAGAGATATTCTTTCTTATTGTCTTCGCCTTATTTTCACGTCACTTCAAATGTGCACAGAAAAAGCAATTGCCACGAAAATTTCAGCTTCATTTTTACGAAAAATTCAATTACTGTTGCAGGATGGAGCTGGCGACAGCGAGTATTTGTGCGGTTCTGCTTCGCTTCGTTTCGTTTCAACTCTTTTGGCTTTGTTTCGTTTCTTACCAGTCATTTAGGTGTGTTTTTGCCATTAGTCTACATTAAATGTTGCTCGAGCCAAAAGACAACGTGGCATTAACATAAGAAGATGGCAGGCGGTTGAGAACAGCTGACTTATCCAAATTTTTGTCATTAATTGGCTCAAACTAAGAAACCCGTCTGTTCACCCTGCTGTTGTACGATGGGTAAAAAAAGAGGAGAAAGACTCGAATGACATTCCTCAAAGCACTTTTTTCCAAATCAGATGAATTTTCATAAAGATTACCTTTATACTGTTTGTATGTAGACGAGCTACATTTTAGATTGTCACCTCTGAATTTCCACTTTAACCTGACCCCTTTTTGCTGCTTCTGCTCCTGCTTCTTGGCGAACAGACGGAGCGTAAGTGCATTGCATGTGCACAGAAGCGAAGGCTGAATGATTTCCGCTGCTGGTTGCAAAGTGACCAGTGCGAGTAAGAAATGGGAAGCTACACGGCATGGCACAAAAATGTTGCTGCACAGCAATGTCCTGACTGCAGGACAGACACGTGACTGAGCGATTACTCACATCCGTCGTCTCCGCAAGTTCGTGTCGCAAGAGCGCCCTCGCTGTCGAGAGTGTAAAGGGAAAAGTAAAGGCACCACCCTGCCGGACTTGACATATTGTGAACAAATCTATACAGTTCTCGGGGAAAAATGTTTTCACTGTAGCAGGGTCAGTTACTTATTTCGCAGCACCGCTGAAACTGTCATCGATCGACTTTGTACAGTTTTCTGTACAAAAAGGTCGGGCAAGGCATTACCAACTGGAACTAAATCGCCTGGAGGGGATGGGGAAGTCGGAGGTGTGTCGGTCTGCCGGTCTGCATGGGGCCAACTTACAGGCTGTTAGGCGTCTGTCGTCTGGCGACGGGCCCTCGCTGGTCTTTATGATGTTAATGAAATCCAACACTGGTCATACAGCTATACACAAGCTTCACACCTGACTATGGAACCAGACCACCTGCCTACCTTGCCACCACCATTATCGGCAGCAATGTGGCAGGCAACATTCTCAGTTGAATCGCATGCATGTCACCCACTGGTCACAGCTCCCACTAGCCAACCTCGTTCTTATCTCAACAGAAATCTGCATGTTTTGTTACTTTATTTTTTGACTCAGCCGTTTAGCATTTTACAATTTGCACGGTGATTTTTTATATGGAGTTTTCGTTCCGCTGCCATTTCGCAACGAGTGTAAAGAGGCTTGCAAAACAAATACTACTCAAATTATTTATTTATTTTGGCTATAGACGAAAAGTTATCTACTTGTGAAGCCAACAAATCCAAATTTTTGAATGAAGGATACAAAAGTGTACAACTATTGTGGTGAATACAAACTATAAGTAAAAACTATTGCAATATTTCGTGCATATAAGAGCCAGATAAGGCAAAAGTCAGTTTCATCAACAACTCCAATTATCTAATTGCTGAAACTAAGCAATTAGGGTAAATATGCATATACGTACGTAACATTCCGACGTTTTTCTACACCAGGAATTACACTTAAATAGCATAGAATATAATTTCGTTACGAATACTTTTTGCGTAACATTTGTTCATAATGTGTTGTGTGGTATGCTATACAAACTTTTTAATTTAAAATTTCAATTTCATTTGTAATTTTTAGCGAATTATGCATAATAAAGCACACAAAATTTAATATCTTACAGTAAGCTGAAATAAGTAAAATTAAAAAAAAAAAGCCTTTTTTGGAGTTAAAACAAACGCCATGTTCCCATAGATCTGCTAAGATTAAAGATTATTGATCTATGTATAAAATAGAAAAAAACGGACTTATCGAGATTAAAGAGTTTTATTTGCATTTTGATTAGATTTCTGCTGAATTAGGAAAGATTTTGCGGCATAATCCTCATATTGTATACTCTCCAATTCAAAATGAAAATAAAGATTTACAGAAGCACTTTGTTTGATTGATAAATTAAGTAAATTTGAATAACTAATGTTCCAGTTAAATGCATTACATTAATAACAGGTGCCCAATATACCACTAAAGTTGCTGCCAGGCAGTACTCTGGAGACAACGTCTGCAACTTCTACTCCGATGTGCTCACATCAACGACATCTGTTTGAGTCTGAACAATTGCACAAGCCACAGTCTTTTAAAGATGCAACTGCAGCGGCTCCAGCAACAAATGATGTGTTTACCACGCTAATGACAACAGGTGTGGTGACATCAACAACGTCAACAACGACAACATCAGCAATAGCAACAGCCCCTACAACAATGGAATTGGCCAATCAGGGTGAGTTTCAGATAACATATACACATAGGTTTAGAGATCCTACCATGATTAAGTTGATACTCAGTTTGAAAATCGATATAATTTTGAAAAGGTTAATCTTTGTGAAAGAAGCTCCTTAAAAGCATAAAATGATCATAAGCCTTTGAAACCTCTTATTTATTTTGATATAAAAAGGTCCTATTGAATATCTTCGCCAATACTCAAGAAAGACTTGTTGATTAATATAATAAAAAGCAATAATAATAACTTTAAACAACAATCTGCTGAGCCTTAAAATGCGAATTTTCAAAGACAACTAACAATTAGACATAAGGAGAAAGAGACTCCTAGAAATGGTGATGCATAAAGACAGTCTGCAGTAATATTGGGGTAGCATTTAGGGAGCTGGTGTTTTGAAAATAGTGTAGATACTTACGATAAGTGTAGGCAAGGATTCCTTTGTGAAGGCAACGAAATATGGCCCAGAAAGAGCTTACAGTTCAGAATACAAACATGAATGCATATTAGAGCATGTGTACTCATAGAGCGTTGGCTTATGTACATACTGACAGATATGTACGCTCACTTTTACATCGGATGCAATTGAAATGGGCTTTGACTGCTGGCAAGTGGAAAATCCCGCCTAGAAAATGATAAAGTGTAAATGCACATACTTAAAGAGAATAAAACATCTTCAAAGCCAGGTTGACAGGGAGGCGGAGGGAAAGCACACACAAATACTCATACATACATATACATAGTTAGTTGAAAAAGCTTTAAGCTCCAACGCTTTGAGGTCGCCCAACTCTCCTGACGTTTCTCAGTCTTCTTTATGTTTGCTTTTTTCCATCTTTGTCCTTTGTAGGACCAGTCGAAGGACCTAAAGGGTTTCCCTGAAAGGCCTCACAGAAATATTGTATTACACCTCTATATAGCCAGACAATTGCCTATTAAATATCCTCAACTCAACTTGATACAACTTAGCTCAGAATAACATACGGAAACAGAAGTCATTGCAAAGTGTATAGAAAATGCGGATTAAAATATTTATAGTTTGCTTATTGATAATGGAACGGATTGAAAGTAGGTAGGCAAATAAAAGCTTAAAAACTTTTCTTTTGCAACGTTTATAGATTTATATTTTAAATTTTCCATCTTTATATATAAAGTGTTATATTTATTATATTATTTATACATATACTATGTGGTATAATATAATATAATTTGTATCTATCTAAAGTAAGTAAGTGGATAAGTTGCAGTGTGTTTAATTTTCTGTTAACTCTAGACGTATTTGCTGAAGTTTAAACCCAACTGCCATTATATGCATTTCAACACATTCGGATTTCAATTTGAGATTTATTCAGACTCTTGTCAACCTCTCAGAGTCCACAAAAGGCGCAATCACAATAATGTGTTCATCGTGTTGGGGGTCACCTTTAAGCAAACACCACAGAGCTGAAATATAGTATGGTGTTGGGACAAGTGAACACCCTAAAAGTCCGTGTGTTGGGGGAGGTTAAGCTCGGTAGTCGGACATGCATTGTTAAAAGTTTGAAATGCAAAAGGTTAATTGAAACAAAGGATAGTTGCCGGCAAAGTTTAGCGATCCTCCAAACAGCCAACCCTTTCTCTCTCTCTGTCTCCTTCTCTCTCTGTCTCCTTCTCTCTCTTTCTCTCTGACTGCTGGCAGTCCGTCGTGTTGGCCAGTTACGAGTACCTCATTCTAGAGTCCAATCCGCGACCATTAAAAATGCAAAACTTTCCGCGTTTTAGAAATTGTTCGTGTCAGCGGTTTGCCGAGTATTTTCGTTTGTATGTGTATGGGTGAGCGCTTGTTTGTGTGTTTGTATGTGTTAACAATTGGGGTGTTCTTGGCTTTCGCCATTTCTAGCTTGGTATACCTACAGATTAAATGTAAATTTGAATCTTCATACTTAATTTTATTTGAAATTTTAAACATTAAATTCTCAATTGATGAGTTGACAATAAAAATTAATCGTAGCTATTATTTATTGTAATTAATTTAAATTTGTAAGTGATTTAATATATATGTGTGTATGTGTACTGAGCTCCCTCTTCAATTCTATATTGTCTATACATTCCTTATCCACTGTTTCTACTCCAACTGCTAATATGTTTGCATTGCACGTTCTCGTGTTTTGATTTTATTATACCTACGAATATTCGTTTTTTTCGCAACCATTTGGCAGTTTGGCAGCTGTTGGCGCCATTTGTTGGCCGTCAGTGACAGCTAAGTGAGGACCTGACCTTTCATAATGCCCTAAACTTGAGGGACACTTAAAGGACATCTTGCTCTGCATAAGCAATGACTTTGACTTTGCCTTTCAATTTGATTCCTTTTTGTTTTGCAGATGCCGATTGCCACAAATATAGCAAAAGTAACAACAAAGTGGCTAGCAGGATGTCCTACATCGGCACTACGGCAACAGGAGCACTCTCAGCAGTGCCTCTCTGTACATCTAGTCAAATAACAGGAGACAAGCGACTTGCAGCCGCTCCAGCTTCAACGCCAACATCTTCTGTAGCCTCTATGGAGCATGTGATAAAAGTAAACCCCGTGCAAGCTTCTGATCCTGTTCCACCTTCTGTGCAACAGCCCAACTTCAAGGATGATCCAGCGGGATATCTGCAGCAGCAAACGGCGTTGCTGCACAATACGTTAAACGTGGGATTGGATACCAAACCAGTGGCAGACACTGTCAGATCTTTGCCTTTGGAGTCACAACCTCACCAACATCAACAGCAACATCAGCGACAGCGAATTCGTCGTCTCTCGCTCTTTGCCGGAGGAAAGTGGGAACTTGAGCCGAATTCAGCATCAACTGCCATCCCATCCCGTTCCCTACATGTAGATACGGCAGTGGCATTTGCTCGTCCCCAGAATCCACAGATTACGAGCATTACAATGGTGTCAGCCCCGCAGGAGTCGCCAGTTTCCAGTAGTGCCCCTGAGCCGGAGAAGCGTCCTGAGCAGGTTGGCGCCATTTCCACAAGTCACGAGAGTCCACGACACTCCCTGTCTTCACCTACGGATTCATTAGACTCCGCCAAGAGCACACCGACGGCGTCACCTAAGCCACAGACGCAGACGCAGACTCAGCTGGCACAACTGCAACTTCAGGTTCAAGCTCCAATCCAAGGGACACCACAACCAACAGCACAGATGCGACTACTGCGACAAAAGTGTCAACCACTCGGAACAATGGTCGCTGGTCAACGGCAACCTATTGCCTATAATGCCAATGGAGGCACAACGCTAACCCGGAGTATTGTAACGACCACAGCGGGAATCAGTCGACCTGGCACCACACTGACCAGTGCGAGTTCAACCGTGGCTCAATTGCAGTCAGTGGGGAATCCGAGCGGAGGTAACCAGCTGATCATGACCTCCTCCGGTCAATTGCTGGTCATTCCATCAGCCAATAAGCAACAAGCGACGCCTTCACAGCCTCAGCGCTCGGCACAGGTTCACGCCCAGCCGGGTGGAGGCTATATTGTCAGTCAGCCGTCGGCATTAATGAACGCGAATGGTACCAAGCTGTTGCATCATCAGATTATCAGTTCGCAGGCTAGCCAAATTAGTCAGATCAGTCAGATTGGTCAAGCGGGAACACAAACTGTAGCGCCTTCACAAACCGTGCTTCTCAACACGCTACCCAACGGTGGTTACATTGTTCACCAGCAGCCACAGGTAAAATTATACAAAAAGTTTGTTATTTAGTTAACTTACATTATTTTGACCTTATATTATCTCCGCAGCAGCAGCATACGACAACTGAGCAACAACAACAGCTGCTGACCATTCCACAGTCAGGTGCACCTATGATTACCTCACCATTGTCAGAGGGAAAGAGAAGAGCGCGTAAACGAAAAAGCTCTGTGTGCAGCACTCCTCCACCGACAAAGAGTGTTGGTGGTTCACCGATTAAGACAAATTCACCGCAGATCTCGCCAAGCATACCCAGCCAGGCACCAGCGTTGTTGCAACAAGCGGCGACTGCTGCAACTGTTGCAGGAGCACCTCCTCCACCACAGTTTTCGCAGCAGTTTCAACTGAGTCCAGGTATTCAAGGAATTGTGGTAAATAAACCAACGGCAGCAGCGGCGCCTCAGCATCAGCAGCTACTCCTTCAGAATGGCCAAATTCTACAGCAAGTGAATCTCATTGGACAGCAGCTACTCATGCCGACTGGCCTAGTCATGGGGTCAGATGCGACGCTGCTACAAATCCAAAACATGCCCACAACAAGTCTGCTGACTCCCCAGGGCTCGGTGATGCTGCGTACTCCGTCACCGCAAAACAAGCCGTCCTTCATCTCGCCCAGCGCTGGAGGGCAGCAATATATTGTGGGTGCCAATGGGCAGCTGAGTCCAATTGGCCAGATCTATTCAACTCCAATGGGACTGGTTATGCCCACGGCGCAGCAGAGCGGAGCATCCTTCGTACAGGCTAGTCCCACGGCCACCATTCAGATTCAACAGCAGGCACAACAGATGACCTTGCAAGCGGCACATCCCACTAGCTACGTGTCGGAGACGCACAGCGGTCGGCAGACAACAGCCGCCAGTCCACCGGACACAACGACTTGTAGTCCAAGTAGCCCAGAGCGACCTCCCAGCCATCGGAGCAGCGGAAGCGGAGACATGGTCAGTATCTTTAACAAAGTATCAAACCGTTAACATTTTAACATTAAACATTATTTAATACATTTCACTATTTCTTTCGCTTAAAAACGTTAGATAATAAATGTTATTGACTTTTGCAGGTTCAGTGCGTCTCCAGCTCAGAACCAGATGCAGCGATATCACCCCAAACTGCTGAAAGTCGCCTGTCGCCCTCATCAACGGACTGCGAGAGGAGTAAGTAAACTGTCTTCTATAGCAATTTAAGTTATGGTTACTCATTAATATCTTTCTGTTATTTCTTCTAGGTATCTGCAGTAGCAATGTGTTAAGCCAGCTCAGCACAATATATAAGCCAACGGATTCGAAGATTCGTCGCATTCACATCACTTCGCAAGCTTCGTCATCGGACGGAAGCCACGGAGTGGGTCTTTTGGGGCAAGGTATGCGCTTAGCTAGCTCCACATCCCTGTCTATATCGTCATCATCAGGGTCGTCATCGTCATCATCATCTTTATCATTGCCTGCGGCGACACCTGTTCGTCAAATCATGCACCATCACCAGACCCCATCCAACAGCCACCCAAACAATGTCTATGTCCATAATCAGAAAGTAGTAAGCGTTGATTTCCAGGGTAAGGCCTATCACCAACACCAATCACAATTCACTAGGCACAAGTCATTAGCCACTAATTGCACCCATCTACTAACCATCACCCCTTTCACTTAAATGTACACCTGTTGCATGCCAAACACTTGACTTCAAGCACACCTCCCATTTGTCGCATTCCCTGCACACTGCTTTTGATGTCTGTTTTTATTTACTTTGTTTTGTCTATACTGTGTCGGGTGTCGGGTAAAAAGGGTAAAGAGTGTCGGCTTGACTAACGTAGCCGCTGCATCCAAATCTCTATATAGAGTCGCCCACAACCACGCAGCTGCCGCCAGTTTTGGATGCGCCAACGGTCAAAGAAGTGATCCCACTTAAATCTACCTACCGAACGCCTACAAAACGAGCTCGTCGCCCACAACGAGCGTTGCCGAGATACTCACCAACTGGTGTTGCATCCGTGCTGCCACCTCGAACATTCGCTATATCTGAGCTGATCTGGGGGCCGGCACGTGGCCATCCCGCCTGGCCAGGCAAGATTGTAAAGATGCCTGATGGCGTCTGTACACCCTCGCAACAGTTTGATCACGTATGGGTGCAATGGTTTGGCGGCGGCGGTCGATCCACCTCTGAGCTAATTCCGGTCAACTTGTTACAGAGTCTTTCTGAAGGTTTGGATGCACACCACAAGGCTCAGAAGGACACTAGAAAGTGAGCATCACAAAGGGAGGGGGAAACTAAATATAAAATTCTAGATATACAGTGTGGAGGTCTTCAAGTGACTGTAACGACGACAATTTCACGGACAGTAAAGCAGACGATCTTTTTCCTTGAATGTGTATCAGATATCACTGTAGTGAGGACACTTGGATTAGATTCTTTTAAATATTATATTATCCTATTAATGATGAGTTACTTTATAGTCTACATATTTCCTATATATTTTTATTGCTTTTAAAAAACATTTAGTCTTTTATACATAAAATATCTTGCCAAAGTGAACATCAACTCTTATTATTTAAGTTTTGAAATTTTAGATTTAATTTACCAAGCTAAAAAATATAGTATGTTCTCGCCATTTCTTTAACCAAATCAAAGTTTGACTATATTCGCAACTGCCGCAAAAACAGTTTTGAAGTTGACCATTTTTTTATACGTATTCTGTAGCTTTTGATTTGTATTTGCATAGTATTCGTATTTGTAGTGCAGTTTTAGAGACGATTTGCATTTGAATGCGGTTGTAATTAATTACTTTTTAAATTGTCCTTTTTATTTTGATTTCGCTAATTAATATTCTTGTTTCTTTTTTTAATTATGCGCTGACAAAAATATCAAACACCTGCCATTCAACGTGTGTGTATGCGTACTCATATGCATATATATATACAAATATATGTATAACCCTTTGTGTGTGTATGCATAATCATCATCATCACGTCAATACCTTCCACCCAAACAAATTTGAAACCGAAACACCCACAACGCACACACACACACACACTTAAAATATCCACAAACCTATCCAAACAAAAAATATCACAAAGGAGCCGCAAATTGAACTCGCAACTTGAGCGAGCTATACAAGAAGCAATGACTGAGTTGGATAACATTTCAGCCTCGGCAACCACACCAGCCTCATCTGCATCCACAATTGGCCACCAGCTGCAGCAGCAGCAGAGGCAACAGCAGCAGCCAACGTCAACCAACAACAATAGTAATCTAAATAGCAATGGTTTAGCGCGAGGCAAGCGAACGGTGGCGACAACTGGTCAGGCAATCTCGAATTGCTCCAACATGACACTGTCCGGCAGCACAGCGATCACACTGACCGGACTCGGACTCTTTAATCAGCAGCAGCAGCAGCGTGCTAAACCCATAAGAATAGCGCCTGCTCCGCCAACGAGTGCGTCAACAGCTTCAGCATCGACAACAGCAAGTGGAACGGCAACGGAGATCTTAAAGTTGGCGAAATGACCCGCGTTGTCGACGTTACCGTCGACAATTAGTACAGCAAACTATACGCTCTTTATAGGGAATAAGTAGAGGCAGTTGGCCATATACTCGAATATGTACATCTATTTATAAGTATCCATGTATACTCGTACAGTTAAGTCAGCTCCCACTGTCCGTCGCTTAGTTACGCCTGTGCGGCGTTGCCACATCTTTAAAATAGACAATAAAACAATTATGAAAATGTTAACGCAAACGAGGTTACAAAGATAAATGTTCTAACAATAAGTGAACCATAGTTTCTGTTGCTTTTTAAGGCAATATGCCCAAAAAGGAATTTTTAATTTGTTTTTGTATATACATAATTGTGTAAAAATTCAAAGAGAATACTTATAATTATTATTACATACAACTGTAAATGTTAGGTATTTATTTATTGCATATAAATCATAGTTTGCATAAGTTTTTGTTTTCGTTGCAATCTGTATACTTATTGTTTTTAACTAGTTAGTCTACGCCGATTTTTAGCCACTAAGCTATAGTAGCCAAACAATTCACATTTTAAACAGCTGGTTTTTGGCCTGATTTATCAGAATATTAGAAAAACATTGATATCAAATATGTATAATTACTGATACTCTTTAATTTTGAGAAACTTTTTGAACGGAATATATTATAAATATTTATGTTAAAACAGAACTCGGATTCACTCAACTACGAGTAAGAGAATTATATTTATAAATTGTTATTATTTATTTAGTTGAACTATTGTAAATTTCTAGAAAACAAACACTACACAAACAAATTAACATATAAACAAACACGTAGCAAAAATCCACTAAAACACAAAAAAATAAATGCAAAAATAATCTTTAAAAAAAAACATGGTTATCTGTTTACCAGATAAACGGTTAAACTTAAAAAAAAATTAATCGTCCTGTTTCTTAGACGATGTCGGATTCTTAGACGACCCCATAATTTTTTGATGCCAATCGATAGAGGTCATCCTTACGAATCTAGCAAGACATGTCCTGTCAAAATGCGCAAGGATATAGCCAATCTAGAGCTAATTTTCTTCAAAGGACATCTCATTTTTTTGATTTTTTGTCCATAACTTGACCATATCCTGCTGGATCTCAAATGTTTTGATCCCAATCGATAGAGTTCATCCTTACGAATCTAGCAAGACATGTCCTGTCAAAATGCGCAAGGCTATGGCCGAGCTAAAGCTAATTTTCTTCGAAGGACATCTCATTTTTTTTTTTGTCCATAACTTGACTATTTCCTGCAGGATCTCAAATATTTTGATGCCAATCAATAGAGTTCGTCCTTACAAATCGATCGGCACATGTCCTGTCAAAATGCGTAAGGACATGACGGAATAAGAGCAAAAAAACCTTCAAGGACATCATATTTTAGCTTTATTTGAGCTCTAGCTCGGCCATATCCTGCAGGATTTCAAAAGGACATTCTTTTTTGTAAACAGCGTTGGCAGGACTATCGATTGGCATTCAAGGATTTCCAGGATCTGCCAAAAAAATTTTCTCAAATTTTTCCAAGGGGTAGGTATGCAAAAATTGGTCAAAAGTCAAAAATTACGCCGTATCTTCGCCATTTGAAGGACTATCATGATGTCCTTTGGCCCACAGATAGTCCTTGTTGTACCCAATCAGAATCAGCAACAAAAAGGACGAAAGTCCTTGAAACAGCCAAGTTACAAGGACTTTTTTGTATAGAGAAAATTGGTCATATCTCGGCCATATCCTTGCGTATCCTGGCGAGTCCTGTGTCAAAAAAATTGTTTCATCCAGGACTATCAGCTGACCAAAGGACATCCAAATCGTCCTTGTAGTTTCCGAGATATTACGGATTTTCTGTTTTCGTCCTGTTTCTCAGCGACTTGAGACTAAAATTTTACAAGTGTTGGATTCTTAGATGACCCCATAATTTTTTGATGCCAATCAATAGAGTTCGTCCTTACGAATCTAGCAAGACATGTCTTGTCAAAATGCGCAAGGATATGGCCGAGCTAGAGCTTATTTTCTTCAAAGGACATCGCATTTTATTGGTTTTTTGCTCATAGCTTGGCCATATCCTGCAGGATCTCAAATATTTTGATGTCAATCGATAGAGTTCGTCCTTACAAATCGGTCGACACATGTCCTGTCAAAATGCGCAAGGATATGGCCGAGCTAGAGCAAATTTTCGAGGAAAAACTTGGTCTTAAAGCAGAAAATCCGCCATATCTCCGCCATTTCAAGGACGATTTTGATGTCCTTTGGACCCCAGACTGTCCTTACTCTACTACATCAGAATATGTAATCAAAAGGACGAAAGTCCTTGAAACAGCCAAAATCGCATGTCAGAGATCGTGCAACTTTGCTATATCCTGTCGTATCCTGACGAGTCCTATGTCAAAAAATGCGCCTTAATTAGGACTAGCAACTGACCAAAGGACATCAAAAAAGTCCTTCAAATGGCGGAGATATAGCGATTTTTCTAAAAACGCTTCGCTGAAAAGTGGCGCCATCTATGGTTCGTTTGCGGAACTATTTAATAAGTGGCGCCATCCATGGTTCGTAGGCGGAACTATGATTTATTTTACGCTGCCTTAAAGTATGCTACAAAAAACCTTAAAAATCATATTTTAGCTTTGTTTAAGCTCTAGCTCGGCCATATCCTGAAGGTTTTCAAAAGAATATATATTTTTGTAATCACCGTTGCCAAAACTATCGATTTTGAGGTACGGTCTGAATAAGGTAAAAAGAAATATTTTATGTTATTTTAAAATTTTTTTTATTTAAATAACTTGACAATAATATTGGTATATTTCCGATTTTATGCTGGTTGATCGGGTTATTTAATTGCAAATAATGTAATTTATAATTAATGTTTATATAATATTAAACTAACTCACAATCGTTTGAATTAAGTATGTGTACAGTATATGACTTTATATACTTTTAAACTCGTTCTCTCTCGCTTTCTAGTGTTTTTATTAAATATATATATTTATGTATATGTCGTACATGTTGTGTGTTGGTTTGCGTGTATGTTTGATACTAATTTTTCGAATTTCGACAATTAAACGAAAGCCGAATAAACTGTGCCGATTCATTTAAACGAAATTAAAGAAAAAGAATGACTGGCTGCTAAATATTTTACACAAAAATATATAATGCGCATGTTGCACACGAGGAGTCACATTAATTGATCTTTACATTTGTATACATATACGAGGATGGGTATGTGTGCGATGTGTAATGACTTGCATTAACTTACAACTCACGCACTTGAGAATAGTAAATTAATGTTAGCTTGACAGTATATGGATATGCATATATATCAGAAATAGTTTGTTATTGATTCACTTACATTACATTTAATTTAATTCATTGCAGTCGCGAGCTAGGGTCTCTCTTTTTATCTCAAGGTAAGACTGTGCACACTTCAGTAGCAATTACATTTACATATATAAAATTTAAAGGTTGGCGTCTGTGTCAGGAAGACGACTCATCATCAGTATTATAATATGTACTTATTATGCACGATTTGGTTATCATTACAAAACAAAACACGATTGGCGGGTGGATGCGACAATACACTGATCAAATAAAGCAGCGTGCAGCATGCCCGTATTATTTTCTATACAGCTGGGATTTTTGTGTACAAATTGCCTTCTAAACAAGTCAAGTTACAAGATTTCTAAAAAGATTTTAGCACTTAAGCACTTAGTATTATTATAATTATTGTTATTATTATTATTGTAGTTCATGGTGCTGCTACTGCTGCTGCTATCCGATGTTTAATTAAATTGCCTATTGATGGCTGTTCTCATGGTGTTTGCATGTTTGAATGTGTGTTTGGATTAACATTGTTATCAACAATAACCAAATCGCTGTAATTCTCATCTGGACAGGCTGTGCGAGCGCTCGCGACTGCTGCTGCCGGACGAAAGAGGCTGCTTGCTGCTGCCTATTTCACCAACGCGCTGATGCGGTGGCAACCTGTCAAAGAACGGATGTCTCAGGGCCTCACCTATAAAACATAATTAGATTGGGTTACTAAGGAATTAATATACAGTAAAACTAAGAGTTATTACTATACGAATCGATTGCTTACCTAACGTGATACGCGACGAGGGCTCGTATTCCAACATCTTCTTGATCAAATTAAATAGTTCGTTATGATCCTCGCTGTCGCCTAGCTGGCACAGGAACAACGGCTTGCAGTGATCACGGACATAACGGCCAGCGCTGGACTTCTCATCCCAATCTAACTTACCATGATAGAAGTACTTTGTTTTGGTTTTGCTATAAAGAGTATGATTGCTATACATTAAACGATTTCGGTGAAGAGAACTGCGCCTTGGAAAATAAAAGCATGAGCTGCATTGTATTACCGTGCCATGCGATAAGGTATTTGTCCCAAGATGCGCTCCATCATGGCCAGATGTTCACGATTGTCATGCGTCTGGAATAGCGTAATGCCCAAATATAGCTCGAACAAAATGCAACTGCAACAATTAATGAAATTAAATTAGCGACAGTAATTCTTAAAAGCGATCCGCACTTACCCGATGGACCAAACATCGCAGGGCTGTGACCATCCTAACTCCAGTATAACCTCGGGAGCACGATAATGTCTTGTTGAGACAATTGTGCTATGGTGTTCGTGATCGAAGGTGGCAGACCCAAAGTCGATCAGACGCACGTCTGTGCTCTTGACGCGGCGCACCTCGCGGTTCTATTGTGTTAATGTTAAATAGTTAATAGTTAAACAATGTTGTATTGCATTACTTACAATTTTATGATTATAGTGAGACGTGTATTCTGAATCTACAAAAAGTATATTTTCTGGCTTAAGATCTGTGTGCGTTAAACGATTGTCATGTAAGAACTTCACAGAGTAGCACAATTGATAGGCCATGTGACGCACTTGGTCTAAAGAATACGGCTCATAGTTGTTCTCGCGCTAAGATTAGAGAATGTCCACATTAAATATTGTACTGTTCTGCCTATATAGAGTTGAGAAACTTACCAAAAAATCGAAAACACTAAGACCCAGCATTTCAAAAACTATGCACATATGACCATGATAGTCAAACCAGTCAATCATTTTGACGCACAAGCTGCAAAGTACAAATAATAATAGAAATTAATATACATATATAATGAAGTATGAGTATGTGAAAACTTACTGATCACCATGGGGATCTTTCTGTGCTATCTTCTCCAAAGCGTTAATCTCCAGTTTGGCAGCCTCGCGATATTTCTCAACATTCTTGATGATCTTCAAGGCCATGCAAAAATCGCTGTGAAACGAAAAATTAAAAGTGTACTCATAGATAGAAGACGATTCTAAAGTCGGTTTATATTATTGGACTTACCGTTCCATGTCTTTGACCTTGACCACACGTCCAAAAGTGCCTTCACCGAGTGTGGCCATGATCTTATCTGAAATGTGTCAAAGGGATGAGAATTGTAGTCGTTTTTAATTAATGCCAATAACAATATTAGGATAATTGTTAAATATTTACGATAAGATCTAAACATGTAACCTGGGAGTATATTTCGGATATATGCAAATAAAAACCATTCCTGGGGCTTTTCTCTAACCTCTAACCTGAACTGCACTTAAAAAGTTTTCAGTTTCGATATTATTTCATTAATTACGCGCTTAAATTTTAAAAGATAATTATGTATACATATGTGTGTGTAAGTGAGGGAGAAAGAGAGAGGAAGCTCCAAGTTTATATATCATTAAGATAGATTTTGTAAGGTTTTATTTAAGTTGAAGTTGTAATTCTTTTGTTTCTTTGATTCGGAAAATTTTAAGTAAAATAATGTGAACAATTTTGTTGCGCTTTGTTATGTTGAAAGATAATTAAGAAATAATAAAGAAAACTTGGAAAGTTGAAAAACTGAGTAGAAAAAAGTTACGAGTAGAAGTAGTAGAAGTTATGTGCGGCAGTGATAGACAGTGTATTGTCTTCTGCTTTGTTTAAGTTGTATGTTGAGAGTTGAAAGTTTCTGGTAATCTCTAATCATAAATATGGAAAAATTAAAAACGAAAAATTGTCACGAACATCTGTGATGGAGAATGTCTCCGTTGTGGTAAATTAAGTGACCATCAGCATCATCTTGAATGACGGGCTTTGCTGTCTGTTCGACGGACGTTGGAGTTGTTATCGTTGTTGTTGTCGGGTGGTGGAGATTGCGATGGTGGTGCGATAACGGTACATTCAGAAGGAAACGTTGTTGGCGAAGGCGACGACGATGACGACGACGGCGAATATTTAGCAAGTAATGTTTAAGCGTGGGTTGCAAGACGAAGTTGTTGTTGTTGTTGTGGTGAGGGGGGCGTGGTTGTTGTTGAAGTTGATGGCAGTTACACAGACGAATACATAAGGTGCGTGTGTGGTTAAAGTATGTAATTTGAAAGAGAGAAAAAGAAACAAAAAAGAAAGAGAAAAAGAAAAAAAAAACACATTTTATGGGGAGAGCCAGAAGTCCAAAGTCCAGAATCCAGTATCCAGTCAAATTAGATGATCCCATTTCAACATATTGTCCATTCCATTAGAAGATCCCACGTTGGCACCACATCAATTCCAGATTCCAATTTCATAATCACCATTATTACAATTAATCCGCCGGGCACAGACAATCCATTAACCAACCATTTACATCATCATATCATCAAGTTGTTTGTACATCAACCCATCATCATCATCATCATTGTGATTTTCATCATCATATTCAGAAAAAACACGAGAAAAATACGTTTCGTTTGTTCGATAAGAAAATTAGTTCGGACAAATTTTTTTGATTTGAATTATTTTTTTGATATTTGTGTTTTACATAAAGTGGGTTAATTTTCAATATATAAAACATTTACAACAATTTGCATATAATATTTAGTGTATATATAAATATATATGCATGTATATACACATATGTAGATATATGTACGATATGGGAAAATGCACAAAGCAAGTGCTTTTGTGTCTAGGGGATTAAAAAAGAATGGGAAAACAAACAAACCATAAAACACATGGGCAATAACAAATTGCATTCGCTTACTGCTATGTATGTTTAAAATAATGTTATCTTTTATATCACTCAAGTTTTCTATATAATTTTTTTAAATCTATTTTTTTATTCTTGTATGGTAAAAGGAAAATTAAGCATTTCATATTTGATTCGTTTGAAATTTCAAGTAATTTGTTAAAAAGGAATCAGATCAAGTTTTCTTACATGCAAGATTGTTAAGTTAACATTTGCCTGTTAGTTAACATGTCTGCAGTTAACATTTGCCTGTTAGTTAACATGTATGCAGCAATGCACGCTTTTAGTTTGCGTTACTGTAACTTGTGTGGTGTGAAGGGGCAGGACAGGAACAGGAGCAAGAGCAAGAGCAGGGTCAGTAGCTGGCGAGCGCGAAGCTTAAGCTGCATATAATTAAGTATCGGAGTGGCTTACAAAGGTCGAAAGTGTCTTTGGAATGCGTGACCTATGGAACAGTGCCGACGAGGTGGCACTCTTTGACAGCAGATAGTGATCTTGTTGTTGCTGCTGATAATGCGACGAGTGTTGCTGCTGATGCTGCAATTGTTGCTGGTAGAGAGAGCTGCCAAGCGCATTAGAACGTCGACCACCAACACCATAGCTATCATGTAGATAACTTGACCCACCGCCAATGCCTCCTCCCGGTTTATAGCGTTCGAATTCGTTCAGAACAGCAGCTGTGCGGGAGCTTGCTCCCTGATAACGTTGATACTGTTGCTGTTGTTGTTGGCGGCGCGTGTCTGTTGCCGCTAAGCGAGCCCCAATGCCCCCAAAGGCAAGTGCACCCGAACTTGAGGAGTGCAAGAGATTACAGGGTCTATATTTCGACAAATCTGTGCTGATGTTATTGTTGCGATCTGATTGGAGCAAAAAACGACTCTTGTTGGTGGTGGCGCTGCTGCTGCTGCTGTCGCCTGTCGATGTTGCTGCCGTTGCCGTGTCTTGCAGAGAGAGGTTAGAAAGAGCTGAGGGGATGTTGATGCTAGTAGATGATGAGGAGTTCGTGTTGTTGTTACTGGTAGTTGTTGTGGTTGTTGTTGGAATTAAGTTTAAATGAGTGTCGGTCTCGTCTGTTGTGCTCTGTGTGTTTGTTAGTTGTACATCGAGTTCGTCAGAGCTACTCTCTGACGTGGAAGAGGAGCTGCATAAATCGTTATCGCTATCATCGTTAGTTACTTTTTTGCTGCGCGACTTTTTCTTTGGCGCCTCTTTTTGGCCACCTCCATTTGAAACTGTTGCTGCTGTTGCAACTGTTACAGCAACTGGCTCAATCTCAGCTGCAGCTGCCGCCGCTGCTTGTGTTGCTGCTGCTTGAATCTTTTTTGTTGCCTCTGCTGCATTTTCTTCCATTTGCTTGACACGCTCCTTGAGCTCGCGCCGTTTGCGCATGCGATCCTCAAACTTCTTTGCCTCTAGAAACTGATTGTCTTCGCGCAGCAGCAACAAGATAGCAGCATTATCTTCCGACGATCGATCATCGGCTAGAATCTCTTGCTCCTCTGCTGTTAGCTCTCGCTGGGGTTGCTCTCGACGACGATTGCCAAATCGGTTACGAAAATTCTCCGAATGATCCACACTGTGTCCACTGTTGGACGGCGGATCTGTGGGAGCCAGTTCGGTCTTATTTCGGGCATAAACTCGACTCAGGCGCTCGGAGTTTAACGCAAAATCTTCATTCGCTCCTCTTCTAGTATATCGACTTGTTGGATAGCCAGTGGCGCCTCCTGCTCTTAAGGCATCATGATAATCGTGAGCCTGATGACGAGTACCATAATCCAGGGGATAGTTATCATCGAGCAATCGATTGCCACTCGTCAGGTATCCACTATCACTCGAGTCGGCAATGTATCGTTGTCGTTGAGCACGTGATCTGTAAGGAGTGCGTTCTTTGCGATCGGCAGCATTAAATGATGACGATGACAATTTCGGCTTGGTCAGGTGATGGAGGTGTGAGGAGGCCCCATAATCATCCGGCTCCAATGTCTTGTCACGATCTTCCTCATGCCGTCGTCGTCCGGTCGTACGCTCCAATATATCCGAGTATTTGTTCTCCAATCGGGAAACAGCAGACACTGTGGGCGTCTTGTCTTTATCCAATAGGAAATCGCGACGCTGTGCGTCATAAAGAGAAACCAAGTCAATTGCAGGGATTTAATGATGAGAAGGAAAGTGCTTTTAAGCAGCGCTCGTGTGAAACCAATGGAAACGACGACGACGTTGTTGGTAAAACATTTCACGCTTCGTCTAAATTAGACTAAGACTCCGATTCAGAGACAGATACAACTACATAATCAGTTTATACGGAGCCTATGTCATGAAATCATTTCTGTGCAAACTTATCAAAATTGACAACAAAAAAAGTCCCATTGTAGTCCCTTCATTTGGTTTGTTAATGTTAAAAAAGCTGATGAAACCTATTCAACAAGGGATAATTTTCAAAATTGCGAATTGAAGAATCCGTGAAATGATTCGTATAAACATAATACGTTTGTAAAAGGGCCAGTTGAAAGACACACTTAAATTGGCAATGGCTAATAACAGTGTATTTAAGTCTTCTATCCAGCAGCTTTCTCCAACAAAATATTTTACTAAGTAAAAACGAGGTAGGGTGGGCGTATTCACTACTTTATTTTTATTTAGAACGCCTAGCGAAATCTAAACAAAAATCTACAGCACGCCGACCTTCAGAGTTTATATATAATTATATATCAGAATCGTGAAACTGTGAATAGCTTTTTATTATACATCAGACAGCTGAGAAAAAGACAGAGAGAGAGAGAGAGCGAGAGTGAGAGAGAAGCTTTGGAGAGGAGACGGTGCACGGACATTTCGTTGGAATCGAAAATAAATTTGGACGGCGTCTATATGCTATATGCTAAAGAAGCACTATAAAACGAACACAGAATGCATATAAGTATATGTTGACTATATACACCTGCTATATATACGGCATATGCATATATAAAATTTGGCTACATTATGTGGCAATAGTGGGGTTGCTTATTAACCCATCCCTTCTCTTCTCAGCTCTCTTCACTTTCTTCTCATCTTCGGGCTGTGACAGATTTGGGGCAATGACTTTGTTGTGACTCATGCGACAGGTAAAAAAAAATCCGTGAGTCAGAGACGGGACTTGCAATCTATCTGCCTGTCTTTTACCTGATCTGTCTCTGATCGTCGTCGCACTCCATTGGCAATTTACACTGGAAAAATCATACTAACATCTTCTAGGTCACGCCTGCCTCGCACTACCGGCTTATAGTAGCTGTAGCTGCCCACGGGGCTTAGATGAGTTCGCGGTCTGTCCAGCATGTTGGCAGTTGTGGAACTTTTCTGATATCGACTCATGAGGGAGGCGCTGCTTGGGCCACCAGAACCACTGCTGCTGGTGTAATTCGGATGGTAGCCCAACCCACCGCCTGCAATATAACGTCTGTGGCGATCACTCATCGCGTTCTGTTCACGTTCCCTATTATCGCTGCCCTTGTCCTTTTCTCGTTCTCGTTCTCGATCCCTTTCCCTTTCAGATTCCGGGCGTCTTCTACTGCTCGAAGACTTTTCCAAACTGCGGCGACGTTTCTGTTGTTTTGTTAGACTTTCTTTTCTTTTATTGTTGCTGTTGTTAGTGTTGTTGATGTTGTCATTCGTTGGAGTCTTGGAGGTGCTACGTTTGTGTTCGTTGTTGTTGTTGTTTGTATTATCCTCGGCTATGGCTGGTGCACTATAAGAGCCCAAAACAAAACAAGAATTGCTAATGACGCACTTAATGCTATTCCCTTCTTTCTGTTTGTTTTTGTCAGTGTAGATTTGTTTTATATATTGTATTCGGTTTTTCACGCGCCTCAATCGCGACGAGAATCGCGCGTTGCCACGACACGGACTAAATAATAACTGAGGAAAATTCGATCGAAATTCGTGCGACGACGACTTCGATGAAGAAAATGTGCGCACAGTAGATGAATCGGAAAAATATGTTGGAAAACGCCGTGTCTACAAAAATATTGAGGAATCGTTTTTGTTTTTCTTTTTGTTGTTGGGGAAAAAGTGTGAAAATATTGCGCACTTGCTCAGCTCAGCAGCTGTGTGAGATAGACAAAGAGAATGTTTCCATATGCCAGGAGGAGAGACAAAAGAGAGAATCTCATTGTCAGAGATTTGCTTGACGAGTGGGTGGTGGGTGGATGAATAGCTAAATTATTCTTTTGCTTGCTTCTTAAAAACGCATTGCAATATTGGTGATTGCGGTGAACTGATCGCAGTGCGCTCTTCATTTCCGTCAGTTTATAAAACAAGGAAACGATTGAAAGTCTTGCGGCGAAAATAGCTTGGAGGAAAAGCCTTGAACTCTTTCTCACTAGCAATGCAAGAACAAAGAAGCTGAAACATTTACATTTTATATGCATATTTTTGACGTGTGTGCGCATTTTAAATAATAAAGAGTGATTGCATTAAAAAACTGCCTCTCATGAGAGGCAAACAAAGAGAGACAGGGAGAGAGAGATAGAGAGAGAGACACAGGCAGGCAGTCGCATGGTGGAATTTCGTATTCCGATCTGGTAGGGTGGTTCAATATTTTCACCAATCGTTGCAGTATGAAATTAACAACTATCCAAATAGAGAGAGCAGCTGTGGGGAACAAGACAACTTATTTGTCAAACTTGAGAGCTTCGACAATACTTTGTTCAATCTTTGCCGTAGTTGTGGTAATTGTAATTTAATTGATAATTCTCAAATGATAATAATCAAAATAAGTCATTTCACTTATGTAAATGAATAGAATAAAATTATATAGTCTTGACCCTCTCTCTCTCTCTAGAAGTACACAATTATTAAAAAACTGGACATATTGAACATTCTAGGATATATTTTCACACTTTTTGCACTCTATATAATAGATATGTAAGCCCGATCCGATTCAAAGCGCACTTCTTTCGATGTTTACATAATTTGGCCCTGCTAATTGTAAGAAAAACGCGTTGAGAAACGCAGCAGCGTGTTGCTGCGCTGCAACTAACAGCAATGGGGCAAATTACGTACTTAAATTAACGAATAAAACAAAAATAAAATACAAACGAATAAAAAAAAAGATTCTAATGAAAACCAAAATAAAATAAATGATGAGCGCTGTGACGGGTCTGGCAACATTTTGACCGAGTTTTTGTTGGTTGACGATAGACGGCAAAAGTAAAAGCAAGAAAAAGGAAAAAACTTAAAAATAATTTATACGTGTGTTCGTCATATGAGTGTGTGTGTGTGTGACTTGTGTACGTATGTATGTAATTCATTTGCTTCATTTCTTCTGCATCGATTACCGATTGCGTTGCTGCTGCTGCTGTTGTTGTTGTCGATGTTGTTGCTGCTGTTGTTGTAGCTGTTGCTGATGTTTGTTATCAGGTCGTTCGCTCGGATTGCGCCGAAAGCGCTGCAGCAAACTGTTGCAGCTCTCAGAGAGCAGCTGTGTGACGCTCGCTGCCGTCGCGCTGCGCATGTAGCGCCTCTGTTGACGCGGCTGTGCAGTCGGCGTCGCTGCTGCTGCTGCTGTTCCCGCTGCTGTTGCTGCTGTCGCCTCCATGTTGTCAGCTGATTTCTTAGTGTTGTTTTCATTTGGTAAAATCTTTTCGCTTTTCTCACGATGAAAACGACTTAAAAATGTAGCCATTTCTACGCGTGGGTTTTTCTTTTATTTTTTATTATTTTTGCTACTCTTTTTTTAATTCATTTCCGACAAACAGAAGCATTACTTATATGCATGATACATACACATCCATATCCACATATGCGAATGTGACTGAGATATGCGTGTGCGGAGAATCGAAGAGGAGATTCGTAATTTTTTTATACTTCTGCGAGCTCAATGGGTTCTTTTCTTTTGACTTGATCTATTTCATTAAATTAACTAAATTTACGATTTTACGATATTTGGTTTTTGGCATTAACTCGTCGAGATAGAATATGTAATGTCTGAACTGTATAGTTAAGCATACTTAGTATATAAACAATATAAAGAGCGTATTTGTGTGTTGTAAAAATAATTGAAATTGTACGATACTTGGCAGCTTCGACAAAAATAGACACACAACAGAACAGAAGCAGCGACAATTTCAATTTCAATAGCAATTGCGATTTTGATTGCAAACCCAAATCGATTTCGAACTTAATTTCAATTTTCAACTCCAATTTGTCTCATCTGCTTCAATGCTTTTGGATTTTACACGTTTACACGCACTTTGAGCCATTTGCCGAATCAGTTGGCGATCGAAATTAGTTAGTTTCTTTGACGGTTTTAGCGGGTTTCGTTCGGTTTGGTCTACGTCTTTTTGAGCTTCTTTTCTATGCAAATCAAACAAATACAGTCCGAAATCAGAGCAACATTTACGAAAGCGCACGCCACAAATACTAATAATAAAAATTGAAAATGAAAATATATCGCAACGCCAAGTAGCTGGCGAGTGTATGTGCTCAGGGCGGAACATAGAACACGCTCCGATTCGATCTCTGAACCGGGCGCTTGCTTCTGTGGTCACTGCGGGAGAGCTGCCAGCTTTTCTATTATTGTTTGCTATGCTAAATAGCGAAAAACTAACCACAAACACACGGCGAGCGGCAGACTTAAGACGCTCAAGCCGTTCAGCGAATGCTCTACATACGATTTACAAAAGATTTGATTTGCATTGGGATAAGATTTAAGAAATGTACAGCTATCAATTACCCTTTGAAGTATTATAGAATAGTATTTAAGTTTAATTCACTTTAAAAGAATCAATTAAAATCAATTACAAAATTGTTAAATACGTATCGATTCAAATCAAGATAAGTTTGGTCATATTAATAAATTTTCCTTTAAATTTGCTCAGTAATTAAAGAGTAGTTTAGTTTTCTACATTCTTGGGAGTTTCTTGATTGCACACATTTACACTTAAATTTTTACTCATTTCTGGAAAGGGCATTTAAGAATCGCTCAACATGTTCAGTGTAGATACGAGGAAGAGCATAATGCTTCCTCCACACAAGTCAGTCCGAGTATGTTTTATGTATTTGTTGTTGATATTACATATTTTCTTGAACAGGCAAAGGCAGAGCAGAGCAGACGCAGGCAGTTGCTCATTGTTTAGCGATTTGTGAGTGTTTTTACACATTTAAATTATAAATAGAAGTTTTTGGAAAATACTTAGCTGTGCAAAATATCAGTATTAGCAGGCCGTAAATACAATATCATTTATATTAACATATAGAACAAAGTATATAAGTAAGAATATTAAAATGCGGTGTGTTTAGAGTTTGCATTAAATAAACAACATAAATTAAGTGTGAATCTATTTTTAGCAAACCACAAAATTGACATTGAATTTCGGTTTTGTGTTTTTTCTCCTTTGATTTTGATTTTGATGTTGTTTCTGTTTTTGTTTTTGCAATACGATTGTGCAAGGCTGTCGACAAGTGCAAGAGACTAATGTGAGAAGCCAAGAGAGACAAGAGAGCGCTGACAATGAGACGAAAGGTGATCGGAAGGAGGAAGGTATAGAGGAAGCAATAAGTGGAGGGCTAATAATAGGGAGGTGAGGACACTTCTCGCACAGGAAATGCGCGCCACAATCTCAAATACTGTTTGTTCTTTGCCCCAAAACGGAGCAGAGGCATTCAGAGTGCATTGTTGATGAGTCAATGGTATATTTTCAGGGGCAGAGCTACAGACGTGTACGTACAAGGTGATCAATAAATTGAATTCAAATATTTATTGTTTTGCGTAAGCCTAACAGTTAACCTTGTATTAACTACAGAGCACTGAATTCTATTGGAAAACGAAATTAAACCAATAAATATTTTGAAATCGAATTTTAGTCAAAACCGTTAAGCAAAAACCAAATTGATAGAACAAATTCGTAACTGTTAACCTAAAACTAAACCTAACTATAACCGTAAACGTAACTGAAACCTTTATTCGTTTCGGTTTGAATCCCTGTTATGAACAAGAGCATCACAAAATATTTATGTTATCAAGTGAGTTCAGAAATAAAAAAACAGTTAGAAGAAAATAAATTAGCAGGTATATTTCAATTGGTCGAAGACTGTTTAACTAATTATTGGGCAAAATATGCTGAAAGTATTATTTGTTTAACACGTACTTCCGGTGTTGAACCCGCTGTTGAGTGTTATATTAAGTGTGTGTAAGTGTGTATGTTAGTGTGCGTTTACATACAACAAGTAACAAAGAACAATAACAAACAGAAACTAAATAATTTGCGAAGAATGAAATCTACCTCGATGAAATGCAGTCCCAAATTGGAATTGCACATTTCATTTTGTTGTTGTTGCTGCTGCTGCTGCTTGGTGTAACTGTTGTTGTGAGTGTTTCAGTATGACAGAATTGGTTTGTTGTTGTTGCTGCTGTTGTTGTTGTTGCTGCGGTTGCATGACCAACGACGAAGTCCCGTAAAACAATTGCGTATTTGTATTTGGATCATATTGAAGCGCAGTGACACCGCTGCCAGCGCCAGCTGCATTCAGAAACTGCGTATGCGGATGCGGATGTGGTTGATGTTGAGGTTGAGACTGTGGTTGTGGTTGTGACTGTGGCTGAAGCTGAGTACCAACATACTTGACCGGGTGCACCACCTGACTCTGACTGGGTTTAGGATACGCATACGGATCGAAGGTTTGCAGCGGTTTACGTTCATGCGTTATGGTTGTCAAGGGAGGTTGTTGCTGTTGCTTGGGCAGATTGTAGTAATTGCGACTCATCATGCCCAGTCCAAATCCATTGTGAGGTGGAATCAGTGTGGGACGCTGTGAAGCAGCAGTGAGGGATGCCGAGTGCGTGAGTGGTGCACCGCCGGAACGTGGATGATAATTGCTGGGCTTTGAGTTGACCATCGCCTGAAAACTGTTACCATACATCTGAGGTGACATGCCAGGTTGTTGCTGTTGTCGCTGATGATGAATAGACAGCGATTGTTGTCCAAACTTGTTCTCCTTATTTGTGTTCTTTTGTTGAAATATCCCAAAGTTCGAATTGTTGGGCTTTGAAGTGACATGCGATGAGGAATACGATTGTTGCAACTTGTTAGGTTGTCGATGATGCTGCTGTTGTTGCTGGAAGGGATCGCTGCTGTCATTCATTGTGGAGCAAGCAAAAGAATTCCAGTTTAAGAATGCACGCTTTTGTTGTGGATAATGTTGTTGCTGCTGATGCTGCTGTTGTTGTTGTTGCTGTTGTAACAAACGCTGATAGCTCATGGACAACTGAGAGGTAGAATTAGACTTGCCAATGGGATAGGCAATCCTCTGCTGCTGTTGTATGAGAGGCTTCTGAGGATCGTAGAGTTGCACTGGCACGGGAATCTGTGATTCACCACAGAATTTGCTGCTGCTGCTGACGCCGCCTGCTGCAACATCCTCTTTATTGTGTTCAACTATCAGCGATTCATTGTTGTTGTTGCTCTTTAGCTTACGTATGTCATTAAGACATTTCTCTAGCTTATTGTCAACATCTTTTTGACGCTTTGTCGCTACTGATGACGACGGTGTTGTTGTCGTTACTGTTGCTGCTGCTGTTGTTGTTGTTAGCGAAGCTGTCGTTGTTGCTGTTGTTGATGGCCCTTCCAATTTGACATCTGCCGTTGTTGTTGTCACTGTCGACGGTATGTGATAGGACGAGGTAAACTTGGAGAGTTGTGGCAAGTGTTTTGTACAACAATTTGTCATCGTATAACTGTTGCTGCTAACAGTGCTGTTGCTCTTCTCCGACTTGCGCTCCAAGGAGGCACACTCTGTCGCCGACTCGACCAGAGGAGTTGCTGCCAGTGGCGTTGTAGTCGCTGTGGATGCCACTTGCTTTGCTGGTTCCGTTGGACGACGAAACAGGGCGGCAGCACAACGAGGAGATGGCACGCAGGAACTGCTGGAACTCTTGAGGACACCGGTGGAAGCTTTTGACTGCAGGATGTTGACTGGTTGCTTGACAAGATGCGACTCCTTACTCGGCATCAATATCGCCGAGTTGGATGTGCTGCGACTCAACGAAGGTAGATGCTTCATATAACAGGGAATATGTGTGCGGCTAGAGCTGCGCAACAAGGCAGCAGGAGATGGAATTGTTCCCGTTTCCATCTGACTACCAGGCACATGTGTCATGGAGATGCTCTTATTCAGCTGCTGGGGCTGACCAGAGGAAGCTGTCAGAGGCTGTTGCTTAACGGGAACTCGACTGATGAGGGACGTTGCTGTTGTTGTTGGCGTCTGATCGTTACATAAAATAAGCTTGTAGAGATCGTCTTCGGTCACCGCCTGCCTAACCTTGAGATCCAGATGCGACAAAGAGGCATTTTTCTGAAGATGATAACTTTGTGGCTGCTGTTTTTGCAGCTCTTTCTGTGCGGCCTCGGCAACTGTTGGATCAAATATGGCCAGCTTTTTGGCCGTTTTAACATCCATCTTAAAGGGCTGCCCAGCATCTCCTAATTGGGCACCACATATCTTTTCATAATTCCAAAACGTACGTTTCGGCGTCTGCCGCTTTTGTGAGCTGCAGAGATTCTCGCTCCAGAAATCGTTCATTACCTGCTTGTTCAATGACAAATTCGAGTCGCTCAACACGCCGGCTTTCTGAGCCGCTGGCTGGGGACGCACAATACCAGACGAAGGCGTGCCCAGAGGCATGTTGCAGCTAGAAATGCTGCGTTGCAACTTGGGCTGCTGTTGATCGCTGCTGTTTGTCTTGGCAAACATCGAGGGATATGCAAGACGAGGCACCGCGCGATTGTTGGCAAAATTGATGGAAGAGGATTTGGACAATCCGCTAGATGTGTTAGATGATGTTGCATGAGGTATCTGCTGTGAGTTGGATTTTGTTAGTGGTTGCGGTTGTGGTGGCTGCTGCTGTTGTTGCCGTTTGAGACGATCGTAGAGATCCTCGCACTCCTTGAACTCCTGATGCAGCTTGCGGTCTAATTCACTGTAGTCCGGCAGACTCTTTAGATACTTGTTCATCATTTCGATTTCGGCATCATAGAAATTGGCATCAAGCTTTGCACTTGTGGTGGCCGCTGCAGACTTCTCCTCCAGCTGCTGTTGTTGCTGCAACAGCTTATCCAGATTGATCTCTGCCTGGTGCGAGGTCGGCTTGGGTTTAGGTGCTCGACAGGGCACGGGGGGCGGTGACGAAGACGGAGAGCTGCAAGATGACAGCGAAATGCTTGAGGCGGGACTGTTGACAATAACTGGTGTCACTCCGACTCCCACTCGAGCCGGAGTTGTAATTGTGCCTGTCGAAGCATTGTAAGCCATGGGATGATGTTTTCTGGGCAATGGCGGTGTTGATTTTGGACTTGCTGGCAACAGCATCGATCGATTCTTTCGTACCGACATTGGAGACGAGATCGGCGAGCGGACGGCACACTTTGTTTCCGGCAAACTCGATGACAAAACCGACGCGAACTGCGGCGAAACAACTTGAAAGAACTGCTGTCCATTCGCAGGAGACGTCGGTTTCTGCATCACACTCGACGAGGATGCACATGTTTCTTCTCCCGATTTCATATTGCAAACCGAAGAGCTTGGTGCAGTTATTGTTAACTGTTTTTCCGGTTGAGGCGATGTGACTGTGGCAACTGCCTTGTCGGCATCTTGACTCATTTAAGCACTCGTCGAAACTGCCCAAAAACGATCACAAGTTCAAGAGTTCACGAGGTGATCTAGTTCAACTCTCCGTCTGCTCAAGAGGAATTTGTGTCCAACTTAACGTTTTATTTATTGCTTATTAGACCATTATATCATTAGAGTTCACGAGCTAGTTCCAGTTCAACTACTATTTCAGTTTAATTCAGTTTTACTATTCATATGTATATGTAGTAGAAGAGCAGAGTGCAACAAACGTTTCGATTTCGAATTCGTGTGCATGTCTGTGTGAGTGTAAATTAATTATTTACAATAGCAGCAGCTAACGAGGCAAATTTCAAAATGGATTTCAAAACAGAACACATGAAGGAGGAGATAAAGACACCTACTGACAACTGACAACTGACGATTAACATTAGCAATTACCAAACAGACGAAATACTGATCACCAACCAGATCACAGACAGACAAACAGACTGACAGACAACCAACCTGCAGATACTGTTCCGGTATCTTACTGTTCTTGGGAACAATTATCTTTTTGATTATGATTATCTTATCGCCCTCGATTTTCGTTATGGTTATCGGCACACCAATCTGAGGACGCTGTGGTTTGGCCATCGCAGGATGATTGACTGTACGCACCACCTGAGGACCTGTTAAAATGCCACCACATGAGGGTTTCGCTGTCGGCGGTGCTGGTTTTGGCTTCGGTTTTGGCGCCGGTTTGTACTCCTTGTTATCGCTGCGTACAATGGACAGATGATACAAGGGCTTATCGTCATCCAGGATGCTCTTTTGTGGTGCTGTCTTTTTCTCAACTTTGCGCAGTACCACGCCTAGCATAGGACCCTCCTTAGGCTTGATCGTAATCGAGCCACTTGGCGCCGTCACACGTTTGAGATGAACACCCAAATTGGCACCCACTGGTGGCGGAGTTTTTGTTCGATGTACCGTCCTTGCGCTGGGTATTTCAGGGTATTCATCTTCCTGAACCGGTGGTTCCTCCATATTACTGTGCAACTTGGGTTCAGGTGCCACCAGCGGGGATGGACCCGGAAAGAGTGCAGTTAAGCTGCTTCGGCGTCGATTTATATTAGGTGCCGAAACTGTCTTTGACAATGGAAACTTTGGTGCCGCTGCCTGATCGACTGTCGGATCACTGCTCAAGGCACTAGCGGTGCTACCACGACGACTGGCATTGACGCTTGCAGATGCGGATGCTGAATTAATGCTGCTGATGCTGGAGCTGTGCATGCGTTCAGGAGCGGCACTTCTATCACGGTTACGTCCTACCGGAGAAGGTGTACGTTCTCGACTACGATTCTGGGAAGATGCACCGCGAGCTGCTCTTTGACTGCGCAACAACTCAATGGAATCAGCCAGGTGAGAGTTGCTTTTGGCAGATGAGGAGGAGTCCTCTTTTGCAGATGCAGCACTCGAGGAAGGAAAAAGAAGGGATTCCGTCTCCATGGGACCGTCTAATATATTTGGCAGTGAAGTGATATGATCCCGAGACGCACTCTTTTGTGAAGGGGAAGGTGGACTCGGTTCGTGTTGCCTATTTTGTTGCTCTTCCTCCTCTTTTTGTCGCCTCTGTCTCTCCAAAACGCGCTGCAGCTGCTCCTCAGCCTCGACAGCAGCCCTTGCCCGTGCCGTGGCCTCAACCTCAGCAGCCAGACGAACCTGCTCCTGCAAGAAAGCCCGTGCTTTGGCCTCGGCTTCGGCACGAGCCTGAGCTTCTGCCTCGGCAGCTGCTGCGGCTCGGATTTTCGTTAACTCAGTGGCCGTCATTTGTTTAATGCTCAGACGACGCTCAGAATCGATCATCAGCTGGATTTCAGCACTCTCTCCCTCCGGTCGGGAAGTGAGATCCGCGCAGCTAAGGGCGATTAATTCGCTTAGTTCGTTGGACATTGCACGGCTGTAAAGTTGGGCGTAACACTGGGCGTATACGTGATATATTTGTTAATCTCTCTGTAAATCTGTTATCTAATTATTCTATTCGCTTTTCCTTTTTTGATATCCACTGCGTTTGCTTTGACTTGCACGTCGCGACTCGCGTAGATGCTGGCGTTTGCAATAAAGAAACCTTCTCCCTGTTAATATCGTGGGGTTCGACGAGCGTACGAACGTTTAGGTTGGGTTGGGGGTTGGAGGTAGAGGGAGGTAATGCTCTCAATGTCAATGCCTCAATGGCATTTTGGCAAATGCAATTGCAAATGAATTGCATGCCGCATTTAATTTCGATTTGACTTATTAATTGATCAAATAGTCGCCAACAGCAACAAACGACAGTTGAACAATTGATGAAGAAAAATAAAGACTTTCTCCCTACCCTCCTCTCCTTCATGCTCATTGACGCCAACCCGATACTACTTAGTACATGACTCAAACATTTAATCAATGTCTATTCACGTACACGTACTCATACCTGTAGCAGGTTGTACAAATCGACTGTATGCAACTCAAGGGAGACTCTCCTATTGCTATCAACTCCATTAGTAATCTTCTTCAGCATTTCATGACCCACTCTTGACTCAAATTAAACCTGTAGTTCTAAGAGAGGACTCGCACATATGAAATAATGTAATCTTGCACCTTGTCTGTTCACAACTAAATGAATGAAGGGTTGTATACATGAGTGTATATGTGTGTGCGTGTTTAGATGCTTTGTTTAACAACAAGTGCTGCCAATTCAACCGTTTTTGAGTGAGATCTGTCCGTTTTAAGACTAATTCAGATAATATCAAACATTTCCTGTTTGAAAACCAATTGTGCTTAATGCATGCACATATGGGAACAAAAAAGCAATCGAATGAAATTAAACATAATATTTACTGCATATTTAAATACTTTTCAAATAATTCTAATTACTAAAAGTCATCACTTTACCTTTGCACAGAGTATTAAAAGGAAGGACTATTATATTATAAGCCTCTCTTATGTCAGAATTGGAGTGCAAATCTCTGCAAGGCTATAAAAACTTTGGCTCTTTAGTTCTTTGGGTCGGTTTGCCCAGTTTTGTGGCGTGTAAGTGGCATCACTTGTGTTATTCTCGTATTATGGATGGATCGTTTTTTCCCCTGTTAGTTCCTTCTTCTCAAAATTTGCTTTTATTTTTAACAAAAAGATGACAACGAACAGAATTTTGCGCAGTCGTATATTATAGTACATGGTACAGATGAGAATATTAGTGTATATATATTATTTGTGTTTGTGGATTCATAACACAGTGGAACTTTTAGCAATGAACTGCCCATCTAGTCTGTCAGTCATTAGATAGGGAGGGAAATCTTGAATTTTCCGGTTCATTGTGCATACTTTTACTGTATTACAATTGCTGACTTTTGCTTGCCAAATCTTAACACCACAAACATACATACATATAGTACATACATACACGCTACGTCAATCGAGAACTAGAAGAAAATGCCTTTTCTCTGTAGTCAGTTTTCCTTTTTTATATGGGCAATATGTCTTGACATTTTGATATGTTTTTGTGGAAATAACATGCGCGTACCAAAAATAAATCCAAACATTACAAAAATAACTAAGGAAAATCTCTATTCTAAGCGAAGAAGAGAGCATGAAGAAGAGGCAACATTAAAGATCAACATGGGATAAATAATCTCCGCTGATCTCACACTCACACACACATAGATACTGAATGGATATGTAATTGAAATGTACATATGTATGCGAGAATGAGTGTGTGCTCCAATTGGACTATGTTAATTTCTGTTGTTGTTGTTGTTGCTGCCGCTAATTGTTAGTTCTGAGTTTTTGTTTTGATTTGCTTTGCCGTTTCTCTTTCTCTGTCTCTTCCATATACATATGTAATATTTTGCTCTTTTTCTTGCTGCAATCTATTCCAAAAAGTGCAAAGTTCAGGATGCAATCATTTATTACACCTGCCATTTCCATGTTATCTTTAATTTAAATATATAACTACAAAAAAATAGCATAGAGTTGAACACGAATATGTTTTGGAAATCCATGGGACAAAGTGTGAATTTGCGCAAGTATCCAATGTTTTTTTTCGGCACTTTGTAGTTTGATGTTTTTTGCTGGTTTCATTTTATTTTTAAAACACTTGAATTTTCTTAATATATATTGTGTTGTTGTGCTTGCTGATTATATCACGCGTGAAGATTAACAATTGTTTAGTTTTAATCATTTCCTAACGTTTTTACGTGTCGTATAGAAGTCAAATACGTTTTCATTAGACATTCGTGTAAAGTAATCATTACATGTGCATGTACTTATAAGATTTTCCAATATTAAACCTCAACACAGGCATATATACACAAACACATACACACACACACACGCACACGGTACATATTATATTATAAACAAATTCGCGACAGTGAGCGAGAAAGAGAAAGAGGAGAAAAAAATTGTGTGATCCGCGTGTAGAACACGTACCGTTACACGTTAACTATATAGTAGGCCTGAAGCGACGACCACGATGGGCGACGATACACAACCGAAGAACGAATATTTGAATCTGAAAACTGTTTCTGTATCAGTTTTGAGAATTGAGAATGAGAATTGAGAAAAACACATAGGAGGAGAGCTAACTTAATTTCATTTCTGTTGTGTTTCGTGTGTGATGGTATTTTTAAATTTTCCCCAATGGCGGCCTCGCAATACGAAGAGACGAAGACGAAGTCGGTACAGTATTTGAGTAAATGGCAAACATTCAGGCGCTAGGTGGCGCACCAAAATCGCTGGTGTTATTGTCATGCGCAATGCTAAGGCTGATCATCAAAGAGGGCCAAAAAGAGAGCGTGCGAGAGTGAGAGGAAAGGAAAATGGAAATGGGCACCGCAAAACAGAGAAAGAAAGTTCAAGGTGAGTTTACAAGCAAGGTAACTTACTCCCCACAGGTACTTTCTTATCAAGCCAAAATTATAATTTTTAAATATTTATTTAAGTAACCCACCACTTCGGAATACGTCACCTTATTATATTTCCACCATGGATACGACACAGAACAGAAAGAGCAAGTTTACTTGCTGAGTTGCTCACTCACTAGATAATCATCAATATGATCGGTGAAATACTCCTCCACAATCCAATTGTCACCAACATATCTGTCAATGGGAATATCACAGAGTGCCACCAAGTCAAATAGATTCCTTTGACGCTTCAACAGAAAACACCGGCTCTTCTCAGCCTTTTCACTGCCAACATCCTCTCCATTCGAGTTGGCAATGCTTCCATATAAACTTGGCGCCGCCTTTTGCGCATGTCGCTTGAATTGTTGCTCCAATTGCCGAAAGTACTCAATATTGAATAGTGTTATGGGCAACGCTAAAGTCGATGATGCCACTCTTCAGTAGTACAACACTTTTGTAAATGTGCGTGTTCTACACTTTCTGCTCTGATCGATCAGTCACCCAATCCCAATTGGCGTCGAAATTAGCACTGACTGACATGGGCTCTGTCATTGTGTTGAATGTCGAATGATCAATTGAATGAAAGAAATCGAGGTCAGCGCAAGGGGCAAGACAAGGCGGCGATTCGAGAGCAAAGCAATTAATTCTGCAGATCATCAAAATATCTCATAGGGATCTTAACTATGCGGTCACTCTGAATGCCATTTATTGTGAAAACTATATTTTTTTTAATTATATAGCCACATTCCACTAATAAAGTAACATATTCTGTCTTCTTAAACTTTTTTATACATTCTAAATTAATGTATATAATTTGAATCTCTTAAATTTAAAAGTAGTAGATGAGTTAATCAACATTTGATTGCTGTATTTGGTTATTAGTAATAGGGTTATTTTTTTATACTTTCGGGTATTCAACTCCCGATTTTAGACAAGTTTGGTCTGTATTAAACTTTACCAAACACATTAAATGTAAGTAGATTTTTGATCAATCGTATAATGTAAGAGACTAGTTTGAATAGAGGCCCATGGCTATGTTGTTTGTCGTCCTGATCAATAAACTATTACACATAATACTCTCCGCAAGGGTATTAGTAGCACACGTGGTAAGTGTTGGGTGAATGAAATGTTAGTAATAGTGTGAATACTTCAGGAGTAAAAAAAAAAGAAATTACAACAGAAGATAGATTTATATAGATAGCTTACAAGGTAATCACTGTCGTGATCAGCAAAGTACTCGACGACAATCCAATCGTCCGTGTACGGCATAAAGCGTAGCGATGAATTCTCCAGCAAAAGATCCCGATAATTGTCAATACGGCGAGGCGCCGGAAGTTCACGCATTTTTAAGTAACATGGAATTTGGGAATTCTTAAACTGCTTGGCAGTTAGTTCGGATTTTTCTAAATATCGCTTGAAAAACAGCATGTTCGATTGCTCAGTGATTCGATAACTAATTGAGAGACAACCCCAAACTGACAACAAATAAATAATGCGATAGAAAATTGGCAAGCGAAGAGGGTCAGCTGACATAAACCTTTACATATTGGGGGAGAGTACAAAGTCAAGGGACGAGGGGCAGGAAAAAGGACTAAGAAAATTTGATTGATTTTTTTTGTAAGTTTTACGTTTTGTTTTTTTGACTTTTGAGTTGAGTTTTGCTTAATATTTCTTTTACCATACTTATTTTTGAACATATTATTGTTGTTAATTGATTGCTCAGCCTAAATGTTCGTTTGTTTCGTGATCTCAGATTTGTGAAATAGAAAATGAAAAGTTTTTACCTTAGCTTGCGATTGGCGATTGTTCCGCCCACTGTCACGCTCATCCTTTGCGCGGTCACGATGACGGCGCCTTGAGCTCGAATGCGAGGTCTCATCCCTGTAACGATACTTGTGCTGCCGCCGCCCAGTGACGGGCGATTTGCGATGAGAGCGCTTCGAGCGCTCCTTACGTCGACGGGATGACGAGAGGCTATCGTCAAATCTGCAAGAGAGCGAGGAGATAGTAATAAATATTAGTATTGGATTGTATATTTAGTTAACATTATGGCGACACAATTGTATGTTTAGAGCGATATTCACAATATAAAGGATTAATTTAATATCTTTCTTAATTATATTATAAATGAACAGATTGTGTATCGTTATATATATTCTGACCGAATTATATTACATTAATAAATATTACCTAATAATATACATATCTATAAAATAAGATAGACAGATGAATGGCCGACCTTCATGGAACAACGCCCAGCAAATGTCGAATTACAAACAACAAAAAAAAAGAGGACAGTCAAGAAAATTGAACAGTAATCGGAGTCAACATGAAAAGCTACTTAACAGCTAAGCTGTTGCTGTTGTTTTTGCTCTCTATCTCTCTCTCTCTCTGTACTTTGCCTCTCTCTCGGTCGGGTTCTTAAGCTCCGTCGGAGAGTGTCGGCATGTGTTGGCGAATATGCGAATTTGCGTTACCAATCAAGTTAATCAACTTGGCCGGATGGCTTTTTGGTTGGTTGGTTGGTTGGCAGTCTGCCCACCATGAGCTGCATGCCTTCGAGAGTGCGTCGTCAGCCAAGTGGCAAGGCTTATAACCCGCCTGACGGGGCAGAAAAGTCACAGCCGAAAAAGTACTGTAAAGTACTGAGATAATCCCCAAGCACAGACATAGACAAAGGTAACAATGTGCAAGGCCAGTAACTGTGTCAATAACAACAATAGTCTCCTCCCTAACATCAACACATTACATCAATGAAACATACACGTACACCCATAAGATATCGACACGCCCATACGGCATCCACAGTTCCACATGCGGGTGGGCAGCAGACAGACAGTGGCCGCCAGTTAATATCCAAGATCTTCGTATGAATCAGCTGCCATCTAACTGATCTGATCCGCAGCCAGATAACTGACCTAGCCAGCCACAACTGCTTAGAAGTCAAAGACTTGCAAATGCTAACAACAAAAAACAGCTGCTCTCAAGAGCTTTTGGGAGACAATCAAAGATTGCGGCAACCGATCTCAATTTTTTAGTTTACTCTCGCCCACATTTCGTGCTTTGGTGCACCTCTAAATTTGGTCACGAAATGTTATGAGAACGAAGCGAATCTGAAAGTGACTTTGACTACAAGTACGTTGCTCTCACATATCCACACAAACACTTGCACACACGCACACACTCGAACACACAGCTGCAGAGCTCAACGCCTGCGCAAACTGATATTAAATGTAGGCCTAAATCAGTTGCCTCTTTGGCCAACAAATAACAGATTTGACCGGCGTCTGGTTGAAGCATGAAGCGCCTCTTAAGGCAATACGGTAGTTAATAGAATCATAGAAAAGGAATATAGTCTAACGAGAGTTGCTCAATAAATATTTGGCTAAATATAATGAAGATCAAGATTGTCTGAACGCATCTAATGTACCTTAAGATCTAAGAGCCTTAAACCCTTAAAATGATCTGCCCATGTTTGTTCGCAATATGAAAAAAACATCAGTTTAATTTTGAAAATTGAAATAAGATAACAAAGCTCTAATTTTGTGTGTGATGTATAAAAGAGAAAAGTGTTTATATTATTTGAAGAATTCTGTATAATAACCCCTGCTGCTCGCTTCGCTCGCCAATCCCCGGTCTACTACGCTCGATTAAATCTCAGGTTAATAATAGTTTAGATAATTTAGAAAATTTACATTCCCGCTCCTCCCTGCTTTAAAATTTTGGCTACAATTAGACATTGGAGAAAAAAATGGATTATTACTTTACTTAAATTCTCAGTGTATTTTTTTCATATATTTTGAAATCGTCAAGTTATCACCGAACCACTCTCGCTTATAATCGAAGATATTTTTTATACGAGAAAATTTACTTTGATTAAAGACGCGATGGGTGTAAATTGGTACATTCCATTGTCTCGATTTGCTATATAATATTAATTAAGCTTATATAGAATTATGAGTAATTATCGTAGCCCTCCATAGGCTTCTCGATAGCTTCGATTTCAACAGCAACAATATTTCCTGGCTGTAACCCAAGAATATTAATTGTTCATATTTAACTGAAGTTCTTTAGCCTTCTGATATTTTTACCACCTAAGACTTTGTTAAACTAAATGTTGAGAGAGATACTTCTTTATTCAACTTCATTTCAGATCGCTTTGTAGCCAAGGCAAAGAAGTCTCTTGCTACTGTGTTATGAAATTAATCATTCGAAAACCAGTTTTCGTATGATTTACATAGAGCACCGCACAGCTAAGACACTTTAAACCCACTAGCAGTCAACATTCAGCGGACAACAGCCGACAAACATTTGTTGTCTTTAACAATTTATATTTTATATTGTGGTGACCCTGAAAATGCCATAAATACATTAAGCAAAGTCGTACAGTACATATGTATAGATATATACATACATATATATGCAGTTTTGTTATACTCGATAAGTCTAACCAGAAAATCTCAACCATTTTCCAGGCATTTTTTTAAAGCTTCAATTGGATTGCAAAGCAATGCGTCATACAAAATTCTAGATCGAAAAATTCAGGATCTAGATTCAAGATTCTAGTGTGTTAGAAAACTTATCCACTGTACTGGATAACCACATAAAAGCCTGCTTTGTAGTTTTAAGCTTGACTAGTTAAATTTACAATGGAATTGGGGAACTGGACTCAGACAATGCAAAAAACACGGTACGATACACTATGGATAAGAAAACTTTCAGAAGTTCCAAGTTATTGTCAATTTAATTAAAAAGCAATAGCATCAACATTAAGTATGGTTCTATGCTTACAGAGACAAATTAAGACGGTTGAGATTGGAAACCGGAATTTGAAATTTTTCGAAAACAATACTTATATTCTGTTAACGACGAATTTTTTTCGCACTCAGTGTTGATGTTGTTATCTTTCAAAGTGACAACACAAAATGCCGTTACAATAAATAATAAAAAGAAAGACAAAAGTGATATAAAGAATAAATAACAATTACAAATTCAAAGTGTATTTGGCGTATGGGTCGAATGAGTAACGGTATTATGTAAATTGATCTGGGTGGCGAAACGAAGCGAACCAAGGGCGACGCGGCGAGCCTTTAAGTTCAGCAATCAATCGTCAAGGTCATTGGTTGTGGCTGCGCACACAGACAACATAGACACACAAGTGAGCATGAAAAGTTGCTGCAAAGATCTCGCTTTGTGCGTCAGGAGCAGAGCACTGTGAGTCAGAGACACCATTAAGTCTCCAAGTCTGTCTGTCTGTCTGTTCATTTGTCTGTCCATTATTGAAGCAAAAATCGCACGCGCCTCTTAGGTTCAATGAACGTAATGTAATGTATACTCTATACTCTACCCTCCACACACTCTCAACAATGTACACATAGCTCGTAAGCTGGACTGACCCAAGCTGGCCAGTACAGTTAACAAAAACAAACAAACCGTACAACGAAAGCAACAGCAACAACAACAAAATAAAACTGGAAAAAAATAACACAAAAAAAGTTTGTTCAATTTCGATCGTTATGTGATCAACAACAAGACAATAAACAACTCAAAAAGGAAGTAAATAAAATATTTTTTGAAATACACAAAGAGAATTCTAAAAGATAATTCGATATTGCATAAATGTTATTATTGTTGTCGTAGTCAATACACTTTTACACTTTTGGTTGCTTTGTGAAAGAGGAAGTCAATAAAAGCACAAAACAAATACATCATTTCATTTAAACATTTCCCCAACGAGGAGGAGGCAAAAACTAGAAGAGAGAACGGGGCATGCACTCTAAAGTTGCATGTGTACATTTTTGGGCTACCTTGCAGTTGTCGGAACTACTCGAGAAAAGTGAACTCAAAAGTCAAGATAGAGTCAAAACCACTTCATTGTTCTTGTTGTTATAGTTGTTAATGCTGACTGTTGACAGCGGCAGTCGCGTCATTTATGAGCATATATGGACTCCGGAGACAGGTCCGGTTTTTGGTTTTGGAGCGCGATAAACGTCAGTTAAATGAGCTCGCCAGCAAAACAGAAGCTACTGAGTTGAAGCAACAGTTCAAACAAAAAACAACGCGACTAATTGTAATTTTCAAATGGTTAACAAAGAATCCGTCTAAGACAAAAGGACTCGGTTACTTATTTGTATTGATTATATGACTGCAATCGGATTTCTTTATGTTAATTTGACTAATGCAAACTAAAATAGACGTGATGTTTTTCCTTTGATTGAAAATAAATTGAAACTCTTTCCGTTTGTTGACTTTTAATGAACCTTCTTAATGCCAACAAATTGTTATAAATGTTTTAAAGAGAATCCCAAATTGGCTGATTACAAGTTGAACGAATCGTTATAAAAAATTATCATAAGAAATTCATTTGCGTGACAATCGAAGTCGAAACTTCTGAAAAGTATAGGGCCAACCACTAACGAACCAACATCGTCGTCGGCACGTAGTAAGTATAAATATTTTTAAGTGAAGACTAACCAAACTGGCGCTAAGACGGCCTAATTAGTTAAGGTTGACTTCAGTTAACTTGAGGTTCATTCGTAAGTTAAATAAGTGAAGGCGTTGCTGCTTAACCAAATTAAGCAGAGAGATCATGAGCCAACTGATTGAAGAGAAAGACTTGAATATGAAGTGCTGACAGACACACGCTTAGTCAAAATGGAAATATTGATAATCCGATAATATCAAATTGTTAATATAAAAATTAGTTAAATTAAAAAATCCAAATAAATATGTCTCAGAAATGGTAAAGTTTCAAAGCTCTCCTGCTTGTTTATCATAATTTGTTTCTCTGTTTCGATATTACCATATCAATACCCATTCTTATCGGAGATACTCTAACGGATACTCACTTATACTCACACGTCGTGGACCCCAAGCGCTCGGAGCGGTGTCGGTTGCTGTTGTGATCACTTTTGTTGCTGTTGTTATTGTTATTGGTGTCAGCGTGTGGCAACAAAACGCGGTCGGGATAGAGCGGCTTGGGTGCCCACGATGCTGCGGCAACATAAATATCCGTTTTGGTCATTGGCAGGGGCGGAGTTTGTAGATCGGGTGTGCCAGCTGCATAGCTGTAGTAACCATCCTCAGGCTCTTCCAGCACAGAGAGTCGTTGATTAGTTTTCGTTGTTGTTGTTGTAGAGTCATCGCTATAAAGGTATTCGTGCATGGATCGGGCATATTTACCACTCTTACGTCGCTGTTGAGTCGGAGTAAGTGATGTGTTAATGTGGGACACAGCCTGAAGCTCATCGTGATCTGGAGACGAACGTATCCAGGAGCTGGCGGGTATATATTGACGCTGCTGCTTGTGGCTGTGCACAACTTTGGAGAAGTCCACATAAAGCGCTTTATCCGTTGAGGGCTTGCGTTGGAACTCATCATCGTTGTCGTCATTATCATCGTGGGGCGTAGTTGGAGCTCCAACGGAACTGTAGAAACTATAGTTGCTTGAGGATTGTGAGTAGGAGCGATTACGAGAGTTGCCATAAAACTCATCCTCGAATGGCAATCCTTGCGGAAACTTCTTTGAGTATGCTTTTTCAGTCGGGGCGAATCATGCGAATCGCTTGAGCCAGTCGAAGAAGCGCCTCCATCCCCCCGCTTCCCCTCCCTCGCTGCAGCTGCAGCTGCCACTGCGCTCTGTCTTAGGCTCGATTTTGGCGTTGACGGCAATTGTCGACGCGGTGCTATTATGAGATCATTGTTTTGCTTGCGTTGTTGCTGTGCTGGCGGCAACGGAGCTGGATAGTTCTTACTTGAACGCTGATGAGTACGGCACGGAGCTGGACAATTCTCTTTGGCATATCGGTTATTTGTGGTCTGATAGGCTCGTTTCTGTGTTTGATTTACAGCCTGCGATTTTTGCAAAGGTGCCTGATTTACCTTTTGTCTCGCTAGATTCGCAGGAGGAGCTGGAGCTCTTGGTTTTCCATAACGTGAGCTGAAGGTGGAGGAAGCGCAGGCATTCTCAATGCGTCTTATCAGCTTTGGTGTTAATGGTTTAACATTGCCATCCTGCTTTTGTTTAAGTTGTTGCAACGGCTCCTGCAACATCTGACGATTGCTGCTGCAGTAGCTGCTCCGCCAGGGCTGCTGTCTGCTGAAACTATTGGTGCCCACCTGTTGATTGAGCGATGTTGATGACGAGCAGGAGGAGCTCGAAGTGGTGTTCGTTTTACTATTGTTGATACTGTTGCCATTGCTCGTTGTCGTCTTGGTCGTTGTTCTGTTGGCCACATTATTGTTGTTGTTGTTGCCGCTGCTGTTGTTGTTAAAGCCACAACTGCTGCGAGGAACTCGAAATGAACTGTACGGTCGAAATCCGTTCGCATATGGCTGTCCTACGATGGGCATTTTGTTAGCTTATAGTTGTCACTGTTATCGCCGTTAATATGATTCGTTGTTGTGGTTGTTGTTGTTGTTATGAGTAACAATTGCTTTGGCGTTACAAATTTAAAATTTTCATTTACTTTAAACGCACTGCCGATTTGATTTTTCTTTATCTTTCTATCTGCAACATTTGAATATGGCACACTTTATTTTCAGTCCAATTTTAGCACACACCAAAACCGACACAACACAATTATCCGGGTCTGTACACTTTACTTTAAGAAATTATCGAACAATTTCCATGGATTTAACACGTTTTCTTTGACTTTTTTCCCCTCTCTGCACTGCACTGTAAGGTGCCACTTGCACCTTGTTGTTGCATGTGTTGTTTGGAACTATTGCATTTATGCGACTTCTCGTTGGCCGCATTTGTTGGTTTAGTTGTCAGCGTGTTGTAAAAATTCAATTAGCTTTTTAAATAACCCTGAACTTAGCTGCGATTTTGCCAATTTCCCCACGTATCAGCGAAAACAAATCCAATTGACAAGTTCATTGATAGGTTAACCAGTTTTGCAGGTTGCTTTATGCAATTTACCAACTTTGTTAGAAAGTGCATGGCACAACGGATACAGCAATCCTTTGACCAGTTTTGAAAAGGAAACGTGAAACGGGTCAACAAAAAATTTAAAAGAAACAACAACAACAAATCGACAACTTGTTGGGGCAGCTCCACAAACAGCTATTGCCAAAGCAGCTGCTTGCTGAGCTTGTTGCTGGCGTGCCTAATGACTCAAGTGACGACAACAACACATGAGTAATGCGAAGAGAGTTCATATCGGAAATGCGAAGAGAGTTCATATCGGAAATGCGTGGAAGTCCCTTGCACGTCCGGTGTTATGGCAACCAATTGGCATTATCGCAATCTCGATAAGAACCTGTTCAATGTGTATATTTAAATCCATACGGTCTGTCAGGAATGGGTTTACACATTATATAAATATGTGAGAATTTAACCACTAAGCTATATATATAATAAAAATTCATTCCATTATTATAAAACCGTTTCTTTTAAACTGGATCATTTTCTAATTAATTATAAATTGTAGTTGAATTTTTATTCAAGGTGTATTTTTATTCAAGGTGTAAACTCATGCTCGACAGACTGTGTTTATACATTTATATTTAGGCGTCTGTGTGTCGTCGTCATATCTTATCAAAGTTAGTTAACCTAACCAAGTCAAGTTCTCTTGTCTAAGACTAACGGTTGGTCGAGTTGTGCGTTTGGCGTGTGATTTTATTTCTCTCTCTTACGAAATGCACATTTTTTGAATATTCAAATTAATCACATATTGAGAAACACATTATTAATTCGCAGGATGCATAAACAAATCTTTAGCGATAATTTTTGTTGCTTTTGTGTTGGGATTATTGCAATATGCAATACAGATACGCACGGCACGCACACAAACAAATTGCACACTTGACAGCTGCATTTGTTTAAAAAATATTATAAACACACTTTAAATTTTTTTCGTTTACATTTTTCATTTCGTTCAGTTCATAAAGGTACTTGATTGTCGGTCTCGGTTGCGGTTGCCGTTGCGATTGCTTTGTTGTACTTATTATTATTGCTGTTGCTGATGTTGAGGCTGCACGGCTGCGACGACCGAAGCCAGCACCTCCATTCGCTTGCAAGTTGTCGTTGCGACTGAGCTTTCAAGCGACAAGTCCGCAGCGAACAAGAGTCGGTTGCTCGACTGCTTGAAGCGCTCTCTCTCTCTCTCTCTCTCTCGCCTTCTCTCTCTATCACTTGCTTGCGGCGATAACGTTGCCGACTTCGCCGTCGCCGTCGCAGTTCCAGTTCGATCATGCGAGGGCGGCGAGTGTGCGAAGCGACAACATGTTCAATTCGCCGTGCGTGTTTGCACCCGATTGATACATAGACCGAATGAACAAAATACATTTAAACAATTGAAATTGTAAATATGCAGTCAGAAACAATAAATAGCGGAAATGCGCCACTGTTCAAGTTATTAGTGTATATAACATTTTATACATCAAATACATATGTTCCAGTATGTCCAAAAACTAGTAAACAAGTGTTTTCATATTTCATATTGTATATCAAAAACATATATAGTATATCCATATTATTGTTTATTTTTGCTGTAGACAGTGTCTATGGTTTCTATTAGACACTAAGATTTAATTATTTTCGGATTTTATCATACATCCTTTCTTAAAAAATATGGTATAATATAATAATAATAATAATAGTAATATATAGTATAATAAATTAACAATGGAATTGAGAACTGTAAAACGCACTTAAAAAGCGATTTGTTTATCAACTATTTTAATCAAATTTTTCTATTGAATAAGGAGAAAATCCACACAATTGGCTGCTGATTTCTGTACAACTCTTTGGTTTGACGATTTTCATTTTTTTACTGTTGTTTTTTGTTTCGTTGAGACTTCCGGGTTGTAAGGTGCCGGATGAATAATGAGTAATTCAAAACACTGATTTAGCAATTAATCTGGCGCGGCCACGATGGCTTTATTGCAAAATGAAAAGGTTAATAAACAAGGCGATTGTTGCACATGAATTCAAGAAGTTTACGACAAAGAAAGCAACGTTGCTTTCAGTGGTAAATAAATTACAAAATGCGAGAATGCTCATGTAGAGGAGAGAAGAGAGGGCAGATGCTGCGGCCGTGGCTGAGGCCATTCCTAAAAAGGCCATGTCAAGTTTATAATAAAAAATATAAAAAAACAACAATGAGTACGACAACGTCGCGCCTTACTTCGCGTTGTCGTTGTAGACTTCGCTCTGGTGTTTTGAGTAATATGCAAATATGTTTTAAATACGCATGCGAATAAATTAAATCAACTGCAGCAAGGAAATGCAACGATCAGGACTTACGCCCACGTTTAAAGCAGTTGACACAAAGAAATGAAGTTGACTGCATAACGTAAGCCGACTAAGTAGAAGCAACAGCAGAAGGTGGAGGAGGAGAGGAGAACAAGGATGACTCGCCAAAGCATCATCTTGTGACACTTAAAAGAGTACGAGTTTCACCAGCCTTATATGGAACAATGTTAATTTGTCTTTTTGGAACCACTTGACTGCTGCTTTAACTGCACAGGCTATTAAAAAATGATCATTTAAAAGCGATTCAAAAGAAAAAGCATGCCCTGCAGGAGTCGCCACGTGGGCAGGACATTGTCATATTTGACAATCAGAAGAGACTGTGCAAATCAGACTAAACATTTATTTATTTTCTTGTATCACTTGTAATTCTCCTTATGAGTGGCAGAGAAAGCATACACTTAAAAAGTAGCTTTATTGTAATTTTTAACAATTAGATCAGAATTCACATATGTCATATTCCCATATTCACAGAATTCACATATGAATGTCCTAGCAAACCTAATGAAAATTGAATTTACTTCCTTATGAGTGCTACTTGAAAGGTTAATATCATCTTTGAAGTGATCAATTATTCATTGCAAGAGTCGCATTGACAATCAGATGATACTTCACATATTATAGAGAAGTATAGCAGAATTCAATTTATTTTCCTGTGAGTGTCAAAGTTTGAAACTCTTTATAAGTTACAATCACCTTAGAAAAGACTTAATTTGAACTACTCACGTTGGTTCCTTGGATATATGTGAAGTGTTTGCATCAATTTCATGCCTTCGACGTTTGGCGGCCGATCTTGTGTGATGTGTCTTCGTTATGCGGGGCCTATTTATAATTTTAAGAAAGTCAAAGATATAATACAATACAGCACTCAATATTTTTCTGGTATGCATGTGCATATTCATTGAGCAATATCTGCCAAGACATATGCATATGCTTGTATTATAACTATTTGAGAGACTATATATATGCGATTTGTACATAGTGTACTACTTACGGCGACGGTGCTTCAACTAAGGGTGTCGATAGATCGGCAGTATCAAGCCGTCTACGTTTGTCTCGTGTGCCGGCTGAGGAGCGATCCCGTGAGTGATGCCGTCTTCGTGTTCGTGGCATCTATAATATTACATCAGATGTACATACATTAATACTAATATGTACAAGCATTATAGTAAAAGTACAAAATAACTACAGCTGCGTCACACGCTCATTTAAACAAAAAAAACCAAAAAGTCTAAAACCAAAAGCAAAGGTGAGTATGGTTGTGTGTGTGAGAGTCAAATAAAATGCGCATTGCGTGTGTTTGCATGCGTGTGTGTGAGCTTAGTTTTACTTTAGCCTGTACATTGAGCAGCATTTTAAACAATTGCAGTTTATCTAATTTTTGATTATAAGCACGCCAAACTTATTCTGCCTAAATGTCTAAGCCAAACGCAAAGCGAAAATTTATATCTAGTGTTTATTGCCTTTCTTGTGTTGTTGCCTTACTTTACCACAAAGCGTCTGTAGTATTTATGCAGCTGCCTGTTTTGCTTGTTGGTCAATTTAGATCTGCACGTGGTAACTTTGCAGATTTATGTTTAAGCTCCTTTAGTGATTTACTCTATTCTTTCAAGTTCTAAAATACACAAATCACTGCGAAGATACGATTTTCTTTTTGTGAAAATCGTGTTTTTTCTTTACACATATTTCACGTCACTCGTCAAATTCACCACGTCTGCTGAGAGCTGCCACTTAGCGTAACAAAACGTGGTGCTGCTAACTCTTGCAAAAAAGTTGCATTTGCATCTGCATCAAGCAATATATATGTACAGATTGAAGGTATAAGGCGGGAATGAATAGCCATGCAATTATAATTATTTGCAATTCTTTAGTGTGGTAGAAAATAAAATATATTAAAGAATTTTTGTGACGAGTGGCAACGCTTAGGCAGCTGTATGCGCACAGCGCGGTTTGTAAAACGGTCGCTCCGTTGATGAGAATTTTTTCTTGGGTTTTGGATATCGCCTGACCCTAGCATAGCAGGTAGCACACAACGACTGTCGATATCATACCTACATATGTATGCTTGTGTTTGAAAGAAAATTGTCTTGCCTTGTGTTTGTGATTATCTTACCTCTTCCTCTTTTTGCTGGCGTTGTTTGCCGTCTGTTGTGTGTGCCTGCGGTGGCGGTGGAAGCGCTAAAATTGTCGATCGGGGCAAATATAAACGGTTCCACAATCCACTTATAATGTGGTTTAGCATATGCCAAGTGTGATTTGCTTTACACGATATTCTTGTGAACATTAGACTTTGTTAAACTTGTTGCCTTTTTCAGCTAGCGTCAGTTATTTTTTGGCGCAATTTTTTTCAATGACTTCAGTTCTTGTAGTCCACTGCGGCCGCTACTGTTATATTTTAACAGCTCTAAAGTACATTGTGAGATACATGTTTTAGATTTTTGATTGTTACTTTTTTGAAAACAAAGCAAGTGAAGCGCTGATAATACATTTAAAAAAAAGATTGAATTAAAGACAATACCAAGCGCGTCAGCAGCTGACTCTTTCACCTTGGTCAAAGAACCAAGACTGCCAACCTCTGCAGATAAAAAATCTTGCTTCAAAAGTAAACAACATGATCAGATGTGGCGCTAACAAATAAAAGATGGCGCCAAATTTGTAAAAACGTTGGGCAGACTTTGTTAACGATATCGATAAGTATTTTTCCGCGGCGATATATTTTTGCACGATATATATCCGAGTGACGGTTTTCTTTTAAGTGCTTATTAAAAATTCAAAGACCGCCAACAGACATGACTAATTATTAAATGTTACAATAATTATTCCACTTTTATTTGAAAGTATGGAGAAAATAAGAACTTTGAGAAACAATAGACTCAAAAATAAAGTTGTTCGTATTTCGACACTTATTTTCGGCTTTTAGGAGTTGTTGCTGCTTGCAAGTTCACACACTCGCAATAACAACAAATACAAGTAGCTTGTATCGTTGTTGTTATTGTAGTTGCTGTAATTTATTTATTATTACTAGTCACAATGTGTAAATTTACTAATCTAATTCACATTTAATTCATATGCAATTTATACTTATTTATCCAAGACAAAAAATTGTTAATTAACTGAACTATTTAACTGAACTATTTAAGTATTATATCTATTATTAATTTATTTAATTTATTTATTTTTAAGTCTTTCATATACTTTAGTGTTGGTAAAAGCGAAAAGACATCCTAAAGTTTGCAAATTAAAATTAATCAGCTGCTGTACTTTTGCGCTTGCGCGATTTTTTTTCCTGTTGGCGCCTAAAGAAAATACTAGCAATTCAATTGCATAACAGTACACGGTATAACGATATCGTTATCGCGCATATCCTCAGTCAGATATTGACGTGCTTACGCTAACGGGCTGCTGTGACGCTTGCTTTTTGTCTTGTGGTGTGCTGCGTGCTCCGTTAAGAAAAATTGCATTATTAAATATTAACGGACAAAATCAGACAATTGCGTTCGTCAATGGATAAATAATTGATTGATAGTTTAGGCGGAACGGTATGTCGCGTATACGTCAGATCTGTTATAGCAGTTTTTATAGTTGCCCAAAAACGTGTTCACACTCCGCACAATTGCATCCATCCATACTTCCTATACAACGAGTTGTGCAAATGGTTACATGCGCATATTTTTTACTTGGATATTTTGTTTGCTTTCCATTCCATTGAACGAAATTTACTATACGTTGCGAACGAAGCGACCCCATGCCAGAAGTAAGTATAACTTATTGATTTGTACTTAAGCACTGTCAGCCGGGCCCGAAATCCAAAAGTCGCGTGATGCACAAAAAAACATATTCACTTCGACCAATATCTTGTGAAACCCCCACTTACACATACATAAACAGATACACAAACATATCACTACAGTATGTCAAGTAATTGCTTTTACAAAGATAAAAAGCTTGAATATTTATTTAAATTTTGGATATTTGTTATTTTTAATAACAGTTAATTCCAATGGATTCTTTTAAACTCACATAAATAAAGATCGAAAAATATTTTTTTTAGCAAAATAAGCTAACCGATTTTTTTATTGCTTTTCCAAGCAATTACTTAACTAACTGTATATTATGTGTTCACACATACATAGATATGTATACACAAGTGTATGTTACAATACAAGCGCAATCCTTTTTTGGGTCACGAGTCAGCTTCGTTTGTGTGTGTGTGTGTGAGTGTGTGTGAGTGTGTGAGTTGACATTGTCCTGGTCTCTTTATTTCTACGTAAGCACGTGTCTTTTTTTGGCACTGGATATCATGGCGTATACGTAACAATTTAAAGGTCGATTCTGTGCTACAGCGTGTGTGAGCTCTACTTAATAATTTATTGTGGATTTTTGATTTGTTTTTAGTTGGTGTTGCCGCTATTGTAGAACCATAAACTCCCAGCTCCTCGCTCCTCGCTCTGCTCTAAGTGACGCAAAGCGTTTATCATTAAGGTATGGACACTGCTGCCGCCGCTGCTGCTGCCGTTGTTGTTGACCTTAGCACCGAAGGCAGCAAATCAAGTACAACTAAATTACTTAACAAGCCAAAGCCGAAGCCGCCCTCGAACTACACTCTAGCAGCAGGTGTAGCAGTAGGAGGAGTAAATTCTGGTCCTGGCTCATGCAACCTCAGCTCTGAGCTGGACATTGCCAACTGCCTGGGCAGTACTGTGGAGTCCATGTCTGCCACGCCGCCAACAACGCCGGCGCGTTGTTCCGTACGCAACAACAGCAATGAATCTGGAGAAGGAATGGGAATTGGAACGGCCAATGGAGAGGCACATGGTCATGTAATGTCGATGAACGGCCTAAAGGATGCAATCGGAGAGAATTGCCATCAAGAAAGTATTACGTCAGCACTTGCTCCATTAATTTCCACAACATCAACGTCTTCCACAAACGCTTCCACAACGCCAACGTCTGCCTTGTTTACAGCACCAGTCACGCCAATTACAACAACAACAAACACAACAACAGCAACAGCCACCACACAAACAACAACGGCATCGCCAACAACAACAACAACATCGGGGACGGAAACGTCAAGTGCGAGCAGCACACCAATTGGAGTCGATAACATCGATCAGCTGCTCCACTGGCAGGATATGCCAAAATATCTGCAATTCAATCCCTATGTCCTCAAGGGATATCGTCCGTTGCAGACCTTCAAGGGATGTCTGCTCAGTCTCTTCTATTGGCACAACGAGACCATCAATATTCTTACACACGGTAAGTGCGAAGGGAGGGGGATGGGTTTTCGTTTTTGTTCTATAAACCTTTTCAATGGCATTAACCAACACGGTCAAAGCCAAGTTCATATGCATACAAGTATAGTCCATAAATAGATTGCATTGACCGTTGTAATGCTCTGTTATGGTTATGGTTATGGGATTTCTAAAGAGGTTGCTTGTTATTTTGACTTTTTTGAATTATTTAGTAAAGAATAACGCCGAAACCACCTCAATTGATTTACAAAATTTGGTATTTACTTTACTGTTGTCCTGGTGCAGAGCGACTGTTTAGAGATGTATGTATATGTATAAGAATTACAACTATACAAATATTTAGGCTTTCTATTACTCATTGTTAATATTAAATATAGTAACGATTTAATTTAAAGTAAAGAAAAAATAACTATATATATTAAATTTATTCTACAGAAACAAACAGTTGTGTGAAATGAGAATTAACTATAATAAATAATATTTATATACGTATACGTAATATGCAGTTGTGCATACGTAATTTATATCGTTTGAGAATGAAAGCCTGCTTCAAAGATTCTTATATTTATTTTATATGAACTTTAAGAATTCAGTTAGCATGAAAGCAATTAAAAATAATGTCTCGTAGTCGATAGAGATATTGTATATTTATTGTAAGTTAAAGTGAAGACGTGAGCTGTGACCTAATCACGCGCTCTTCTCTATACAGCTTGTATACGGATTGAGTGTCGGACCAATGACCAGTCAATGCGATAAGGGAACTGAGAGATGAGTTTCTAGTCGGAAAGTGCGTTGTGAGTTCTTCAGTCGCTCTTTAGCCATGAAAGGCATTCGTAATCACGCTCTGTTTCTGTTTCTGTTACTGCTGTGTCTAAGTTTCGGGACTTGGGTGGAAGGTCACTTGTTCTCGTTGTCGCAACAGAAGTTGGACACTCACATTCAGCTGGAAAAACAGTTGATCTCTCAGCATAATGACAGCAGTTATGTGCAGAGGGTCATGAGATTGGCCAAGTCAGCGGAGATACGCAGCTATATGCAACCGGAGCTGGATGCATGTGACAATTTCTTTGATTACAGCTGCGGTAACTGGGCCAAAATTAATCCAGCCAACGATGCCCAACCACGTGAAACTAATTACCAACAGCTGCTGGCCAATGGCTTTCATCACAAGCAGCAAAAACTGCTGGAAGAGCCTGGTGATGTGGATATCGATGATCCCGCTGTCTTGAAGCTAAAACAATTCTATGCGAGTTGTTTGCTCTATCGACAAGTTCCCATAATGCACTACCGTCAGCAGTTACTTGAGACTGCTTTTGAATTTGGGCGTATGCCAGCCTTGGAGGTAAGTGGCCAGCAGAAAACCACTGACTTCGATTGGCTTGCAACTGTGGCACAGATCAAGCGGAAGTATGGCTTGGACATTATACTGCGTCTACAAGAGGCACCTGATCCACATAACAAAACCCAAAAACGACTGTACGTTGGCCAGCCGACTCAGCTAATTGTGGAGCACAATCCCAGGACAGCCGAACAACGCATTTCGGATCAACTAAAGCACCATCTCGGGATTCAACATGAACTGGCTGAGATTACGGCACGGGAAATCGTAGACCTGGAACTATTGCTTGTCAAAGGCATGGCGAGTCGTCCCCTAGGTGTGCTCGCCCAGCCGCGATCAATTTCCGAGCTATCGGCAGTATATGCTCCCGCCTATAACTTGACACGATTTGTTGAAATGTCTCTGCATCGTCCTCTACAGTCGAATAAGACGGTTTATGAACACGTGCCTTCCTATCTGACGCATTTGATGGATGTAGTAACGAAGACGCCTTCTCATGTGCTGGCCAACTATATCTTCCACAAATTGTTGCAGACGTTCTACTACGATCACACATCAGTTTCAGCTGTTGGCCAATGTCTGGCCAGCTGCAGGAAACTCTTTCCCGACCTTCTAAATCAGATGGCCTATCGTCATTATGGAGATGCGGCGTCTTTGAGTGACATTGACTCCGTTTGGCAACAGATCAAGCGTAGCTTCGAAGATCTTATCGAAAGCTCTACAGTGGACTGGTTACCCGTTGCAACTCGCAGTAGATTGTTGCAACAACTGAATGCAACACGTCTGCTGATCAATGGGCATCCGAATGTGAATTTCACAGAGATTTACTTGGAGTTGGAACTGAAGCCGCAGGATTTTCTATACAATTTACGTGCCGTGCTCAGCTACATGCAGTTGTATCCGCTTGCAATACCCAGTTTGGCATCCAGAGTTCCACACTATGATGCTGTGGATCAAATGGTGATTCTGCCCGTTTACCTGATGCAGCCCAACGTTCTTTGGTCACGGTATTATCCTCGAGCCTTGCGGTACGGCAGCTTGGGTGCGATCCTTGCCCAACAACTCGCCCATAGCTTTGACAATCGGACTGGCTGGGATGCGGCTTCCCTTACTGAGTTTGGGAAGCGCAAGTCCTGCTTCAAGCATCAGTATGAACGTCTACGTTATGGAGGCGAGTATCTGCCTGCCACCGAGTTGCAAGACGACAACATTGCTGATAATACTGCGCTGCAAGTTGCATTTCATGCTTACATCAATTACTTGGCAAACCTAGCAACATCCGCATTAGCAACGGAAAAGCTCCCCAAACTGGGACTGAATCCGAAGCAACTCTTCTTCGTTAGCTATGCTCAACTTTGGTGCAACGATGCCAACGAACAGTTCCGGGATAAACAATCGCTGCTCGCAACTAGCACCCCGAACCCTCTTCGCATCCAAGGGGCATTGTCCAACCTCGAGGCATTTGCCAGCACCTTTGGCTGCGCCAGAGATGACCGCATGAATCCAAGCCAGAAGTGTCATATGTATGCCAGTAAATTGAACTAGATCAATAGAAAGCAAATATTCGAGTATTCGACTATGAGATGACCATTATTTAACTATTAAACATATTAATTCTAGCTATGAAATATAATTTCTATAACGAGTACAATTGACCTTACGAGTAAAGAGTATAACCCGCTCTAACAATAAATGAACTCTTTTAAACAATGGGAGCTTTTTATTTTAAGCCTATTTGTAATAGATGACACACTTAAACTCCGGATCCAAGCGGACCAAATGTGATGCATCATCTCTAAGATGTAACCATTAGGCGGACGTGCAAACCTTACATAAAGTTACAAGAGTTTAATTATCCTACATTCCAAAATTTGGTTAACTAATAATAGATGCATTTTATCATAATTTTAAGTTAAAACTCTTTTCTTAAGCTTCTTGGATCGGTTTGATCTACATTTTAGAAAGAATTTCTATTCATAAAAGAGCAGTCAAAAAATCGGTCTATGCCTCAATATTGACTGTTTTTAAAAGAATAAAATTTGTACGGATCTTTTATTCTACTGTTATAATACTTATAATTGTGTAATATTGTTATAATTACAACCTAACAATTTATAATCTTTCCTCTTTGCAGCCATACCCATATTTTACATACTGGCCATTGTGCCGGGACTTATGCCATGGGACAGTGGTTTTAAGTTCCTTTCCTTTTGTCATGTCTTTGGATCCGTAGCACCCTGGTGCGGCAGTTTCGTCTATCATCTGTTCATGAACATTGAGAAGGGCGAGAATGTGTATTATAGATTGCTCAAGCTGGACATGGTCGGCATCTGGGTGAGCCAGAGTTTCGGTAAGTGATCACACAATCTATAAATAAAAGTCGCGACTAATCGACAGCAGCATACAGACATTTCAATTTATTTCAAGCACATGATCGTAAACTACGGAAGTAAGTTGAGCATTTAATCAGTAAGGCAGCCTTAGTAGATAACACACTTTTTTAGGGGATTCATATTTGCGCCATCCAAACACTGAAAGGCCTTGGCGAATGCATTAGAGTTGATCATAATAGCATTAACTCGGACCTCATTTGGTGCATGTTCATCATCTGCGACAACTGCCTGTCGCCATTGAGGCCTCTGATCCGTGCATGACATTTGACCCAGGGCGACAAAGAAGAGCTGTTGTGGCGTAAGCGATAGACGAGGCAATACCTCAGGGTCCGATGTTGATATTGATTTTGAATCTGTTTCTGTTTCTGGTTGTTGTCGTAGCCAGTTGAGGTAGGCAGAGTGGGCAATACTTACTCCAACGTTATCGGCAATATTCTCGGACTGTACCTGCACCTTGGGCAATTTTTTGTCATTATAAATAAACTCACTAAATTGATTAACCAGGCATTGCTTGCGTTGTTCAAACTGGTGTGTGGCATTTGGTTGCCACCAATCTCGGAAATTGCCTTGGGCATCAAAAGAGCGTGACAGGTCATCGAAACCGTGGGCCATTTCATGGGCCAAAAGAAATCCTACAGTTCCATATTTGATGGCCATAGGATAGGCGTCATCAAATAAATATCGATGTTGCATGTAGCTGGCGGGGATTACAACGCGATTGAACTCCACTGAATAAAATGGAGACAATTCGATACTTTTGTAGTTGTTGGGATTAGGAGCCCGTTGCAGATCCTCTCGTAAATGTCGTCCACGCATCTCCAGCACACGTTGCACGTTTCCAAAGTAGTCGGAGGTGCTGATTATCAAGGTATCGTAAAAACTGTCAAAGTCGTGCGTCTCCTCACCGAGGATATGAAAACTCATGGACTTTAGTTTATCAAGCGCCTCGATAAGGCTTTTTTCGTCTAGCCAATTTGTGCTGGGATCACGCAGTATATTCCTAAAGGACACTTTCAGTTCCTGCCAAAGCTGCCGCAGGCTGCCAGGTATGTGAGGATTCTGTTGTTCCAGTGATCGATATGCCACATGATCTACATAGTCAGTGAACAGCTCAAAAGTCCTTTGGTCACATGGCACCATCTCAAACTCATTCAGCAGCGAGGAGAGCATGTAGTTGGCCAGCACGCGCTTGGAAGTCTTAGTCAGAATTTTCTTCAGATGCCAAAGATAGCTCTCACCATATTCGTAGACTGGTAATTGATAATCATGATTCAGCCAGATGCGGACAAACCGCGTCAGATTTAAGCTTGGGCCGTAGCTCTCGGTCATTTCATCCAACATACGAAGACGGTACATTTGCATAGGAGGAAGCTTTTCTTGTGGTTCACTGATGCCGCGTGCCAGTTCCATTTTTAGTTGGGTAATTTCAGCAGCTGTTTTTTGAGCAGAAGTCTCATTAATTCCCAAGAGATTCACAAGGCTTTTCTTCAACTTTATCTGGTTGCTTAGGTGTAGGGCCACAGCCATGTTGCTCTCCAAGTCATTCCGTTGGCCGACATAAAGTCGATTAATTTTACTATTAGCCAGTCCTGGAGAGACCTCCACATTCAGCAACGTTACTTTGCCAAAACGGTTTAACAGTTGTGCCATCATTTCAATGGCATCAAATCTGGATTCATTCCAGGCACTTCCCTCGACAGCGGGAAAGCCTCCAAACTCCTTCAGTAAAGCGATCAAATTTGTCCGTTGATTCCACAGCTGATTCCTTGTATTCAAACATGACTCATAGAAATATTTGACTCTCGTCTCCGTCGGACTGTCGGTACTCATCTTGGGTTTGTTTAGCAATTGACGCACTCGACGTTGATAGCCCGCATTAAGGGTGCGTAAAAAGTCCGTGCTCAGCGTTTCCAGAGCTGGATTGATCTTGGCAAAGTTACCACATGCATATCCATAGAATTCATCGCAGGGCTTCACGCTGTCGTCTATGAAGGATCGCATGCCAGCCGATTTAGCTTGACGCATTATCTCATGGGCCAAAGGAGTGTTGATGTCGAGACCCTCGAACACGCCACAGCTGACAGCTGCGGGCTCAAATAGCAATAACGTAAAGTAAAGTGTCCATAAACAGGCGGAAGCGGAAACATCTTTCATCTTTTAGTGTATGTCTGTCACGCGCGAATGTCGCTATTAAACTGAGCATTATAGATTTGGCTTATCATTGATAAGACCCAAGCAGTTGATGTCGCCAACATTTGCTGTGATTGTCTCTCATTCTCTATAATTCTTGCTCTCTTACAGGTGCCTTGCCTTTGGTCACGGCTACCACATTGTGCTTTAATCCGTGTATCAAGTGGCTGATTATTGTTTCATACTGTCTGCTCTCGCTCTGGGGCCTCTACAAGGTAAGTTATAGTTCTCTATCCAAATCCTTGATTTCAAATTATTCTACTTTAGCAAATTCATGGGGTACGTTGAGAAACAATACTAAGTATAGAAAAAAATAGAATCAGAAAACTAGAACTATTGCAATTTATAAGTAAAAGTCGAATGAAATCTAATTAGAAAACTAAGATTGGAACAAAACAAATATTTAAAAAGCATTCAAATTTGAAAATTTGCTTTTCTTTGGATGTGGCGTTTATTTTGATAAAGGTTTTGTATTTTGCAAAAATACTGTAAAAAAAAGGAAAAAGTAGAGGCTAAGACAAATAAAAACGGAAAAAATAAAACGCAATTTTTACCATCTACGTTTAAAAACATTAATAACGAATTGAGGATATATTGTAATTTATTATATGTTTAGAAAAATATGGGATATATACGACAATTATAATTAAAAAGGACTCACACAATAAAAATAAAATGTATATTTAAAAATCTTAAATTGTTCCTAATTTTCGTCCTTTTATTGATTTTTTGTCATGGTTTTTGTCTTGCCTTTCTTTATGCTTATTAAGGTTTCTTAAAAATGTATTCTTAGTTTTTTGTGTTTTTTTTTTGTAATTATTACAAAATTATTGGGATTTTACATGAGGAAACAGATCTGTCAGTTAATATCGCTATCTATCCTTGGACAGGCCCTTACAGCTAGCTCCCCCTGGCAGAGACGCCTCTGCTTTGCGCTCCCCTTCGCGATGCGTTCAGTGCTGACCTTTTTACGAATACGAGGAATGGTGGGCGGCAGTCATATGGCCCTTTCCCATGTCTATTTGCAGGTGCGTATGTCAAGGCATTCCAATTGACTAACTTGTTATTTTCACTAAACGTTTTTGGCTGGCCTGTGCGCAAATACATGTCAATGTACATGTAGGTTGAAGTTGTAAGTGAAATTTTCATACTACATTCATTGTATTCACACTAATGCATATGGATTAAGTGTAAGACTAAGCCGTATGCAATTGATCTGATCTGATCTGATATGATCTGATCCCAGCGGATTGATAAAACAAGATTATAATTATTACTTTAGTATTGCTAATTCTCTTACGTTGCTTACTCTTATGCTTACTCTTACATTTTTGCCTGTTTGTTGTAGGATGGTGTTTCTATTTTGGGAGGCGCCATAGGTGCTATGCGCATACCGGAAAAGTGGTTTCCTGGTCTGGTCGACTTCTATCTAAACTCCCACAACATTATGCATGTGCTGGTCGTTGTGGCAGTCTACTCTATGCATAAGGTAAGTTCGTTTCAATCTAAAAATATTACCCGCAATTAACGACTTTTCAACATTACAGGCAACTATTCAGGACTTTGAGTGGATGTCCACTCAGACCTGTAATTCGATTGCCAATGCCACGGAGCAGTCCTTGGTCCATCTGGAACTATGACCCGCTTACTGGCTGCTTTTTATCCTGCTCCTTTCACTTCTGCTCTTTCTAAAGCCTCAACCAGAACGCGCTGCAATTAATTGGCAAAGTCACGCACGTGCGCAAGTTGATTAGATAACAAAATGAAACAGAAATTCAAACTTAAATAGACAACAAAAAAATTAAAAATTAAAAAAGGCTACTCCAATATACCGTGTATAAATGAGCGCGTGCTGTAACAGTAACAATAAGAATAAGTATATATGATAATAGATAAACATACATATGTACAGACATACACGTATATGTATAATTAGTACATACTTCGACTGTGGTATTTAGAATTAAGTTAATACGAACGAATTAAAATAAATTACAGTGCACTTTCGGTATAAAGTTCTATGCGCGATTTCCATGCAAAATCTGAGTACTATATATAAAGTTTATATTGTAAACGATAATTTAATTGATGTTGATACATATGTACCTCATTATGCTTACAACAAGAAACGTCTAATTTTCAATTATAACTTTGTACCTCGTCGACTATAAAAACAAAAATTAAGCAATAAGAGAACTTAAATTTAAACTTAAAACTCTTCCTAGTTGAACTATTGAGATATGTTATTTGTTTTATTTCGCAAGCTTAGTACGTAATAGAGAACACCTTGTGAGACATAAAAAAAAAACTGAACCACTAATGCGTGTTTTGTGCCATTAGATAGATTGCAACATTTTGGACAAGTGTGAACTAGATCTTCAAGCTAAATCGTTGCTGAATTGAAATATTAAAACTTCCTAACGCCTACATTATACCATCTTATCCAGCGAAATATTATTAACTTTCCGTAAATTATATTTGATCCATTTCCTTAGGTTTTAAGAGGCAAACATTATAAACTTGCGATTGCACTACGGCAAAGTATTTTAATCCAACAGATGGAGCAATTATAAATAATTAGTTAATAGTAGTTTCAATAATTTACACCATGCCTACTATGAGAATGCAATGAAAATAATAATAAATGAAACCAAAGCTAACAAACAAAAGCAATACAAATGTATAATAGATGCTTGTAACAAGTTGTAACTATATTGTAAGAATCAATTAGAGAAATAATGTTGTATACTTACATATATGATTTTCAGAGAAAGTTAATAAACATTAAACAGAAAATGGAGTACAAACAATACTTTTTCCTTTTCAAATCATCCACCATTCTATTGTCAGACAAGTTCTTGGGGCGAGTGCTTAAGTTGCTCATTTCTGTAAAAACAAATTTTTAAAGCAATAAGTAAAAAAACTGTACATTTTATTCTTGGCGCCACAAAATTCGTCTTGCTCGACGCTCGGTTCAAAAGTAATTATCGAAGTTTGTTGTATCGATATGGTTTCTCTATGATATCGATAAGGCCTGCTTATTCATATATCGATACATCATAGTGTGTAATCAGTTAACAAAAAAACAAAGCTGGCAGCACCACTACGTTGTAATTTTTTTACATTTTCTCATAAAGTACTTGGTTTTAGTTGAGACAAATATAAATAATAATACTTAGCTGTAAAAAATGAGTGCACAATTACCAGAGGCCGCCAAGTCGGGAGGAGAATCGGCAAACTTCTTTACACTGCACGCAACATTCGAGGTAAGCATATGAAACATAAATATTGGAAGTGGCTTAGTAAAAGGACGCCGGTAATAACTTTGCTTAATTGTGAATTTCTTCAGGGGACTCTGGAACACGCAATTGCGGATAACAATGTAAAAATGCTGGTTAAGGACTATCACAGCTTTAGCACAACTTCTGAGTACGATAAGCGTGCACCCATGGACCACGCATTCCGAAAAATCTTAATGAAGCAGCTAAGCGGCGATGTGGATCGCATTGGATCTCTGGTCCGGCTGTCCGTGGAGGCAGCTCGAGCTGAGATTGTATCGAATACAATTCCTGTGGTTCTTTTGGGCGATACCTTTGACGTGGTAACATTGAACAAATGCGAGCAGATTTTTAAATTTGTGGAGGAGCTGGTCGAAGTCTGGAAAGAGGAAATCTTCTTTACCTCGTGTAAAAACAACTTGCTTCGCATGTGCAACGATTTGCTTCGACGCCTCTCGCGAACACAGAACACGGTTTTCTGTGGACGTATTTTGCTCTTTCTGTCAAAGTTTTTCCCATTTTCGGAACGTTCCGGGCTGAATATTGTGTCCGAATTTAATTTGGATAACTTTACTGAATATGGATTGGACAGTAAGGACCACGATGATATTGATAACAAGGAGCTAGAAGATACAGCTGAAGATATTCCGCTCAAGATTGACTACGACTTGTATTGCAAGTTCTGGTCGCTACAGGATTTCTTTCGCAATCCCAATCAATGTTACAGCAAAGCTCAGTGGAAGATGTTTCAAATGGTAAGCTAAAATACATAAATTGCAGCTTCTCTTTTTATACCCTTACTTTACAAGTGTTTCATTTTACAACTATATGTAACTATGTAATTTTCTAGCATGCAGAAACAATTCTACAGTCGTTCTCGAGCTTCAAGTTGGAGGATGTGCGAACAAACAATGACATTAATGGCAGCAGTGACACTTGCAACCAAGCGATGGACATAGACATGGAGGATCATGCTGTTGATGCAGCTGCAGTACTTGCCATCCGGAAGGATAATCATTTCTTTGCCAAGTTTCTAACCAATCCCAAGCTGCTTGCACTGCAACTTTCCGATTCAAATTTCCGTCGTGCCGTCCTAGTACAATTTCTCATACTATTTCAATATCTGCAGGTCAGCGTTAAGTTTAAAATGTAAGTGGGTATTAGTGTATTAGACATATTTGAAACGAAACGAAGAAAATCTTTGTTTTATTGTTGTGTACCTAATACCACATCACTTTAATTGTAGAGATTCGTATACTTTGACAAATGCTCAGTCCGACTTTATTAAGGAGACGGAGCAACGTGTATATAAACTTTTGGAGGAGACTCCACCATATGGAAGACGATTTGCACGCACTGTGCAACACATGCTGCAAAGAGAAGAAATGTGGAACAATTGGAAGAACGATGGTTGCAAAGAGTTCAAAAAGCCCGAAGAGGTTGAACCATGTGAGGATGAAGCAAAACCTCCTCCAGCTAAACGATCTAAGCGACCATTGGGAGATTGTCTCCGTGATGCCGCACATAATGGCAAGTTTTTCCTTGGCAAGTAAGCATAACTCAACCATGTACGAATTCAACAACTACATTAACTACTTTATTTTAATAGCGATAACTTGACGCGCCTGTGGAATTACTCGCCGGACAATTTGCAGGCATGCAAAAGCGAGCAACGCAACTTTCTGCCCCTTCTGGAAACGTATTTGGAAACGCCTCATGACAAAAGTGATCCCGCTTTCGAGTGGCGTGCACTTCGTCTGTTGGCACGTCAGACGCCTCATTTCTTTACGTTTGTCTCGCAGCCATCGTGTAAGATCTCTGATTACCTGGACGTTGTGCGCAAGCGTTTGACGAGGGAAAAGGAATTGGCAAAGCAAGCCACCACGGCATCTAATAATGCGGCGGAGCAGAACAATGGATTAACTGCGAATAGTGCTCCTTCGGATCAAGAACATGAAGCATCTGTTGCCTTGCAAGAGATTGAACCCTTAGATGTAGAGGATTCTGAGCCTGTGGGTGAAGATGTAGACGAGATGCCAGCACATGAGAAACCGCTAATGGTGACACTTGCCCACATCGATGAGATAACTCCGTTAATAGGCGAGCCCTGGATGAAGGTGGGCAAGAAGATTGGCTTTAGCAATGATGAGTTGCTCTTCTTCCAAATGGAGAATCCCACACCTGGTGTGGCATGCACAAAAATGTTAACTAATTGGATCGCAGACGATGACGATGCTACCTTGGACAATTGGGCCTATATGCTGGAGGGCCTAGAAATGCATAAGGCGGCCGATGCCATCAAGGCGATAATTGAGCGCGAAAAAACGGGAACTGTTCAAGTATTGTCTCAGGCGCAGTTACTACCAGAACCCACAGGCACTGAGGTTGATGTTGAAATACTTTCCGATTAGTAGTCATTACTTTAATTCTGTTAAATTCATCAAATAAAATCATTTTTATCACATAATAAATGGGAATGCTAAATCCTAAATCCCAATCGTTGCTAGCGCTTCTTTGCCACCGCCTGCGGATTGCTCCGACGAGGCTTGTTGTGGATCATAGTGGCACAGCGTGGAATGTGTCTTTCTGCAGCCTGCTGATTGAATCGTCTATTGCAATGTGGGCACTGGATGTAGTCTGGATTTTCCGAGGGCGGCGGCGGTGGCAAGTCACTCAGTTTGCCGCCACGTGCCAAATGTGCTTGCACCTGCTTGGCGGCCCTGATGGCTTGAATGAATTCCTCATGTTTTTTGCGCCAGTTACTCTTCTTAACTCCTGTGGTAAGACCCTGCTGCTGTGCCGCACTGCTGTATGTGGATTGTGAGCGGGGCATCGGCTTCTGACGCTTGACATACTTCTCATTATCTGTTCCCTTGACGCGCTGCTTGGAAGCATCAAAGATCTTGCGCTTTGTGGTCATGGTTCGTTGGCACACATCCTCGTGCTTGCCCAGACGGTCTGTGTTAAAGTGACGGCCGCAGTATCGGCAACTGGATGTGCCCTCCGGTATCGGCTTATTCTGTAAAAGTGAGATACATTAATATGATCCTTCCTTATGGCTTTACACAGATTGCTTACCATTTGAATTTTGGTAACTGGAGATTTAGGGTTGACCTATTTGGGTAGATATTGAGATTAATAAAATATGTTAGTTTCATTATAGTAAGTCAATTTTGACGATTTAAACAAGGCTCCAGCCCGTTTCTGAACCGAACCTGACAAAACCGGTTCGGTTGGGGACTTTTTGATACCGGAACTAGATTATAGACTGAAACTTTTCTTCAAAAAAAAAACATTAGAGTTAATAAAAATAATTACAAAACATTTTATACCCTTGCAGACCGGTGTAGTCCTGACTAGTTCAATCTGAACCAAATTTGCTCATGTAGTATAAAATAATATCAAGCATGCAATCTGAAGGTTTTGTGAAGAAACCTGATAAATGTAAAATATTATTCACTTTTGACTCATGGTTCCGATAGCTGCTATATGATACAGTGATCCGAACCGGCTGGCGTCGATATACATATGTACATGTGTTCTGTCTACAGCAAAATGAAACGAACAGACAAATAAAGACAGACAGGTGGACAGACAGATAGAAAAACGGAAACAGCTACATCGAGTCGGCTATACGTTCTGATCAAGAATGTACATATGAATATGAATATAGAGAATTATATTTTTCATTTATTTTATATTGATCTAAGCCTCAGGGGCACTTGAACGAACCGAAATATTTATTTATGTGTCCATCAATAAAACCGATCCTCCATCAAAGAGTTTAGTTTGCCGCTTTGGTTTTTCACAAAGTTAACTTACCTGGCGTGCCTTTGGGGGCGTCCCCTTATCCTGTCCTCCAGCAGTTGGACGAGTTGCGGTCGCAGCTTTTGATGCTGTATCTGTTACCTTAGGAGTCGTCCTTAGTACCCGAGTTCTACCACCACTACTCGGTGGTGACGAAATGGCCCGAAGCTGGGCCTCCTTATCCCTATTAGGAGGCGTCTTATGCGTAATCACAGGTTTTAGGCGATTTGCGTTAGTGACAGTGCCCGAAGCATTGTATTTGCTGCTGCTGTTGTTGTTGTTGCTGTCACTGGACACATGTCGGCTAGAGATTGGTTTATCCTTCAGACCCAATGTGGAGATGCCCTTGATAAGCTGTTGTTGTTGTTGTAGCTGTGGACGTGAGTCACCAATGGGGCGGAGTAGATTGCTGCGGTCTATGCCTGCACCACGACGTCGCTCATCAAACATTTGACGCACTTTTCCATTGCCCACAAGTCTGGAGGAGGCGCCTCTCGGCATAGCAGCCGCTGGGTCCAGTTGTGACTCTTGACGTCGCTGCTCCCTCTCCTCGAGCGTCTTTTGCTGGAAGCGCATCTAAAAGGAACGACAAAAGATTAATATATTTCAATCGATTACAATAAATTGAAGAATGTGAAAGGATTAAGGCAAGATTACTGAGATTCCACTCTTACGGGCGCCGAAATACTGCTGTTGGGAGGTAAGTGACTAAGTGCCTCAATGAGACGCCTGGCTGCCCACGATTCGTTTAGTTTAAGTGGCACTATATTATGATCTAACGTATACTCTGAATCATAATCAGAGACCCAGTCACTTTGGTTATCTTCGTCCGTTTGCGCCATATTCACATTCATGTTCGTGCGAGGAACGCGTGTCAACTAAACGGTGAGTGGAACGTGGCTCTAACATGTTCATTTTCCATTATCCCCCTGAGAGAGTATTAGATATACGAGGATAGCTCAACAAGTCCGCGACATTTGGGGGCTTTGTTATTGAATAAGTCGCGAACTTATTAAACAGCCCTCGTAACAGTGTGGAGGAGTGGATTGTCTATACAACTCAAACTTGACCAAGCGATGAGCCACATCCCCCATGGTCACCTGTACACACTTTTCCCCCTGGCATCTCAAATCCGTGTCTACTTACATTACGCCAGTACATAAAACCACGTGCCACACGACCCGCTTGAACGAAGCTCGTCGTTGGCGAGGCGAAGTAGTTGGAACGGGTCGTGGGCATGCTCCTCCTGCTACTCAATCACAGTTCAAAGTTTCGTTGTGGCCAACCATGGCCACCTTGGGAGAAAAAGGCTCTTGACTAAGTATTGAAACTTATTTTTTAAAAGCACTTCAAAATCAGCGTGGCTCTTTGTTTGTCTTTATAGTAGTTGTTGTTTGTTAGTTTTTGTTGTTGCTGCAATCCAATTACAAAAATCAATGACTGCAACGCGTTGCAAACGTTGCCATGGTATGAAAAAACAACAAAAATATGGTCGCTCTCGAGAGGGACAGAGAGAGAGAGAGAGAGAGAGACAAAGAGAGAGAGAGAGAGAAATGACAATCGTAGCACCCAGAAAAGGTGACAAAACTCATCGACTTGCCCCACGCCTTGGTATCAGAAGGGGACTCTCCATACTCTAGTTTTACCCCAATCAGCGGTAAAAATCTCGCCCAACAATTTTCGAGCTTGTTTAGTTGATGTCCTGTTCGTAAAAGTGGTATGTATGTAACTGTATCTGTGTTTGTCTGTATTCGTGCTTACAGGGGACATGGTTATTAGGAATTACGGGTGGCAATTGTACAATGAATCCTGATACGTATTATATAAATATATAGTTATTATATTTTCAAAACATTTTATATATTCTTAGTAAAAATTTTATAATTTATAATATTATAAGCGTCTCATTCATTTGAACTTTAAACACAAATAGCCTTGACGGATTATAATATTTCAAATATATTTTGGTTGCTTTTATTAAACAAACAAAAAATGTTTAAACAAATTATTTTGTTTCTGGTTTTTGTCGCTGAAAGACAGCATTGCCAAATATGTGCTACAAGCCCATTAATTAACTGAAAACTTTCAGAGGAACTTCAGAGTCACTACTATGGCCAAAGCCAATTATGAGCCACAATTCAAGTGTAGACAAGAGCACAGACATTTCTTTGAACCATATTTGGGGATATTTATATGGTCATTGTGCACAATCATGTGAATGATAATGTCAGCTGATGTCCAAAATGGGATACCTTAATATTTAATAGCCAATGGACAGAGACCATTGGCGAAGCCCAACTCAGATAGATCATCAGTTTGACATTGTTTTGCACACTTCCTGTCTAAAATATAATACTTACCCTCATCTGTGCCAGTTTTGAGATAGGGAGCTCAGCGCCATCTCCTGACGCCATTTCCAAATAAAGTCAACACTCGCAAATTGTGCGCCAGTCTTGGTCTCGCAAATCAGTTGTGCGCAGTGTGTGTGTATGTGTGTGTGTGTGTTTGTGTGGGATGACGTGATGACGCAGCCTCTTGGTAAGTATAGACCCGGCTTAGACTCTCGATTGACTCACCGCCAAGTCGGCCAAGTGTTGCGATTGCTGTGCCTAAAAATAGCAGTAAAAAACAACATCATATTAAAGACCGTTTGACTACCTCAGAAAAAAAAGCTTATGAGAGGCTTTTAATATCGTCAGGAGGCGTCAATGAAAACAGGGTGCAAGTCTGTTGCATGTTTCATGTAGGCGCTATCTGGAATTCAAAGATCAAGTCAAAGTCGAAAACCGTTCCCAGTAAGTAATTGTAATTTTATGAGTAAGATACGTAGGTCGTGGGCCGTCTGCGACATTCAGTTGCTCCAAAAATGGCCAGCTCAATGAGCAAACTAATTGAATTGAGTTTTAGTCGCTTACCGATATGAACTGCGATTATTAACAGAAGAGCTAAGCAAATAAATGTATACTCGAACAACCACAACAATCTTATTTAATCCAGTTTAGAAAACGAATTTAATTTAGTACTTTTGTTTTGACAAGGTAACTATTTAAGTAGAAATATTATTTGGTACATGATATGTATTAGTGCATAAATTGAAATATCAACGCTGTCACAGCTAGCTGAGTTTCTTTTAATATAAAAGAAGAGTATACCTATAAAAGTATAACTTTACAAAAATTGACTACAAAGAAACTGAATATGAATGAATTTCTGAATGATTATTAATAATTTATTACTCATACTACACATTTGACACTTGAGCTCAGGTATCAGGGTACTCAGTAGTCATCATGGTCGCCCGCAAAAACCGCACAAAGCAATTTTTTTATTTTTATTTTTTGGCACACGTCTGTGTCTGGTGTGTGCGCGTGTGTGTGTGTGTGAGTATGTGTGGCTTGAAGAGTTTTGTGTGTTGGCTTTGACTGCGCCAAGTGCTTTGATTTACATATCCTCGTAGCTTGGCAACTTACCTAGTTATGCGGGGAGTGGCACCCAAGTTTAAGTCCGAGAACACATAAAGGTAACAGGAAGCGGAAGCAGGAGACGAGCAACGTGCTGAGTCTGAGTTTGTTGACACAATAACAGTTGAACTTTTCAAACTAGGTCAGTCTAGGCAACAGGACAGCGACAGTTGGTCAAAAGTGACATTTGCATGCAATTACGCATACGTCGCGTGCGCCAAAGCCAGAAAATACAAATACAAAACAATGACCAAACGAACTGGCAACTGGAGAAATCAAATTCAGCCGGTCAACTTGAACTGTTTGCTTAGAAGTTTGTCCACTCACTGAGACAAGATTGCGGCCGCTCACTCAAAACTCAAACCTCAAACACTCAAAATAGCGTCTGCGTCACCGACAACGTCAACGCTAGCAGAACACGTTTTGAGCATATTGGCTGCAGACGAGACTGAAGCAGAGTTAACGTAGAGAGCCGTTCTCATTGCACTGATCTGTCGATGACGTTGACTATACCGATATATAGTTGTTCGGAGATTGATCCGCTATTCTTACATATTACACATTTTCAATGAATTTAACCGTTTATTCGGCAGGATACACAAACAAAATTAAAATTAAATTTTTAAATTAAACAATACGTTAAACTTAAACAATCGTTAACGTTATATATGTGTATATTATTCTTACTAATCAAAAACAAAACAAAAAATTATCAAAAATGTAGCTGGTAAAATGAATTCAGTACATGTATTAAACGCCCAATTGCATATATTGTTATTATTTGTAGCTTTTACTATTAATAATGTGTATATTTATTATTTTTATCTTTCAACGCTAGCAGATGTTGGCTCTCAGTTTCAGCTATATCTCAATTTTCAACTTGGACTCACATCGAATTAAGTTGCTATCGTACTTATTTGTACATGTATTTATGTATGATCAAATGCTTCTCTCATAACTTTCGCCTTAACCAGACCTTTTTATATTTATTATGAAATGACAATGCCCTAACCCCTGCAGAGAATATGTTCCTTTTTTATCAGGCTAAGCAGTTTCAATATTAATAATGATCTTTTAAAAGTATAATAAAGGTTATTAATTTCTTGATTTAATTTTAATATTCGACTGATCATAGATGAAAATAAATCAACAAAATAAGAATAACACATAACAAGATATATTTATGGGTCATCAGATCAATGGGACCATAGTAAATAAGCATTTTTATTTCGGTAATTGAAGAGACACAGATTAGAGAATTGCCTTTATTTCTAAGCTACAAGGTCTGCAAGGGTATGAAAGCTTCGCTCTTCCGATCTCGACCAAACTATGACTGATCTTATAGGCTTCTTTGACCATCGTTTGTTTTTAAGTATTATGAGTACTCGTAACATTTTATTTGTTTAGCTCTACCCCGGTTTTGAAACCTAAAAAGTGCGCTCTTTGCGTTTTTTATTTTTATTTTTTTGTTTGTTTATTTGATTAAAATGTTAGTTTTAGCGAATTATTATCATGTCTTTTCATTTGCAACATTTTCGTTTACCGCACAAATTAAATACTTTAACAATTTGTGCTCTCTCCGTGGTTTGCATGAAATATTCTTGTTTTATTCAGATAGAAGTCGTGTTTCTGCTTCAAATGTGTTTTCTTAATTTTATGGAGCTTGTATTTTACTTTTACACATATATGGTTAACAATATAGACACTTTTTGTACACATAATTTAGCTAGCTGCATCGTGAAATATATGTATGTATCAATCGTCATAGTTAAACAATATTTGCAAGCATTTTAGAAAGCCAAACATACATATAACAAACTAAATCGCATTTTTGAATTACTAGGTACTCATTTGACTCTATGGCAAAGTACTCTTCAATATATAATCGTCTTTCGGACAGCTAAAGTCTCTCTCATTTTCTTTATCGGAAACTCTTGTATTTAATTTGTACGTCTCATTCCAGTTAATAAATATAGCAGACTTTGTTAACTTAAATGCCGAAATGCAGAGTACTCACTTTAGCTTAAAAGTCAATCAAATTATTGTTCTTCATATGACTTGGGTCTTTTGCATTATCAGGTTAATGTATGTTCTATATTCTGTAATTCTTTGTAATGTCCTGCTTAAATTGACTAGTGGTGTACGCTGTTTGCATTATGTCAAGAATGAATTACAAATATTACAGCGACTACGAATACAATTGCGAATATGAATACAATTAGAAATACAAATAGTTACATTAATACATACATTCGAAGCATTTAGAAAACGCATACGAGTTCGATTACATACATATAATGGTAATGACACGGCAACATCAACAACACTGACAGCTGATAGCTGAAAGTTGCTAATACATGTAACCAACAATTACTTAACAGTGTTAAGTTAACACTCTATTTACTAAGAATAAGAGCTAGGCGAATTGCGAATCGTGTTCTGCCAAGGCGTCGTATACGTAATGCAACACTTAAAACTGTTCGAAGCACCAACATGAGTACTATTTGGTTAGATCTCTCATTCATATGGATCCTTGCAGCTGTCTCTTTCTTCACAATTCTTCTCTCTCTCTACAATATCGGGAGGCTTATTTCAAATACCTAAGATACCATTACACGGAGGGAAGGAACTATATCGTTATATAATGAATAAAATGAAGACAATTGCACATTTAAATATTTAAATTGCAGTAGTTCCCTATGTCGTAAAAATGTGGTTTATATGTCATAACTGAGAAGCAAATTGCAGAAAAACAAATGCTTTGAAACGAAGGCTTATGAGTATTTCAATAACCTGTTTTCGATCTCATTAATAGGAAGTTTTTGTGCGGTATTTGCGGCTCCTTTTACAATGCCTTAATTCCTAATACTGTTGCCGTAAGAAACTCATGCCGTCCTTCCGACTAATCTCAATTTCAACTTCAATATCGATGTCGATAGCTATTAGTTTAATTACATTTACGATTACGATTACTAACCAAACGCAATTCGACGCAACGCCTATTCAATTTGAAATATGATTATTATGATTTACTTCATTCTTTATATTCGTGATTGTCGAGGTTGGTTTTTGTTTATATTCATTTTAATTATTCAAGATTTACACACTAAGGAAAACATTTAACATTTTGTTTGAATTTGTCTGGCTGTTTGTTTGTTTGTTTGAGTCGATTCTTTAACATTTAATTACATCCAATTACATATAAAATATTTGGGTTTTACATACATCGGACTACGAGATATTACAAGTAGTCAATAAACTTCTCTTCATAAACATATCGCTCAGGCGTTGCTACCTTTAACTACTTACATATGTATATAGATTAATTTCTAAACATTTTTTAAGCCAACATTCAATGAGCTCTAATTTAACGTCTATACGACAATTGCTTAAGTCTTTTAGTCTACATTATATTTCATAGGGTTTCATAGGGCATTTTCTTTCTTTCTTTTCTCTCAATACATGCAATACATTTATTTATAATTATGGTTATTCATATAGTATATTTGTTTATTCTTAAATATCCCGGTCTCTTTGAGGGTTGAGTAACTCTATTCAAATGTCGATTTAACTAAGGCTGCACGGGCTCAGGTTTATTTTTATTTTCATTTTTATGTTTATGTTTATTTACTATTTCAATCAAATATCAATCCGATCCGATTTCAATTGATTTGATTTGATTTAGATTGCGATTGGGCGTTACATCTCATATTCATATGGTTGTATACAAATATAGTTAAATATATATATATATGCATGTTCTAGGAATTGCCTACATCTAGAATTCATATACTCACGTATTGTGGCTACATTTAAGGGGCATACTGTGTTTAGGCAAGATTTTTCCTATTTACCCGTAATTTCATTGAATGTATTTCTGTTATTTTACTTGTCACATTGTGAAAACCAGAACATTCTTATACATTACACAAACTTTTGTTTTGTTTTGTTTTGTTTTGTTTTGTTTTGTAAAATATGGTTTGGGATTTTCCACAATTGTTTTGTGTGTCCTTTGCCATTCAAAGACACTTTTGACTTATTCTACATATTAATTTCTAAATGTTCTTGTGTAAGGTTTCCGTAGCGGCGTTTTTTCCTCTTGACGCATGTGCGCACAAAAGTTTTCAAAATTTCCTAAATTCAAATTCAAGTTCGAACTTGAATATTTGCATCATTTTAACAAATTGTAAATATTTAATGGGCATTTATGGAATGGACGTTTGAATAAGCATCAATATTTGAAATAAAGGCTCCTGATGAGACAATGAAAATTGAGTGTGGTAGTGAAAAGTGTTTTCGAATATTTTGTTCTGAAATATGGCATATACCAAGTATGAACAGTACGTGGTTCAGGTGCAATCATTCTAATTATTAGATCTTACTAAACGCTTTTTACGTGTGATAAACGGTGGATATTTGATGAAAGAATCCTTAAACATATCATATTTTTAGTTTATATATTGAAATGGTTTTTTTATTCTCATAGCTTTTATTTTATTTTTTTTTTGTTTTTCTTATGTTTATGTTAAACGTTTTCTGTTAAACAAACTTGTTTGTTTTGTAAACTTTACTTTATCAGTACGGGTGGGCTTTGTGTATATCAGTTTCTAGAAACTCATCTGGCTTGGAGTGCTTGGGATTCTCATCCTACTCAAATCGCGTTTCGTATTATAATTAGGGTTCTCAATTATCGTATGTGTATGTACTCGTATGTGTACATATATATGTATTTATGTGAACTTGTTATTAACCTGGTTTTCCTTTTGCTTGTTTTCAAGCCAATACATTACATTCAATAGCAAAACTTTGTTGCCCCTATATACTAATCTATAAAAATGCTGTACGTGAACATATCCAGCATGCTCTAAACACTTACAAGTAACATTTACGATTACGATTTACGAGTATCAATTTGACTTAATTAGCTGCGCTGTAAAAATGTTGTTTTAAAAATTGTACACTTAAAAAGCGCACATAACACAATTGCGATTTCGGCAAATTTCGAAAATAGTTTTGGGAATCATTATAAAATTCATAAAAAGATGCTTAAGGTTACATACATGTAAATCTTCATATTCTCCTTCTCCTTCTCCTTCTGATTCTGATTCTTCCTCAACCTACGTTCGCTTTCTCTTTTGTCAAAAATATATCGGATACTTATTGCAGCAAATGTATGTATATAATGTTAGCAATTTGCTACATACACACACATACACGCACATAACTCCCGACTAATTAATTCGTTGCTAAACATTAGCACAATCGATAACAAAACAGTTTACACAAATCGATGAAAATGCAATCGGGGCGTATACGCAACGCATGTACCTTTGCTTTTACACATACAGTAAGTCGTTCTATGGTTTTGTTAGACACAAAATTCACATATTTGGATATTTTTTTAAAAATTGTTAGGCCCAATGGAATTTTTTTTTTTAATTTAAACCGATAACGTGTATTTTTGCTTTTTGCAAAATGAAACATGTGAATTTTTGTATTTAGTCAAACGAACTGACTAACTGTGTGAATATGTTTTCATATAGTACATATAGTATGAACACTGTACATGCATGTCTACTCTATCCTTGTCTATGCTAATTGCAACACCTAACACAAAGGGACAATGTAAGCACACATGATTCTACGAAAGCGTTAACCACTAACAGTAAGTTCTTCAATTTGTGTTTCTACATTCTTCATCCTAACGTCTTTTTCGTCAATTCTATTTATACGTTTCCTTGGGTGGGTTTAACTGTTGCTGTTTCTGTTGCTTTGTGATGGCAGGTGGCTTAGAATATGAAATCACCACAGTCCATGGCATAATCAAAGTCCTCGCCTCCGAGATCGTCGACTCCTGTGGAATGGAAGTCGAATCCTCCAATGTCCGTGTGGTAGACGGCGCCACTGCACGAGGTATCAATTAGATTTGTGCAGTGCGTGGTGGGCAGTGCGTGGAGTGTGAAGGTATCTTCGCACTGGGACCAGGTGAGGCCACCACTCCAGACACCATTGGGTAGTGTGGCCCAACCCCAGCCATGTCCCCAGGGCAGTACACAGGCCAGCGAGGCCTTGGAGTCCGGCTTTTTGCTTAGAATAGCAACAGCTGCATCGCTTTTGACTAATGGATTTTGATTGTACAACATGCGCTGTGTGGTTAAAGCCGTCGAGGTGCTCCGATGATGTCTGCTGGTGCCATGGCCTGATGATGATGATTTTCGCTGCTTAACTTCAGAGTTGGTGGCCGCTAAAAATGGCAAGGCAAGGACATTGCGAAATAAACGGTTAGTGGGGAAATTATCTCCTCACATAGGTCTGTCATACTCACGTCTAATGCGCACTAGCGGACGCCGGAGAACGTTCATCAAATGTGGCTTGTCCACTACCAGCTCAATTTGTGGAGGTGGTGGCAGGGTTTTAGTTATCGCGTCAATCCAGTCGCTCACCTCCTGCTCCGACTTGGCAAGCATCCAATATACCTTGGACTTCTTGCGCCTCGAACCAAGCGCAATGAGCTGTGAAACACTGACCCCATCTGGCAATGGTGGTCGACGTGGTATCTGTCCTGTCCAATGGGCAATGGCTAGCATCTCTGGCGCTTCCTTGACCAGTATCTTACCCGATGGCGAAGCGCGTCCTGGCTCCGTAAACCACGCCATCGTGGAGTCATCGTACAGTATAACCCATTCCTCTGCCCATCTATTCCACAACATTTGCTCTGAAAATTGATTGAATGAATTTTAAACGTCGCCTTTAAGTTGTACACTTAGTAAGTAATACATTCAAAGTCGATCCAACGACTAATTCTTCTATTTCCCAAAGGAATTTTAAATCGATTTCTGACTCTAGATTTGATTCTCAGTAATACATTTTTGAAGAGAATAATATATAGGAATTACTTACTTTTATAACGCAGCAGGTAACCTCCCTTGATTTGCTTTCCTCCGGTGCCTGCAAGAAAAATAGTTCTATGAAAGGGCAGCTGGACAAAATTTAGTTAGAATACCAGAATAATTCTGTAAAGCTTATGTAATCGACTTCTGCTAATACAGCAGCAATCTTTTCATTTTGAATTGAAAATTTAGTTGCCATTCATTGTCAGTTTATATATTTGTACTTATATACATATAAAAAAATCGGGTAAGATTTGACAAAGATACGCGAGCTTGAAATCTGTTGACCCTGGGGACTGGCAACTTTACAAGTCAAATTTTTGGTCACTTTTGGCATGATTTTTTACAAAAAAATAAAACTCCTCAGAATCAACTTTAAAGTGTTCTCTTATACTAATTAAGGCACCAGGAGTTGAATTAAAGTACAAAATCAAGATTTAAAATTTTGAAAATTTTTTTTTCTGAAAAAGTAAAGGGGGTACCCTTATCTAAAATTCCAACAAAATCGAAAAATTTGATTTTTGAAAAGTAACTATCTTTAAATGTAGAATAAATTTATAGATCAAATCATGACTAAAATGACATACCGCATAAAAATCGGGTAAGATTTGACAAAGATACGCGAGTTTGAAATCTGTTGACCCTGGGGACTGGCAACTTTACAAGTCAAATTTTTGGTCACTTTTGGCATGATTTTTTACAAAAAATAAAACTCCTCAGAATCAACTTTAAAGTGTTCTCTTATACTAATTAAGGCACCAGGAGTTGATTAAAAGTACAAAATCAAGATTTAAAATTTTGAAAATTTTTTTTTCCTGAAAAAGTAAAGGGGGTACCCTTATCTAAAATTCCAACAAAATCGAAAAATTTGATTTTTGAAAAGTAACTATCTTTAAATGTAGAATAAATTTATAGATCAAATCATGACTAAAATGACATTCCGCATAAAAATCGGGTAAGATTTGACAAAGATACGCGAGTTTGAAATCTGTTGACCCTGGGGACTGGCAACTTTACAAGTCAAATTTTTGGTCACTTTTGGCATGATTTTTTACAAAAAAATAAAACTCCTCAAAATCAACTTTAAAGTGTTCTCTTATACTAATTGAGGCACCAGGAGTTGATTAAAAGTACAAAATCAAGATTTAAAATTTTGAAAATTTTTTTTTCCTGAAAAAGTAAAGGGGTACCCTTATCTAAAATTTCAACAAAATCGAAAAGTTTGATTTTTGAAAAGTAACTATCTTTAAATGTAGAATAAATTTATAGATCAAATCATGACTAAAATGACATTCCGCATAAAAATCGGGTAAGATTTGACAAAGATACGCGAGTTTGAAATCTGTTGACCCTGGGGACTGGAAACTTTACAAGTCAAATTTTTTGTCACTTTTGGCATGATTTTTTACAAAAAAAATGAAACTCCTCAGAATCAACTTTAAAGTGTTCTCTTATACTAATTGAGGCACCAGGAGTTGATTAAAAGTACAAAATCAAGATTTAAAATTTTGAAAATTTTTTTTTCCTGAAAAAGTAAAGGGGGTACCCTTATCTAAAATTCCAACAAAATCGAAAAATTTGATTTTTGAAAAGTAACTATCTTTAAATGTAAAACAAATGTATAGATCAAATCATGACTAAAATGACATTCCGCATAAAAATCGGGTAAGATTTGACAAAGTTACGCGAGTTTGAAATCTGTTGACCCTGGGGACTGGCAACTTTACAAGTCAAATTTTTGGTCACTTTTGGCATGATTTTTTACAAAAAAATAAAGCTCCTCAAAATCAAAATTTAAAGTGTTCTCTTATACTAATAGAGGCACCAGGAGTTGATTAAAGGTACAAAATCAAGATTTAAAATTTTGAAAATTTTTTTTTCCTGAAAAAGTAAAGGGGGTACCCTTATCTAAAATTCCAACAAAATCGAAAAATTTGATTTTTGAAAAGTAACTATCTTTAAATGTAAAACAAATGTATAGATCAAATCATGACTAAAATGACATTCCGCATAAAAATCGGGTAAGATTTGACAAAGATACGCGAGTTTGAAATCTGTTGACCCTGGGGACTGGAAACTTTACAAGTCAAATTTTTTGTCACTTTTGGCATGATTTTTTACAAAAAAATGAAACTCCTCAGAATCAACTTTAAAGTGTTCTCTTATACTAATTGAGGCACCAGGAGTTGATTAAAAGTACAAAATCAAGATTTAAAATTTTGAAAATTTTTTTTCCTGAAAAAGTAAAGGGGGTACCCTTATCTAAAATTCCAACAAAATCGAAAAATTTGATTTTTGAAAAGTAACTATCTTTAAATGTAAAACAAATGTATAGATCAAATCATGACTAAAATGACATTCCGCATAAAAATCGGGTAAGATTTGACAAAGATACGCGAGTTTGAAATCTGTTGACCCTGGGGACTGGCAACTTTACAAGTCAAATTTTTTGTCACTTTTGGCATGATTTTTTACAAAAAAAATGAAACTCCTCAGAATCAACTTTAAAGTGTTCTCTTATACTAATTGAGGCACCAGGAGTTGATTAAAAGTACAAAATCAAGATTTAAAATTTTGAAAATTTTTTTTTCCTGAAAAAGTAAAGGGGGTACCCTTATCTAAAATTCCAACAAAATAGAAAAATTTGATTTTTGAAAAGTAACTATCTTTAAATGTAAAACAAATGTATAGATCAAATCATGACTAAAATGACATTCCGCATAAAAATCGGGTAAGATTTGACAAAGTTACGCGAGTTTGAAATCTGTTGACCCTGGGGACTGGCAACTTTACAAGTCAAATTTTTGGTCACTTTTGACATGATTTTTAACAAAAAAATGCATTAAGCTACGGTGGAGCAAGCTCGACAGTAGGAGACCCTGTACTTTTTGAGTGCAATGCGATCACTATAGATTGTTTCAGTTTAAAAAAGTCTCTGAGATCTAGGAACTCAAAAAAGGGACAGACGGACAGACAGACAGACAGACGGACATGGCTAAATCGACTCGGCTGTTGATGCTGATCAAGAATATATATATACTTTATGGGGTCTGCCAAGCCTCCTTCTGCCTGTTACGCACATTTGCACAAACGTAATAGACCCATTTGTACTTTTTTAAAGTACAGGGTCTAAATATATATATTTAAGTATAAACAGATAATTACAAATATCAACAGATCTGTCTTTTTGCTGCAAGCAGTACATATGTCGGAGCCGATCAGGCCACTATATAACATGGCTGCCGGAGGAACTGTCGGTTCAAAATTAACCTTTAGTATGAAAAAGTTAATATTAACCAAGCTCATACATTATGTGTTTAGTATAGTTTCAAACCGCCTATAATATAGCTGTTTTAGGAACGGACAAAATCGGACGGCTTATATATGGGTCTGCAAGGGCATCCAAGCCTTGGGGCGCTATACATTTTTCTACTTTCCTTCATCTATTTACATATACATACATATATATATTTTTCTTAAAGAATGAATAGATAGCAACAAATATAAATTGTTTTACGATATATGGATTCATTGATAGGTGTAAGTTCGCATAGATCCAACATAGGTCCTTTCAAAGTCTGCGCTATTGCTAACTGAAATTATCATATACTCTAACAAATAGATAAGTCTTTGTGAATAAATATGATTAGGCAAAGGGCTGATAGACCCTGGCAGCGAATAGTTATAACCCAGTAGCTGATAGCTTGTCAATGAATTAAGCTGACACAGCAATTGAAAAACAGCTCAAGGCTTGCCTGCAAAGTTTCTTGGAAAAATTGTGAGTGCTTGTACTAGCGTTAAACGAAAAGCAGACGGATGGATTATACATCTGAACACAAGTTCATATATGTATATATACGTACATGTGTGTTTTTTTATATATATGTATGTATAAATTTATATATGTGTATATGGGCATGTTCGTAAGTGTCGACTATGTTAGCGATGCCGACCCCGAGAGAAAGAGGCAGAGGCGGATGCGGAGGCGGAGATGAGATAGAGATAGAGGGAATGGCTGGCTACAAGCTAGAGAGCGAGGTTGCCAAAGGACATTGCAGACTGTCAACTGACAACGTGCGAAGGACGATGAACGACATACAACAGACGCAGGACATTGGGCACATCATGTGTACCACTTCTGTGCACGCATACAATCACATCCATGACAAAGCAGTTAATATTCGAGAGCTTTTTGATAAGTCAGTGACGTGTATAGCAAAATTATTTTCTTGTTTTGTTTTAAAATATATTTAAAAAAATTTTATAAATATTTTTTTCCTTTCTAAGGACTTTAAATTATTGACATTATTCTAGGATGACCTCTTTTATTTTTATAAAATAGCAATAATGTCTGCCTAGGGAAGTAGTTAGTAGTCCATTATATGAAAGCTGACTATTAAGCACTCAAAATTCATTCTGCCAATTTAAATGTTCTGCAATGATTTTCCTTTAATTTGTATAACAACTTAAAAGGTGATAGTTGACAGACCAGAGTTGCATTTAAATAGTCACGAACTTATCAAACAGCCCTTGTGGCAAGTGGCTTTTAACAGACTGTGGCGACGAAGGCACAATTTAGGCTACACACGGTTGCAAAATCAACTTGTACATAATTGTTAAGATGCCTGGGATCGTAATGGGGCCAAAAGCGATGACAGAGGGGTGAGTGGGGATGGATGCTGGGAAACGTCTATTCTTACTGCCGTGTACACTTGCATAATTTATGCACGTTCCTGCTTTCAACCTACAACAACGATGACAGGCATCCTCTTGCTGCTAGGTGGATTGGTCTATGCTGCATTCAATTTACTTGCAGCAAGTGGCAATGGGAGCAGAGCAGAGCAGAGCAGCTGATGTTGGTGGGTGGAATAATGTTGGTTGATTGTTGTGTTGCCACTGCTTAACGGTTTAATGCAGTTGACGTGCTCAGACCAATACCAATGGGTGTGGGTGTGGCTTGTGTGTCAATGTGACAGTGTGTGACACTGATTGCAGCATAATAACCGCTACTGAATTTCACTTAATAAGTTCAACTCAAGTGGGTGGCATACACTTACTTGTACTTGTATAGTATGTACTCATGTACATATTTTCATAATGAGCAGGTCAGCAATGCGAAAAACTGAGAGTAAGGGACAAAGATAGAGAGAGTATGCGAGTAATGCGAATACACCACCAACAAAAACACACACATACACACACGCGCACTCACTTGTAATGCTTGTGTGGCTCTGTGTATGTGAATTCATTGAGGAAAATTGTTGGCCAGGCACGCGAATTCACGAGCGAAAAACGCAAAAAACGAGTTCACGGGTTTTTCCTTTAAAAATGGGGACAGCCCAGCTTTCCACACACAACCATATAGACAATTGTATACATGTATGTATGTAATTTTTAAAAGAAAAAGTATTTGTTATAAAGATAATATAGTTATGTATTAATAGTAATAATAATATTTTAAAATAATAGATCAATATTGTCTTTTATATAAATTTCAAAAAGTATAACCCTGTCAGTTTTTTAATTAAAATATATTATGATTTTTAAATGAAATGTAGTATAATTTTTTAAAATATAATTTGCTTGGATTAATTAATAAGATAATTAATAAAACATAATAAAAATAAAAAAAGATTAGATATTTTATTCCTAATATCTGACAACTTACCCGAGGGCTGCTGTTGTGCTGGCGTCGAGGTAAATTCTTCACTCCTTGGCTTAACCTTTGAGCACATGGAGAACATTTTTATTGGCTTTGTCGGTCTCTCTTTTGGCAGCTTTGTTAGTTGTTAATTGTAACTTAGTGGAATTGTGGATTTGGAAGAAGTGCTGAAATATCATTAACGCTTCTCCTATTGGTTCTGCTCCCTCTGCTCCTCCACTCCGCTCTCTTCCGAATCCAGAAAAGACAATAAAGTGATGTCAGCAGCAAATCTCACAACCAATACAGAAACAGAAGAAAACTTTTTTGACCGTCTGTCTTTGAGTATCTTTGCTATGCAGGAAAATCGGGAAAAACGCGCGTGTTTCGTTATCAATGTTTGTAACACTCACTCAAACACACGCACAGACACATACACACACAGTACACACAGAGACGTTGTGTTGACGTCGCTTTCGTTTTCGGATTGGGTTCTTGTTGAAAGGTGCGAGGAACAATGCCTCGTCAGCTCAAATAGTTGTTCTTGTCGTATGGAAATTTTGCATAGGGCTAAGCAAGTCTGCTGTCAATACTGATGATGATTGAAGGAGCCGGGACTTGACCTCGCTTGGCGCTAATTAGATTTCCAGTTGTGTTCCTCTCTTTTTTATTAACTTGTCTACTTTGCTGCTTTTGGCCTTCTTCTGGTCGTCGTCGTCAATCAATTTGAAAAGGTCTTGCTTTGCTGACAGTTTCGCAATGAACAGAAGAAACAGAGCGCAGAGTTAAAGCATTTAAGAACTCACATACATACATTTCAATACACAGCTTTGATTTGATATTTCATTTTTCTTTCTTTTTCTATTCTAGATGGATTCTGCGGATTGGTGACAAACTGAAACTGTTTCTGCTGCTGCTACTGCTGCTGCTCTTGCTTATTCTGATGCCAGTATGTGTACCTCGACTTTGGTTGTCCGCTGGCGCACCTTCCTTGGTTATACGACCGAAACCCGACTGACAGACGCTGCTTTGCGAGTCTTGTTCGTTGGACTGTCTCGTGATTTCTTGTCTGCCTGCCTACCGAGCGCCGAAGCCGAAGCTCAAACGAAGCCACTTGAAAAGCTCTCGCTTCAGGACTAGGACAACACAAGCTTACGCAGACGAATGTAGAGGACATAGAGGGCTGACTTCTGCTACCGCTTTCCCTGCTGCTGCTGCTGTAGTTGATGTTATGTTCTTCAACGTCCTACAGCAACAAACACAATGCCGATTCCACTTGTGGCAAACCGCCCGCCAAACAGTTGACAGCAGAGAGCAGGCGACAGAGGACAGAGGACAGTCGACAGACAGCAGTTAACAGTTAGCAGCTCACAGCGGCAGACCAGCAGACCAGCAGAGCTCAGAGAATAACAACAGCCGCTGCGTCACTTTCGCTCATCCTTACTTTCGATGAAGCTGAAGCTTTTTGTTTGTTATTGCTCTCTACTTCGCACTCTCTCTTTCTCTTCCTCTGTATGTCTCTTTGTTTCTGTCCCTCACTCTCACTCTTGTTATTTATCTGGCGCTTCCCGTGTTAGTAGGTTATATATACTAGAGATGGACATGGGCTGGGTTTTTGCAGTGGACCATCGCATCCACTGCTGGCCTATGCAATAATAGGAAAGAAAAAAGAGCCCTGTTTGAGTTAATACAATTACTTTGTTTTTGGCAACCGAAAATTTCGATTTTGGTTTTACACACAGATGTGTATGTATGTATGTAAGTACGAATATCTCACCCAATTCCATATCCTTCTTCACATTGTCGCTGCCATCATCAGTCACCGTTGTCTTTCACTTATGGGGTTCATGTTCTTGGAGTTGCACCTTTTGTTTGTGCCCCCACTGCTTAAGACACCATCTGCCTAAAATCACTTTTCCCTAGTGATAATCGGAAACAATGTTGTGTCAGTATTCAGTAAATAATCAACTGTTGGTTATACAGGAGGGTCACGGCAATTCTTTTATTATCCTTTTATTATTTAAAAAACAAGTACCCACCATAGTCGATATCTGCATATGTTCTCTTAAGGACAGCTTATTAGTTATTATAGTCTCCTTTTGCTACCTTTTTGTCTCGTTCATCCTTAAATTAACAGCAGACTAAAATTTACAGATATTATAAAATTTAACAATTTAAATACATACCAATTAAAAATTTATTATAAAGAGCACTTTGATCATTACGTGCTCTGTCCCTGTTTGAGGAGCACTGTTAAAGGAACTTACAGCGATTCGGAAACTATTTAGACTGCAACTGCGAAATTATAGAATCATATTATATACTTTTTGAAACGCTGCGCAATAAATTTCGGTTTGTTGCGTGCAATGGCATTCAACGATATTGACCATCTTTTTCCATTTATTGATGTACATACTTATACATATGTATGTGTGTATAATATCCTGTATGTACATGCATACATATACTACATATAACACAAAGGCTTCACATGAAAGCACTTAAATGGGTCAGAGCTATTGGAGGTTGTGCTTTGGTTTAATCGTCATCAGCTGATAATTCCCTTTTTACAGCTTTGTGGATGTAACCTGAGTCTAAAGTGGAAGCTGAACCTGATGTCAGTCCGGCTGTGATTCTGCATGAATGCAAAGCCAACCTAAAAACACTTTAGCACTTTACGAGAATGCACTGCAAAGTTGCCCTCTTTCGGTTCGATGTGTGGATGGTGAAACGGGGGGAAGGAACTAAGGGAGAAGGGCTTAAATAGGACAACGCTTTTCCACCGACCCTAATTATGGCTTCTTCGTTTGCCGCAACCATCCATGGCTTTATTGAGTCGTAATGCCTTTGCAAGAGGCATTAATTTGATGCTGCAGCATTTGCTGGAGCTTTACATCCACCTCCTCCCACGTTTCCTCTGTCGCCCTTGTTGAGCACCGCTGCAATAAAAAATCAATTTTAAGTTCATTTCTTGTAAAAAATGTGTCGCCCGTGTCGCTTCGTGGCCTGCAGCCTTTTTCAAGGCCTGGGCGTTTTCACTTTCGGTTTCCAATTACACACAGATGCGCTCACACAGACTCTGACTAACTCTCCCTCTCTGTGTCTGTCTATCTCTCTCATTCCGAGTTTGTATCGAAAACACATTCACACACACATACATACAGACGTACATATGTACATACGCACCAACTGAAAAGAGTGCCGCACTTTTTGGTACTTCGCGCCGCTCACACTCCTGACCGTGACACAATTTCCATTGTTGACCCACCGACACAACCTCAGCAGCATCCTGCTATTGAATATAATACACCCCCCATCTCATACATATCTACACACATACATATTTATTAGAGCTGGGATTTTTCGTTCCATTTCTTAACGTGAAAAGCCTGAACATAAAAATCCAAAATTCAAGAAATCAATAGTTCGTGACAAGTTCATCAATTGGTTACGGTGGGAGGTGGAGTCATTCAAAAATCAAATTGGCGCCCGGTCTGGTTCCGAAACCAGAAAATTAAATTTGCCGCGCTGTTTAAAGTTAAATAAAAAACAATTAAGCTAACAAAATTAATTTTTGTTCAACAAATCAATGAAATTATAAATAAGATAAATTCAAGAGAATTTTTTAAATATCATTCGTATTTTGGTGTCTAAAATATACCCCCACAGTGTATAAAAGATTTACAATAAGGCTACAGAAGCCTGCATTCAACTTTCGACTGATGACAGCTTTATGATATAGTAGTAAGCCTTAATACAGTTAAGGTTGTATAAAAATACAAATTCCGTGGGTCTCTAAGTTTAAATATCACAAAAACGTGGCAAGTTGTGATTAAAGTAATTTTTATTATCATTTGGTGATTTGATTTAAGGCTCTATATTGTACGACATAAATGAACTACATTGATCAACATATATATGCACATAACATATAAATACAAATGCTGCAAGGGATCAGGGACTTTTACCCTTATGTATTTACAATATATTGGATAAGGAACAAACTTATTTATTGAAGAACAGCTCACAAGAATGCTTCATTCGTGACAGACACTGCTTGTTGTAAAGATAACACTCTTTCTTCTAAATATGTTTAAATGTTTGCTGTGCCTGTACTTTAACTTTAAATTAATCCTACTATGCTTTTGAAAATGCCTAAAAAAATTTGCTAACTGCCAAAAACTATGCAGAACATTATACATAATACGAATACATGATACACTTAATGAGAGGCGTGAGGGGCGGTTTGGCTTTAACAGATTGAGAGCTAAGATAAGAATGTGTTTTAAATTTAAAATGATTAGTTCTGCAGTGCGGCACGTAGCAAGCTATCTAGTGTGAGTTGAATTGTTCCGTTGGCAGCTGCTTGCAGAACGGATGCAGGTTTGGGTAATGTCGGAAATAGTCCTGCTGTTCCCATACCCATTGGTGATTCGCTGCTGCTCAGGCACTGTGGCACTACAACAGTTGTTGAGACTCCGGCTCCGGTTGGAGACGAGAGTGCGTCTGCAAGGGCGGACGAATTCAACGCATTTGGGACATTGCCCTTGCGAGGCGGAGATGGTGGCGTTAGTTGGGTAGCCGAGCTGGAGTTTTGTTTACCATTGGGTGTCTTGTGTAGATCGTTCTTCGTCACTAACACATCCGTTTCCGCCTCTGCACCCACACCCACCTCATCTTTGGCCTCTGTATTAGTGGCTTGCTGATGTATGGCGGAAACCTCTGACGTTTCCGGTTTTCGTTGTTGGGTAATAGCGTTTACCTTATTCCATAAATTGCTAATGGTCGCATCTTTGCCAGCAGCTGCCGTGCGCTTAGCAATTTTCTCAATAAAGCTTTCGCCAACGTTGCTAACCGCCGAGCTCGTGTCCGTCACATACTGTTGGCCGCAATCGCTGCGCGTATATGAAATAAGACGGGGTCGGATTTGAGGTCGCTCTGCGGGCAGCTCAGGAAGTGTTGCGGATACGGCACGGCCTTGACTGACCAGCTCCAACATGATGCGACGAGTGATGCCCTGAATTAACGGTTTCTTCTCGTCGGTTATGTAAGCCTCCCAGTGCTTCGGCTTGGGTTCCTCACGTGCAGTCACAGGCTGGCGACGTAGCTTGGCTCGCATAGAGTCAACTGGAACAGGTGTTCCTGTTGCTGGCTGTGACTGTGCTCCAGATGGATCTGCCTTGAAGCTCACAAGATCATATACGAAATCTTTGTTTACGGCCTTAACACGTTTGCGAATCGGACGCTTCTCAAAGCTGCGTTCCCCAGAGTCTGGTGAAATTTGTGTTCGCGACTTTCGACGCTTTTTGCTAAGCGATGGCGGCTCATCCTCTGCTTCCGGTTCCTCTTTTATTTTAACAGTAGAGGTAACTGGTGAGCTGGGCGCCGCTTCCAACGATGACTCTGTATTTGTTTTCACGCGCTTCGAGGGCTTTTCATAAGTTTTGGGTGCTGATTTCATCTCAATAGACGCTTCCAACTCTGCTGGCTGCTCCTTATCCAATAGAATAATGTCACCATCGACATCGTCGCGAGAATACTCGCATTCATGTGTGGAAACATACTGTTCGGTCAGACTATCCCGATCCCCTTCAATTTTGTGAGAGAAACCCAGATGATTGACAATGTCGTATCGACGAAAAGCGCGATAGTCACAAATAGTGCAACCAAAACGTCGAGCACGATAGTGAAACATGGAAATGTGACGTCGGAGGTTGCCCAAGGCATTGAACTGCTTGTTACAGATCTTGCAGCGGCAACGCAATTGCTTTTCAATGGGCACATTGCGTTTCTTCTTAACCTTCGGCTTTGACGAGTCTTCAATCTCATTTTCCATACGGGTCTGATCCTGATCTTCCTGTCGATGCTCCTGTTCCTCATCGCTATTGGAAACCTCGTCACTGGTTGAGTCGCTCTCGTGTTGCAGTTGCAGCTTGTCAAGCGATACGGTCTGCAGAGCTGGCGCATAATTGTCATGCTGTTCAGCGAGATCAGCAAACATTTCATTTATCGCATTGGAGTCGATATTCTGCATGCCAACAGTCGGCTGACCTTCTATACCTTCGCCTAGACTATCTAGACTGGAATTATTACCAGCATTTGCATTTGCATTTGTATTTGCATTTGCGTTAACGTTTAGCTTCTTTACGATTGGCGCTGGCTTGGCCAATGCCTCTTGCTTGGCTCGACAGTTGAGTAAATGTGTAGAGAGCGCAGCTCTGCGCTCGAAGGATTTCTCACAGTAAATGCAAAGGGACATAATCTTGCGTTGCTCGCCATTAGCATCCGTATGTTCCACAGCTTGACCAACAACATCGTCCGAAAGCTGCAGACGCTTTAATTCACGACTGGGACCCTTGGGCTGAACATCGCCCTGCTGAATCCGCCGTTTAAGGATCGTACTCCGCATCATGCGAATTCGACGAGTTGGTTTCCTGTCAGAAAAAAGAAATGAAGAAAAATGGTCAAAATGATAAGTGCTGTGCAGAAGTCTAAGATTAATAATAATCCAAATACAGAAATCAGTGAAAAATATTAGAAACACTCAGCTAGGAAACTTTTAATTATGAAATAAATGGAAATTAAAATAAGGAATAATATAGTGGAAAAAATTGGGAAAGTACAACTTTTGAATGTCCTTTGTTCCTGACTGATTGAATGATTACTTACTTTGCGAATTTCCAAATGGGGTTCAAAGGTCAATGTTGCTTAGAACAACATTTATTTTTGAGCTGAGTCTTATGACAACATTTTGGTGAAGATCGGATGACTATATCAAATAGCTACCACAGGGATCAATACATTTTTATAACTACTCGAAAAGAAACTTCCAGCAAAGTTAAAAACGTCAGATTCTTTTTTTTCTAATAATAATGAATTAAGTCTTAAGTCTTTAGGTTCCGTACTCAGAATATTTTTCTATTATGAATCTTTTTGTTTCTTTTTTTTCCTTATTTAAATTACTTTACCTAAATATTATTTCTAGTCTTTCTGTCAATTTCCTACATTTTTATTTTTATATTTTTCCTATAATAAATTGGGTTCTATAAATATTATTATTGACTTTTATTAATTATAATTGAAATTCTCTTGAGATACCCTTACTCACTTATGATCCTTGGAAAGATGACGGATGACAGCCGCTGCCTGTAGAAACGTCAGGGAGCACGCCGGACACTGAAACACAAACGCGGATGACGAATGATGCTTCTGTATATGCAACTCAAGCGTTTTGTGCGTCTGAAACGTCAAATGGCCTGTGATAAGAACAAACATAAAATCTGTTAAATAACGCGTACTAAAAGGATAAGGGATAAGTGCTTTACATATTTCACAAAAGACATTGGTTTCGGTCTCATCCCCAATTGACGGATCCGGCGTTTCAGCCGAATCGCTTCCACTTGGTCGCTCATATTGGTGCATGGTCACTGCCTTGCCATCGGGTCCAACAATAGTGCGAGCTGAGTTAAGCATGTGGTGTACTTCGTTGAGCTCCGTCTTGATGCTGTCGTCTTCCTCTACCTTAATTGTCTGATATACCGCTTGACTTGAGGTCGGCATCGACTCCAGCTGTAGCACTGGGGAATGCTGTTTAACTGTAGCTGGCGGCGCCTTTTCTCGACGCAAACGTTCAATGACTCCGCTTAGATCCCGCATGCTGCCCCTTATTGGGCGAACCTCTCGAGGCACAGGCGAACATCCTGTGCTGCGACTGCGAAGCATATGCTCAATATCCTGTGAGCGGGTTGGTTGAATAATCATCGTTGAGTTGTGATCCTATAAGTAATATATCAATGTTATAAGCATGACGATATCGACTGAATCTATTGCTGGCTTTACGGCAGACTCACTGTGTATCCTGTGTTATGGCTCGTTATACGGGCGTTAATGCAACAGAAGACACGTTTGTGGCTAATAAAATTTGCAAGACTGCGAAACATATTGCGACACACATTGCACTCATAGATTAGGCTGCACTCCTCACTTAGTAGTCGACGCACCTGTACCAAACCACACATTAATTATTGTCCAATGGGCATTTTCCAAGAAATGACACAAATCTTTGTACATATTACGCCATTCTAGAACCCGCATAGGTCACGTAGGCAGCTCACAAACACACTTACGACTTTAAAATTCCGCTTACCTCACTGGTTCCGTCCTCGTATGCTCGACGGGCCTCCTCGAATCCTGTGTGCGCTGTCCTCAAAGGTCGCTGCAACAGGCTTAAGTCATTTCCATCGTTGTCCATCTGTTGTGTATCCGAGTTGCAGCGTGAATTTCGCTTCTTCATTGCGGTTGCGGCTACGGCTGCTATTTGTTAATTTGATCTGGCACCCAAAAAATGCACGCAACTTATTTGTTTAATGGGATTTACAATTCTTACACACGCTACGCATAAAAATTTACGCCTGCATATTGCACTAGAGTTGTATTAAATCGTTAAAAATAATCAGTATTGCCAACTTCTTATAAGAAAAAAGTAAACAACTGACAGTGGGCGGCGCTAAAAAACGTAAGATGGCGCCACCAACGACTTAAAATGAATCAATAGCTTTAAAAGAATTGTTGTCCGAAAATGCGCATGTCGAACTTCCTTCTTTTTTTAGTTCGAGTTAATTGGATGTTTAGCAAGATATTGACTCATATTCAGATCCTTGGATCCATGCTGACACTTGCCCCAGTTAATAGAATAGTTAACCTATCGATAGTTATATCGATAGGGCTGACCCAAAATTGAACAGCTTCTTTCAGCCATTTAAAAATATAGCTAAATAACGAGTTCCCATTTGAAATTAATATGTATGTAGTAGTGTGTATATTTTAGATTTATTCGCTCAAGCTTATTGTTTGTTTACATTTAGTTTTCAAATACATTTTATTTGGTAATTGTTTAACTAATACTAGGCAAAGTTAGTAATTTTCGTTTGCTATTCCCAAATATATAATAAATCTCATTTGTTTTATTGTAAAAAGCGTTTGTCATAAAATAAAGTGTAATCATTTTATTTTGCACTGCTGTTACCATAGTTTATGCTTGGTATGTATGTATATTAATTCACTTTGGTTTTTATTAATAATTGTTGATTAGTACGAAATATTGCATAACGTAAGTTTTCAAATTCAATTACTAAATTTAATATAATATATAATACATCCAGAGGATACTTTACCATACTGTCTGTTCTTTACTGCATCTTTTCATTATACGCAAGTAGTATATTATTTTGCGATATTCGTTTTACTTTGTGAAAAATATGGATTTATTGTATTTGGTGTAAATAGCTTGTGGACTAATATTATCATTAAATTGTTGTGTACATTTATAAGCAGAATTATTGCAATGCATGTATGTAAATATGGTCTCTTCTTATTTTCAAATACACACAATCTAAATGTATTTGTATTTCGCAATTTTCGAGCCCGAAAATTTTGACTTAAGGCTATTCCATTGACAGTGCCCCTAGGCTATTATACGAGTATTTACTTTAGTTTATGATGAGTAAATTTGTATAAGGGTTAAGGTAATGCGTTTATCTTTTGTAAGGCACTAGTTACACGCTAGTCAAATATATCTTTAAACGTGTAACTACTGACTACGGCATACTATATTCTTTATATTCATTTCGTCACATTCTCACCATTCAATTTTAAAGCCTTTTTGTGTAATTTCATTTAGCGTTTCTTTTTTTAACATACTTGGTTTTACCTTAGTTTTATCTAATACCGCGTTGCAGAACTACACGGATTACAAGAACAAGCTATCCAAACTATCCATTGCCTACTAAAGATAACATGGATGTGGGTTGAATGTTAGATATCGGTATTTCATCATGAATCATATAAGATTATGCGACTATGATATTTTCAATTATTGGGGTAGTTGGTATTTGGGTATTGGTTGTTTGGTAGGTTGGTTGCGAGATTCTTGTTGATAGTGGACATTAGCCTTGTGTGTTTCAAATAATACAATAATATATTATATGGTGACACGAGTACATATGTTTTGTCGCGCAGTTTGGTTCTGAGGATTCACGATAGTTACAATTTTTTAACCTAGAAATATGTATAGCGTTATAGGGGAGAGAGATAGAGAAAAATAAAAAAAGTTTGTATAGTTAGCGCTCGTGTTTTCTATGTTCTTAGTAAAATTGTTTAATCCTGGCCATGACAAAACAACTGGAATTAATTGTAACATCTCAGCTACACAATAAGTTGCAAATGCAACCGCTGTTGAAAACCTTGCTTAGTCAATATCAAATGCACAAGCAAATATGTATGTAATATTATAATTTTTTTATACAAATAATTTTAGCAGTGTGTGAGTCTTGTATGTGAAGCTTGGACTACGCACAATGCAGTTAAATAACATCTAGTTATCTATACATATGTATGTTTCTCGTAGTTCACGGGCAGTTTTGAAAAGTTACTTCTGGCAGGTGCCACAGTTAGCCATTGCCTCTTTGTGTTTATGTATATACGTATGTATGTAGTGGGTGTGCTTGTGGATGGGACACATGCATATCAGAACTAAGAACTACATACATAAGTGCAGGATGGCTTCTATTCTATTCGTGTACGGGATTCCTCTGAATATACGTATATTTATATAGTTTATTTGTGGGCATACAATTTAACCTAAATAATCAAAGATGTTCCTGACTTAAAGTTTAAAATCTACTTATTTTGTTATACTTTAATAAAATTAAAAACTTTTAAGGTTTATCATAAAATTTCACATTGTTAAAAGGTTGCCATGATTTTTATTTGGTTACATGTTTGAATGCTTCTTATGTATATGGTATATGTATATAATTTAATAGAGTATGAAGTCTGTATGACCTATGAATGTGAGATTCGCATATCGATTTGGGTTTGAACGTGATGTATTTTGAGATTCGCATTCAACGCATTTAAAAAATATTAAATTCATTACAAAAATAAAACATATCAATTGATTAAGTTTACACTTAAATTCGAAACAAAAATAACATGACATTAACTTATAACTTATCGGACAAGGGGACCTTAAACAAACTTAAATTACAAAATATGTACGTATTTATGTGTGTCAAACATAAGTATATAAATTAATTAAGAATATAAAATATATTTCATATAATACATAAGGCCTTGGTATGGAATTCGAGTTCTACGCTTGGAATTTACAACAGAAATGTTTATATAACGCTTTAGGGAGTTTTTAGAGTTAAAATGTTTGTGGGTGTGATGTTAGGCGTGTTCCTTGTGGTACATACATATGTATGATACAGTTTATCATCATGTATATATATTTATGTATGTACAACATGTGCTAAACATATGCAATTATTATATTAGTTTTGTTTCTTTTGTTGTTGTTGTTCATAATGTTGTCAGATGTTGTTGATTTGTAAACGACTGTATTGGTTTCATTTCTGGTTTTGTTTTTGTTTGTTTTTCTTTTGATTCGTTCGATATTTTACATTTATGAATAATGCGTTTAGTTCAAGAACTTTGCTATTGTTATCATTATGAGGTTGGCCAACATGATGCAAATGCTTGATTCTGGTAAATAGCTACCTCCGCTCACAACAATGTCTTTCTCTTCCAATAGCGGATAGTCGATGACATGAATGATGCCATTGGTGCACTCCACATCCGGCCGATAGACGTTAATCTTCTTGTAATTCCACAAGATGACATATCCTGCAATTAGATAAGAAACTCATTAATTAATGTTGTATTTCATTGTATGCTATGCTTTGCTAAGGAATATATTGTGATAGTTATATGGAGCTATGCATTGAAATGGCCAGTTTGATGGCTGTGGTGGGCTTGTGCGATGGATTGACAAACGACAACACGAGACACTCACCAGTCCATTCGTGACTAGCATACTCATCATGTAGATCTTTTATATATGGTTAAATACAAAGCATGAAATTTTGGTAAAGTTATAGAGAAACAGCAAAAGTTAGTACAGATCATGGTACTCCAATAGCATTGAATTGAATTTAAATAAGCACATTTTTTTTTAGTAGACATATAAGAGGCTTCAACAAAACAGTACTTACGTCCTGCCTCCTCCTCCACTTTGACCTTAAGGGAGTCACGCAACGTGGGCAGTACCACAGTGTCGGTAAGTGACATGTGTGCTAGGTCTTTCATTGTGTACACGTGATCCGCAATGACCAGATGACGCTCCAAAAGACTCTTGGACTATTTGAAAAAGAGATGGGTAAGTGGAATTGTTTTTCATTTAAAAAGTAATATCTCACATGATAGTAAAAGTCGCGCATGAACAGTTTCTTATGCGCCGAGGGATAATCCAGTTCGGTTTTCTGCCATCCCTTGTCGCGGGGTACGAAGAAAGTGTATCGGCGCTGAGTATTGTTTAGCTGATCGTTAAAGTGTGAGAATTGTCCCATTTTGTAGGTGTCGCTGTGAACATAAATCCAGGACATTAAATAATCATAGTTAACGAAACTACAAAAATGAGAACTAACCTCATCATAGGATCCGTTTGTAGTTTGCCAAGCACGGTGGTATGTGGCACGCCCAACACACGATCAATAATATGGACATATCCATTGGTTTGTGCCACATCAGCCTGCAGTACAGTGGCATTGACACCACCTCCTTCAACGGTGACCACAGCATCGGAGCCTTCACCTTGGACATTGAAGTACAGGAAAGTTCTATTATTCACCGTTGGCACCTGGGCGATCTGAAAGTGCCGATAAAATAATATAGCAGGCAGAAGGATTAGGTCTTTTATCAGGACCTACCATATTGGCATTCTTTTGTCTGATCTTTTCGACGTTCAAGCGATCCTTAATGATGTGCATATTTAGAATATCAGTCATTTTCTTGCGATCCCTGCAAATAGCAATAGATAAATATATTAGAATCAAATTGCATACTTCTTTCAATTGAGTAATTGTAAATTTACCTCACAATATTGTCGATTGAAGATATATTCCATGCCTCGTTGCTTGGTGCCAAAATTGTCACCTCCGAAAGGTTGTTGATCCCCTCCAGAACTGCACCGCCAGCATCCATAATAACTTCATAGAACTTACGCAATGCTCCGTTCTCGCTGTTATCCTTTAAAACGCAATCGATCGTAAGTTAGTCAAGGATAACAATCAATTTTCTTATAAAAATGAAACATCAACATAAAAACATTTTGCTTTAAAAATAAGGGGAAGGTGTTGCTAAAGCTATTTGATGTGTTTTATGTATGAAAATTGTTTCTTTAGACAACAAACAGCTATTGTACAATAGAAGCTAACAAATTAGAATTCTCTGAAAATGCATGTTATATGTATTGCACTGGATTAAGTTTCGTTTATTTATTTTTATTAAATAAAATAAAGTAAAAAAAATTGATTGTCATAAAAGAAATTATTCTGAAATTTGAAATATCTTAAAAATGGTTCGAATTTGCGAGTGTCGACTGTATGTGTTATAAATAAAAATTCACAACATTTAGACAGCCAATAAAACTTATAAAAAAAGAAATTAAATTCTAAAATCCTTAAGGGTGTCAAGATCGCAATGTTTTCGATGATAACGATCAAATAATATATCATGGGATGGTATGGAAAATGCGATATATGTGTGAAAGATGAATGCGGATAGTGCTTTCTGTAGTCGGGATAGATCTTGGGATCAAACGTATGAAGTTCGTGGTTGCATTGATTGCTTTATACGAGTAGATTTACTTACGTTCAGGAACTAAATCAGTACAATCGGTGTACAACATGTGAAGAATAAGTGGTAGTAGTAGTTGGAAAAGATCGTTTAATTGTATATTTAAGTATAATTAAGGCATATTTGTTCAGGTTCCGCGAAGTGTGCAAGTTCCGCCAAGTGTTGGAAATATGATTGAAATAAAGCATTAGGGAACAAGAGTTTAGTTTCTTTGTCTTTTTTTGCCGAGTACATATTTAACAAAGATACGAGTCAAGCACACTTTCTGCACACAACCCAACAATAACTTTCCATTAGCATGCACCCATAAATGAAAAGTAGCAAGCAAATAAATTATAACTATTAACATTGGGATAAATAAATCTAGTGCAGCGGTGGTAACGAAATCTTTACTCGGTAGCAATACAATAGCATCGACACAAACAACTTTAAACAACATCATTGAGTCGCAGAATAATTTTACTTTTCAAAATTATAACTTATAACAAAATGCTATCATTGACAAATGTTTTCTCTTCAACAAGGAATGATTTATTCAGATACTTCAAATGATGAAATTTACACTCAAAACAGCTTAGCACTTAAGACACGTGACTCGAAACTGAGACAGTTGAAATTTTTTTACCTAAATGTCAAAAATATTGAATACTTTGCTTAAAAAATGAAACAAAGGAAAACATGCCAAGAAACAAGCACTAACAAGAAAGCAAGGCCAAGAAATGTAAAATAAATAGGCATATGTGTCATATATAAATATTAATTACTATACTTGTATTAAGAGAGAATTTACCTTAAACGACTATCGGATCGATCGGTCAATTGGCGATGTTGGGATATTTGAATAAAATTTCGGTGAATGTGTGAGCGATACGATAAACAAAATATAGAATTGGTCAGTAAAATAGAAATGGAGCATCTGGTGGATTACAACAAAACTCTAAGCAAACAAATGAAAAACGAAAATGCAAGAAAACAGAAATATGACCCTTGAACTCTGATCGAATGCACAACAATGTATGTATGTATATGTCTGCAATCGCAAATCGGCGAAATGATGCTACAGATACAATTACAACTAAAGTTACAGTTAGATTTTGAGTTGCGATCAAAGCATGCCGAAGGATCGAATGATTTGGCGAACTGAGAGCGAGAGCTGATGCTAAAGGTTGTGAGCGAGGGATTTAAAGGAGCATTTGCCAATTGGGAACAGAATTTGCATAACATTCGGTGTCAAAATCGACATGATTGAATATTATGAATGAAGTATTTACTTTTCATATGAAACGTTTTCAAAAGTACATGAAATAAATTTGTTATTCTCTTTTTTAATAGCCAATTGATTGTTTCTCTCACAAAAAAAAGGTTGATTGAGCTGCAGTTTAAAAGCAGAGAATTTGGAATAAAGTAGTTTCGTAAGATTGGCCAATTGGCGTCTTAGAAATTGCAACTCAATATTGATAGTGTTGAATAGAAAATGGAAATTTTGTTGAAAACATTAATTTACATTAAGTACATTGGTATTCATTTGAATTTGGTTGATTTTTTTTGTTGGCAATACTTACATTACACCCAAAATTTTTTAAAATAAAATTTGTATTTTAAAAATTATTTTAAAATAAAATTTTGCTTAAGATTTTACATGGATCCGAACTTTCGAATATTTCGAGCAAAGTGTGAAGCGTTTTTTATGCGTCATCAAACTCTGCATCAATTTGTAGGATCTTAAAGATCCCATGAATTCAGTTCTATGTAATATCAGACTTTGGGCTCTCGTTTAGTGTGTTTCAACTGAGTTTCGAGTTAAGATCAAACGACGCTCTATGATCATAATACATATAGTATATGTGAGTGTATGTGTGTGTGTGTGTATCTACTCTCAATGTCAAGTTTATGGTGCAATTGAATCTTTGGTTTTGACTTTGCATATAGAAGAACGCAGGAAAGTCAGTAGCCACATGAATTTCAATCGAGCGCAGCTCAGCTAAATGCAAAGTTGAATTGTTTACATTTTGTTAAAAGCAGCTGTCAGCTCATCTATTCAACCAATTCAGGAATTGAGCAGAATCGAGCCAATAAAATTGCTAAGCCCGTCTAATTTGATCTATGTATGTATGTATATTTAACTATCTGTGTGGTTTTATTGTCTTATTAAATGAAATTAAATGGCTGCCACGCCCATTTACCTGCAAAAACTGTGTTACGGTGGTGTCAATAATCATTAGCGGACGGTGGATCAAATGGACAACGCCGTTTCTAATGGGAATATTGGCCTTGACAATTTCAGCTAACACCACGCCTTGTGGATGCTTGGCATCACCACTGATTGTGTTCGATTTGACATACACTGAAAGATAAATTGGATAAATTAGTAACAAGTCCTCAAATAACTATTTAATCAATCCTACTCTTGCCATCCTTTTGCTTGAAAAAGCTGACCGTGACCTTGAGTTGGTCTTCAAAGGCAGCTGAAGTCTTGGGCTCGTCGTGCTGTGAGGCGGCAGTGAAAATGACAGTGTTCGGTATGACGTGACCATCGATAACCTTGGCATCCACCAAACTGCTGCGAGTTGAGAGCTGTATAAATGAAGATTTGCAATTAGAATGGAGATTAAATAAAATGGATTAACTCATTCAATGTACTTTAAAGCCCTCATCTACGGGCACCAGGAAAGTGTGGAATCCAGGCGACTCATACAGCGACTCCTTTTTCATCATTGTCACTTGGGCGCGATATGTACGCAATCCATTGCCACCCACGTTCAGTTGATCGGCATGCCGCATAAAGTTCATAGCATCCATATTATTCAAATCTGTACTGGGAGACTTGGCAGTGAGTGGCTCTAGCACCTCATCGATAATGTGCATGACCTGCAATATTAATCCACAAATTATTGATAGAAATTTGATAATTGATTATTGATTTGACTACCAACCTGACGCTTGCCCTCTCGGTTAGTCAGCTCAACACTCAACGATGGAATAATGCGTGCATTGTTCACATAAATGTCACCATTGCGTCCATTTGTGATATACAGAGGAGGATTGCCCTCCATGTCCGATGACACGCTCGTTTTCAGTTGCTTTTGGCTGAAAGCAGCGGTGGCTGAAAGAAGAGATTGAATTGATTAATAATCCAGATGAAAGATAGTTCAAGATACTTACTTATGTGATAGAGAACATGTGTGGTGCCATTGTGACGCTGGAAGGCTTCGTTTGTCGGCACAAAGATCGTGCAGGAGCGTAGAGCTAACGTTGAATTGGCAACGGGATTCTGCTCCAACAGACTGTAAAACTGTAAGAATAATCGATAAAATAATACGAAATCATGTGACTCTGTTCAAATGAGCTTCGCATGCGAATCGATATCGTGCGATTTTAAGGCAACAAACTCGAACAAAAAAGGGCCAAATCCATGGCAACGTCAAACAACTACTACGAGTCAAGTATAATAGAAACTGGCAAAAAGGTTTATTGAACCAATTACGTAAGCATGTTGGGCTCAGAAATGAGCTGTTTTTATGCCCTCACCCATTTCATTGTCTCAGATAGAGATAGAAGAATTAGTATTGTTAGTAGAGGGTGCGAAATGCATTTTTCAGTTACCCTAAATGACAGACAAGAACTCTTACCACCTGCCTGCCGCCTCTGACTTACATGCCACATGCGACCGACCGACCCAACACACTTTGCGGCTTCGCAACATGGAACAACCTAGGGACACGCCCTGCTGCACACACTCTCTGTCAGCTCTATGAGTTGTGTGACCAACAAAGCTCTAATTTGGCCACTTTTTTGTGTATATTAGTGTGGTTCATACATACATACATACATACGTATGAACCATTCCCTTATTATTTCTCTTGTGCTGACTCAACGTGAGTCACATTGAACTATGGCTGTACCTGCCCTCGATCCGTTTTCCGTATCTTTCTTTTGGCATCGCCATCCAATTTTATTAATTGTAGCAGCCAGCGTCTGTTATTGACTGATCCTCGTTCTCGTCCTTAGCTGGTTTCCAATTCATATATAAAAATGTTTAAGCTTATCTAACTGCTAAGCTATAGATTGGAACTAGAGAATACTCTCTATATACGCTAAAATGGACATTCTGTTCTTTGAATAGAAATTATAAAAAAATGTTCTTAGAACAAGTATTTTTACATATGTATATGTATCTACAACATAAGGAGCTTAAGGATTTAGGGCATTAACCAATGTCTTATACCTAAATTCGTCTTAATAAGGCGCAGGATTAAAATAGAAGCAATTCGAAATCTTTATTTCTGTCGTCCTAATTAAAACAAAATATTTCCGAAATTTGTAGCACGTATAGTTTTTAAAATCCATTCTTTTTTATATTTATGACATGTAAATTCTTTATAAATATTCGAAAGAAAATATACTTTTTAGTTCGGTTGAATATTAAGATTTTGTTTGAGTGTAAAGCCAAAACTATGTTGTCTCTATATTTGAAGTCCATTTTGGTGGCATTGAACTCTGAGGGTTGGAGTCAAGGGCAATATGAGTCAGAGTCAGAGCCAGACGGCGGTGCACACAAATTCGGCTAATGCAAGCCACCCTCTTACCCCCTCCCCTCCCTTGCTTTCTCAGTGTAAAAGAGACACGACCACTAAGGGAAACACAACCCCCGTTTTAAAAATCTATTAGGGAAATAAAGGCTAAAACATGTAACTTATTTTTGTTTTCATTTTCCCTTTGGCTATATACCATAAGAGATAAGAGAATTGTTGTTGGTTTTTGGTTGTTATTGCAGCTTACCCTAACTGGCATAAGGCGCCTGAACGATTTGGCAGTGCCCTGAAAAAGAGAGAGAGAGAGAGAAAGAGAGAACCGCTAAGAGTTCAAATTTTGTTTGCATTTCACATATTTCGTGTGTTTTTCTATTTTAGCCAAATTTATTTAATTTTACGGGGGACTTCGACTGTCTGTATGAGAGTGTGTGCGTGTGTTAATGCGTGTGTGTAATTTAAAGGGGGCATGGCAATTTGGAAAATGCAGCAGCTAAATGGGTCTGCAATACTAGGAGGCAGTTTAGCTGAGCAGCACTTCAAGCCTTGTCATTATCAGTAGTAAGTCAGGGAGTGAGAGTACACTTATTACTCATGTGAGTTCTGTTCCATATTAAAATTTAATTGGTACAAATTATCCAGATGTTAAGGTTTCGGAAAAATTGCAGCAACCCCTCGAGTATTGTTTTAATTGAAGTCGAAGTCGAAGACTGAAGTGGAAGTGGACAGATGAAGATGGAGGAATTATAGCCGCATTGCATGACAGTTTCAGCTCGATCTCATACGCCTTACTTATGTACTATATATCGTATATATGATATGTATCTGTTTGCTTAGGCTCTTCCACATTAAGGTCGGGCACTCATTCACGTTCAACGCATAAATGTCTTTATTCATTCCGAAGATCATATAACATAACTAGACGCGTCTCCAACTGGATGCATATTATGGGGCATGCGGCATGGGGGCATTGTAATCTTAAATTAAATTTAATTGAATTCGATTCTGTCTTGTTGATGTATGAATTCAACTATCTGTATGTATTCAACGTGTCTGTATGTATGTCTCTGTTCCTAGGTCGGTCAGATCACAGTTGACAACAATCCACCCACAAATACTACAATCCTCGGCTACACCAATTGCATTGCCACCGCCAAACGTTGTCAGTCAAAGGTTAAAATTATAAAAAAAAATAAATTAGATTGCAACACTCGCTTAAGATGACGTCGTTTAGAGTGTAAATTGGAAAACAGGAAGGCTGCGGTCAGCGCTGGAGGTTAAAGAGAAGCTGCACCACGCCCACACAACCAGAGAGGAGGGGCAAGCTGCATCCTGTTTTTTATTAAAGTTGCTTGCTTAATAATGATATCTATTGGGCTTTACTTTAAGCAAATATTACTTTTCTTTGTCAAAACAATTACTTAACATACATATTTATATATAGACTCATTAATGGCAGTTATAAAAATGTGCTAAGAATCCAATAAATCCTTCAAAAACAAAGTTGATAAAATAGACCAACTTTTTAATATGAAGTTCATAGATACTTGCTAAGATATCTACTTAATACTTCCTTAAGTGGCAATGCTTTCCATATTTTGTTGCAAATGTTGCAGCTGAATAAGACTAAATATATGGTAGACATATAGTCTTTGCACCCATGTACATGAGAAGCATATTAAAGGTAAGAAATACACAAATACAGGTAAAGATATGGTAAATAACTCCCTCCCTCTCTCTCCCGCTGCCAAAACTCAACTTGCACGTTTTCTTTTTTTGGATTTTCGAATTGTTTTTTTTGTTTTTTGTTTTTCAAATGCTCAGAGCTTCCAGTATTTTTTGGGCATTAAATGTTTAACAGAGTATAACGACAGACACTCTTTATTATAGTTGCTTTATGCGGCAAATCTTTAATGGCTTCTGACTGTTAACATTTCTATGTATTTCTATGTGAGAGCACACTTGTGTGTGTTTGTGTGTGAGTATCGGTGTGTAAAGGTGTAAAACACACGCCAAACTTTATATGTAAACAGGTAGAAAACTGTTATGCTCAGTTGACGTCGCCGTCGACGTCGACGGCAAAGTCAAAGACAGCAAAAGAAACAGTCGGAACCTTAATGTTACGACTTTGTTGCTGTTGTTTTTATTGTTGTTGCTTTTGCATATTTTACTTGCTCTTTCATACTATATAATGGGTTCAGTTCAGCATGCATACCAAATGTGGTTGGACTTTGGACAGAGGCTTGTGTAAATAGGCTTGGGTCAAATTGATTTTTCAACAGGAACAACAAATGTGAAATGTTAAAGGTGAAGGACACGAAACAAGAAGAAGAAGGAAACTATCCGTGTGAGAGTCGCTCCACTCTCTCTTTCTCGCTCTCGCTTATTAATTTTCTTGGTTTGTGAACTTTTGAGCACAAGGATTTTCATTTCAAGGTCAGATGCTGCCAGGTCCGGTATAATTGTGTCAAAATGCTAATAGCTGTGGGTGTGTGTGTGTGTGTGTTTAGGTTGGCAGCAACTCTTTACAAATGTATGTGTGTCAGAAATGTGGAAACGAACAACCAACCTGCTGTTCAACTACATGTGTTTTCTATTTTGGGCCTATTATTATTTACTTTAACTGTTAGCTCTGACTGACTGTTTTCCAACTCACCTGTGAAAGCTCCGAATCATCGCGCAATTTGTCAGCCAACTCAGCGGCAGAGCAGCAGCAGCAGAACAGGAGCAGCACAGCTAATGCGCTCAGGCCGTAACGTGCAACCATTTTCTAACACTCGCGCAACACTTGTTTTGCTTACTTCCGAGGGTTGGCAGTATATATGGTACTGTATTGGTGAGCGCGTATCTGTGTGCGAGAAATATTTAACTGCATTTTAATTGACAACACCCAAAATATATGCATTCACCATTCACCACTATCATAAAATAAGCAAACGAGAGAAAATATTAAGAGCGGCAGAAAAAAGAACGCGGCTTGGCTTTGTGAATTGCTTTTGTACCTTGCACAAATACCACTCAAGCTTACACACACACACACAGATAGCCACTCTTGCATGCATAAGGAGGTTCGCATGCCAATCAAATACCGTTATGTCACATAAGTATAACAACAAGCACAACAGTTCAAGAAACAAAGCACAAAAGCAAGAGACAAAGCTTAGCTGCGATTATTGTATGTTTTTTTATTTTTTCTTTGCTCGTTTGTTTTTAATTATTATGCACATTCCAGGTATATACATATGTATGTATAGTCATTGGCAAATGCTACTGCTCTTAGTTCTTTCTTTTTTCTGCCGTTCACGGCTAAATAAATAAAGAAAATACGACTGTTTGGCTAAGTTCTTTGGAAAAGCTTAAATTATGCAATTCATCTCCAAGCAACCGTTTTGTATATCGCGTAACAATTTTAGTGTCTGCAAAATGCTATTTTCGTATTAACAGACATTAACAATTAATAGCGCGCGAGTGAGTTTATGTTTTGCTGCTTACGTTTTGTTTTTTATTTGTACTTTTTATACTCAATGCAGTATCAGAAAATCTATACTAAGAACAGCAGAACCGAACACTTTCTGAAGTCACCACACCAGTCCATGCAACCCAAGCAACTATTTCGATTCACTTACGTGAGCCACGCTTGAACGTTTTGAGTGTTGCCAGATGACAACACGGCTTTCATCCTAAATGTTGCCGACGTGCTCTGAAAACCTCCTAAAAAATCCAACTTTCCCCTAAATTCAAATACATTAAAATAAATGATCGTTATTGTCGATGACTAGATGACACTGGAGCCATGTCGCAATAAAGTTTAAATTCCGCTTATTCAATAAAGAACAAGATATAAGAAATTATGAACGTCGTGACTTCCAAGGCGGAAAAGTACTGTCCCAGCATTTTTCAAGAAATCAGTCATCAGAAATCACCAAAAATAAGAAAAAAAAACTTTCCCATTTAAAATTCCACCTAAGCCGCCGAAAATCCACTAAGTGTAGGGGAAAGGTCCCTATATGGCATCACTGGAACGTTTTATTGAAAGTAAACTAAGTAGTGTTGGATACTGCTGGCAAAAGTACCGAAGCAGTAGCGATAGTATCGAGTATTTGAGTTTACTTTAAGTATCGATATCTTTACCATATTCTTTACTTTCCCGCCATTTTTCAAACGCATTGAATAGAGGTTGTAAGTGAAACTTTGTGGTAAGAAAATTATTTTATATAGAAACCTAAAATAATAATGTTGTTTTAAGGTTGGAATATGTCTTCTTGAAGCTTTCCAGTAATGACTGCGTTAAAATCATGTAATTCACATTTTCTATGTGTACCTGTAACATCCACCAAGTCAAAGCGAATGAGCTAAAACAGAAACGAAAGTAGAGCTTATTTGAAGGCGGAAAGTGTCTAAACTGTCTGTGATATATAATATTCTTAGCTGGATTTGTTAACATTTCTCGGCTTATTTTTATGTATTAGATTACATTTATTACATTATATAAATTCGTATAAAATCCCGCTATTTTATATAGGTATTGTATATATATAAAAATATTAACAAATATTAATCAATCAAAGTGACGTCTCTGCAGAAAAAACAAGTTAGAGACTGATGAAAAATGTACTATTTTCCTAAAAGTGGGAAACCAGGCTCAAAAAACTTTGTATGAGGCCATCACCTGCAAAGCTCATCTTTTTCTGAAAAAAAATCTCACAGTGTTATTATCGACAGGGCACAGATCCGGGTCGATAATACAAGTCCATGACATTTCCAGTAGCTAAAGTATACATATACAAATAACATATAATTTCAACATAATCAAAAGCTGTCACCCAGCGACACAAAAAAAAAACAAAGAGACCCGAATACCCAACATCACCTTTATTTCGAGATAGTCACTTTCAATTGATGATATAACAGGTGTCCGATGAATTTTAGTTAATTCCAATAAAAAACGCAATGCTATTCTCTTTCTTTGGAGAGTTTTTCTAAGAAAGCGTGAAGATCAACTGATAAATTCTCTCACATTCCAAACAGGTTTATAATAAATCAAAACTATTAAATAATTGAGGTGATAATTGGGAAGAAAATTTAATTTCTACGTTTAGGTAGAATATAAAAACAATCTGTTTCTTTTCATTACATATTTTATAGTAAAATTTGGAATTAGTATTGCCCAACATTTTAGAGTTAGAATAAATAGATCCTTTTTAAAGTACGGGGTCTAAAAATACTTGTATGAAAAAAATCGACTCAACAATAATTGGAAATAGGGCTTGATTGATTTGAACTTAAAAGAAAACATTTTTCTGTTTTATTATCATCGCTATCTTTTTGTTAATCTTATATATGTACTTGCAAGTCATAAAGAAAAAAGTAGTTATTTGCTTGTCATGCCCCCCATTGCTTATGAACACTAGAAATGACACAGTATTTCACAAGACTGATAAGATCAAGAACTAAGTCGTTGACTCTATGATAAGATAATTAGACAAAGTTGTGGGTAACACACAATATTCTTTAATTATATTAATAAATGGTATAAAGAGTGTTTAATTTCAAGTTATCTTTAGTGCTGGAAAATTTATAACATCTTCTATACATACATACATAAATGTTAAACAGAGCTATTTTAATCTATAATATAAAAGTTTATTATTTTAATTCATTCTGTTTTTAAAGTTGATGCAAGTACAACTTCTTATAGTACAAGCAGCCTTCCCAGTTCTCTTCCCAACCCAGAGTTTCTTTTTTGGCATTTTCGTACCAGGATGTGACATTGGAGTATTTGCCAAAGTCATATCCAGATATCTCAAAAGTGGAAACAGTGGCCAGAAGAGCAAAGTCGGCCACAGTTAACTTATCGCCAGCTGCATACTTGTGACCTTGCAGCAATGTGTTGAAGGAACTGAATGCGGCATCAATCTTTTTAAAGTTGTCAGGATCAGCGGGTTTCTTGACCTCCTCAAACAACTGCGGATAGTAATAGTAGACATAGCTCTGATATAGAGTGCCCAAATCGAAAAACAGACGATGATTAACCAAAGCCCTCTGCTTAAGATCCTTGGGATATAGAGAATCATCCTTGCCGTATTTTTCCACCAGATAAAGAAGGATAGCACGAGATTCCCACAGCGCAAAGTCGCCATCAACCAGAGTAGGAATTGTGTGCTGTGGATTAATCTTTACAAACTCCGGCTTCAAATGATCTCCAGCATCTAGATCCACTTGCTTTTTATTCAATTCAATTCCCAAGGCCTTTGCAGTCGTCAGAATGGAGCGACAGGGCGCTGAGTATAGCATATAATAGAAATCCACCATGATGGCCCAGAAACCAATCTCAATGTACCCTAGTGAAGCTAAAAAAAAGTTTAAAATTAATAATAATTATAATTCTTAATATTCTACGCTTACTTGTTTTTCTGATATCAAGAGAGCTTTCAGCACTTACAGCACCCTCAAATGGCACCTGACTGTTTGAATAGAATTTACACTATAAATTGCCGGAAATCTGCTGTAAGCTTAAAAGAGTCGCAAATTGTAAATATAAGTACATATGTACATACATACATATTTACATTGTACACATATTTGTATGGGTATTAAATTGCGCTCTTTGGTTTATATTTTGTGGAGAGGCGCAAGTGGCAATTCTGCTTGGAATATAAATCTCTACAAATTTAAACACTCACAGTGAATTTAAATTGGCAATATACTGATCTTATCCTTAAATTCAGCCGTTAAGTATATATTTTAAAAATAAAATTACATGGAATTTATAAGGCTTAAAAATGAAATAATAGAACGAAAATTTAGAATTTTATTATACATATGTAATTAGAGAAGTGATTAAAAGTGCTGTTAGCCACTGTATGTATGTATATCTAATTTTCGTTTACTTTTTGCGCACTATTAAAAGCTTTTGGCAGCTGTCAAGTGATTTTCAACCCACATTATTCTGTGAGCACAACTCTTTCATCAACGAAAGAGAGAAGCAAAGAGATATGCAAGTCTACACAGAAAAAAATTACATACACAAGTGCTAGCTGCAATTGAAAGCTTATTTCGAATTACCGGTTCTAATGTCGCTTTAATACACCCACCAATTGGCTTTAATTTATGCAAGCCAACAATAAAAATAAAATTATAATTGAATAAATAATCAAAATCACATATTGAGAGTTTTACTCGTATTCAATAAAAATGAATACTTTTTTATTATTTTAGTAGAATTATTTGCACCAAGTCTTGACTTGATACAAATTAGCACACAACAATTGGACGATATCGAATCGCTTTGTGAATTATTAATAAATTAAATTAAACAAAATATCTCTTATTCGAAGTATTTCTTGAACTCCAGGCAGCCGGCCCAGTTCTCATCCCAGCCGGGAGTGACCTTCTTGGCATTCTCGTACCACTTGTTCACATTGGCGTACTTGCTGATCTCAAATCCAGCGACCTCAAAGGTGGACACGGAGGCGATCAGGGCAATATCGGCAATGGTGAGAGAGTCACCAGCAGCATACTCCTGTCCCTCGAGGAAGGTGTTCAGGAAATCGAAGGCAGCCTCGATCTTCTTGAAGGCTTCGGGATCGGCGGGTGCCTTGGCAAAGACCTGGGGATAGTAGTAGTTGGCAAAGCTCTGATACAGAGTACCCATATCGAAGTACAGGCGCTGGTTGATCAGCGCACGCTTCTTTGGGCACTTGGGGTACAGAGAGTCGGTCTTGCCGTACTTCTCCACCAGATAGACCAGAATAGCACGAGATTCCCACAGAGCGAAGCCATTGTCCACCAGAGTGGGAATGGTATGTTGAGGGTTGATCTTGATGAATTCGGGCTTCAAATGGTCTCCAGCCTGGAGATTCAACAGCTTCTTGTTCAACTCTACTCCAACAGCCTTGGCAGCCATGATGACGGAGCGGCAGGGTGAAGAGCCGGGCAAATAGTAGAAGTCAGCCATTTTGCTATAATAACAAGAGCACAAAAAACAAATTACAATTAGATGTGCTCTCTATTTCAGTATTACAGGTAAAAAAAACTTATAAAAGAGGAAAGACAATAGTAGAAATACTTTGATATATTTTTTGTTAGCATATTCAAAATTATTACACTAATTTTATTTATTAAGAGAATTCAGAATTTATATTTAACAGGATAGACTTCCGTATAGGGTATTTTTTTTTTTGCTAAAAGCCTTTTTACACTCCTTGCAAAATGGCCGAAAATGTTCACGCTGTTATTTTATTTGGAGTTTTTCGTTTCGCGGCAATTTTGCAACAAGTGTATCCAAGCCTTAAAGGCAATTTGAAAAGACAGATCAAGTCTGAATTGGCACCACTTTTAATACAAGTTCAAGTTCACTTTTTGTTGAAATCCTGTGCAATGATGTCATTAGTTTCTTTTTTCTTTTAGTTCTTTTCTTTTTTCTGTACACTTGAGTCTAATTTTTTTTGTGCTATGTCCAACAAATTCCACATATAATAGAATACACATAAAAGCACTTACATTTAGGATTGTAGTAAAGACGCGGCGCACTGTACCAAGTATCAAGCAATACTGTTGGGCCACTGGAGAGAGGTTCGACTTTTATAGGCATTGTGGTATCGCTGATTCTCTCACTCACTCGCTAGCCGGTCGCGACTCAAAAGTGAGCAACCGCCATGTTAGTGCCAAAAGAACGACAAACAAACCGCGTCTCGCGGGGGGGCCCTGTCATACTCACACATGTGTGCGTGTGTGAGTGTGTAGAGACTGGCATAGAGCGAGAGCGTCACTTGATTTCGCGTGTTTGCCGCTGTTTTTGCCTTTGCTTGTTTGCTTTGTGTGTTTATGTATGAGTGTGTGGGTTTTGCCCCAAACTGAATACAGTCATTTATAAAGAGTTGTCGATGTGGCATAGTCGAATTTTATGCATCAAATTGGAACTTGCAACATGTTTAGTACACCCTTCACTTGTGGCACTCCAGAAACCGGCAAACTTTCTAATAAACTCGTTACACTACATTGAGGATCGGCAAAAACTTTTGGAGAGTTGTTTGCCGCTCTCTGGGCTCTCAATAAAATTGCGTTTCTCTTTATTTGTTTTATTTTATCTATCTTTCTGTGGATTGCCTGTGGGCATATTTATTTTAAAATTTCCTTTCCCATATGTACATACACATACATATTTAAATGTATATAGTGTATATTATGTGTATTAAGTTGTGTTTATTTATATTTATACATACACGCAGGCAAGTAATTTAAGCGCGCATTATAAACAATTTAGCTGTTTTTTCTACTCAGCGAATTCTTTAAAGCTCTTGCAGCTGTTCAAATTCTGTTGCGGTATTCCAAACAGAGATTAGGTTTAAAGCTAATTATAAAAACAAGTTTTGTGTGAATCAGAACAAACTAAACTATGCATTTGCACAGCACATACAAATTAGCTTGAATGTATATTTGATACTCATAGCAACAAATTAAGTATTTGTAGATAGAAAAGTACCTTGAAAGTCTCGTTACTACAGTACAATATGACCTTGAAAGCCAGAGAACATTGTTTCTTAGTCCGGGGGTACATACGCCCTCTTCAGGTGATCAATTAATATCCAAAATGTACTTAAGATCATAAGATATCTAAAAAAGTAGCATTCCCATTATAATAAACCACCAACAATCTACCAAAAATGGCTATATTAATCATAACGTATGTGAAGTAATTCTTTTGGCAAGTTTTAAACTCGTATTTTTCCAGATGGTTACATAAATGAACAGATCAATTTTGAAACCTTATAGAGAAAACATTTTATATGACTCTCATGTTACTCTCTTTTTATTGATTAAGCAATTTATGAAAAAAGAAAAACCAACAAAAGGTTTTCCTCGAAATTAAATTTGTTTATCTTTTCCTTTGTCAAAGTAACTTTTTGACGTACTGTACAACATTTTTCTTGTAGTACATTGGCATGCTCAAACATGCTTTTATATGTATGTCGATTATCCTGTAATTGTCCTGGGGACCATTAAGGCCACGTTAATGACCAGTAAGGCTTACTCCTTTGGTCAAGTTCTAAGTAAAATCGATAAGTAAATTGGTATCGTGTGTAGATACATAAATTAGATGGATTGCAGTAAACAATCAATAAACAATTTCTGAAAGTCATTTCTGAGCATTCGGAGCATAGAATTTCACAAGATACTAGAACATTCTATTAACACCATGGCCTGTCCCAAGCAATTGCCACGATTTATCAGTTTCACAACTTGCATAGTTTATTATCAGCATGATAAAGCAAAAAATACTTATTAATAAACAAAGCGAGCATTTGACTGTTTGAAATACATACACACTCAGTACACGTCATATTTGCCGCAAACGAATCTTGAAAACAAAAATACTAATTTTGATGTGTCAGCATAAAAGAGAGGCACACTAACATACATACATAAGTACACACACATACTTATTTGTAATCCAAATTTAAGTTAGCCGGCAGCTTAGGAGAGCATATCTGGAATTTTCTACGACTTTTGTGCTTCCCACAGACACAAAGCCGGTTGGTTACTCATTTGTACATAATTTACGAAATTCAACGAAACGAAAAACATAAACAAAAGAAGCTACAAAACAAAAAGCGTCACAAGTGGTTAGGTTTTTACGCATAATTCTCTGACGAAGAGCATATAATATAGAGAAAGGTCAAGGCGTTTAAATTATAAAAAGTATAGAATCCACAGATGAACCGGTTTACCAGCCTCTGCGTACATACTTTGACTACGCATACATACATATGTCATAAGTTCCACATAAGAGCAAATACATACTTGAGTATCTCTGTATTGAAAAGAGCTTTCATCAGCAAAAAGACTTTGGTAAAGAGATCGGATAATAAAAGAGAGGGGGAGAGTGTATGTATGTATGTATATTTGGTTAGTCTGTTTTTGTTTGTGCTATGCAAAAATAGTCTCGCAAAATGCTTGCTCATGTTTTGTATGTGTATGTACATATGTACGTATGATTATATTTATGTGTGTATGTAGTGGGCAGCTGGACCGTGCAATTTGTATGTTTTTATGTTTCTAAATTCCAAAGCTTCTAATTAAAAAGACAGTTAATTGTATCGTTGATTTGACATGTATATGTATGATGTATACATTCAAGTGTGTACATGTGTACAATGTGTGTACTTAGCGATAAAAACGTTTGTATTTGCGAAACATTTTTGTCATAATATCAGCACAGTTGATTGTTTGTACACGCATATACATACATTCGTGTGTATATGTGTGTATGTAAATCAAAGCACACTAGATTACGTTCCTCACATGAAAAGCTAAGTTTTTCTGCCGGCAATCGGCAATTATTATTGTGTACATACACATGTATGTAAGTATGTGCACTGTGTATGTACACATATTTGCCGGCTCTCCTGATTTGCTTGCACTGTACTTAATGGTTCAGTTGTCTATAAATGTGAGCGTGAGTACTTCTCCCATAGGAGAATCAAAGAGAACGACGCGAGCAGCACTTACTGAAATATCTATATAAGCTTTCACACTTGTGGAGACAATTTCAGTTGTCGCTTATTACTTGCGAAGAAAACATGGATTTATATTGCGTGCCCTTTGCCTCCCCTAGCCGTTCGGTTATTTTGGCAGCAGAGTCCGTTGGCGTCAAGCTTAACAGGGTTATTGTCAACACCCTCGAGCAGGAACATTTGAAGCCGGAGTTTTTAAAGATCAATCCTCAACACACGGTTCCTACTCTCGTGGATAATGGCTTTTCTCTATGGGAATCACGAGCTATAATGGTGTACCTCGTTGAGAAGTATGGCAAGGACGACTCTCTCTTCCCCAAAGACGCAAAGAAACAGGCCGTCGTAAATCAACGTCTACATTTTGATATGGGAACTCTGAACCAGGCTTTCACTGAATACTACTATCCACAATTTCGGGAGAAACAGGCCGGTGATCCCGAAAAATTCAAGAAAATCGAAGCTGCCTTTGATTTCTTAAACACCTTCCTAGAGGGTGAAAAATATGTAGCTGGTGATCATTTAACTATTGCCGATATTGCGATTATTACCACTGTCACAACCTATATTGCTTGCGAATTCAAGCTCAAACCATATACTAACGTCGCCAAGTGGTACGAAAGTGTCCAGAAGGAGATTCCCGGCTTTGAGGAGAACGTTGAGCTAGCTAAGGAATATACAGCGCGCTTGGAAGCAGCGCGTAAGCTGTAAACTCATCTAATTTATTATTAATTTTGTTAAATGATGAAATAAAAACTTGTTTAAATTGAAACTATACCCTTTAAATAATTATTTTATTTGGGAGAATATGTAGAAATCAAAAAAGTCTATATAGCTTTGAAAATGTTACACTTTGACGATAACCTATAGACTGTTATCTTTCATTTTTATATACGTACATACATAGTAATAATCCTACATACGACTGACATATCTATGTATATTAATTGTAACGGGTACTAATTGAACTAAATGGATGACTTACTGTATTAATGGTTTTTTTTCTCTATCAGGTAGCCATAATGACACACGAATTAAGTCCAGAATACCAACACAACTCCAGCAATAACCGTCCAAAAGCCCAGGGGGGGCGAGGGGGCGTAGACCAACTTTATTCTTTCAATACAACATTTTACATGGCAATAAAGCGGCTATTGCCATTGTTAACATATTATGCCGCTTATTTGGTTGGCACAGGAATAATTTGATCAATTTATTTATTCTACATTTGAAGATAGTTATTTTTCAAAAATCAAATTTTTCTAATTTGTTGCAATTTTAGATAAGGGTACCCCCTTTACATTTTCAGAAAAAAAAAAGTAAAGTTGCCAGTCCCCAGGGACAACAGATTTTGAACATGCATAACTTTGACAAATTTAATCCGATTTTAATGCGGAATGTCATTTTAGTCATGATTTGATCTATAAATTTATTCTACATTTAACGATAATTATTTTTCAAAAATCAAATTTTTCGATTTTGTTTGAATTTTAGATAAGGGTACCCCCTTTACATTTTCAGAAAAAAAATTTTTCAAAATTTTAAATCTTGATTTTATACTTTTAATCAACTCCTGGTGCTTAAATTAGTATAAGAGAACACTTTAAAGTTGATTCTGAAGAGTTTTATTTTTTTGTAAAAAATCATGCCAAAAGTGACCAAAAATTTGACTTGTAAAGTTGCCAGTCCCCAAGGTCAACAGATTTTAAGCTCGCGTAACTTTGTCAAATCTTATCCGATTTTAATGCGGAATGTCATTTTAGTCATGATTTGATCTATAAATTTATTCTACATTTAAAGATAGTTACTTTTTAAAAATAAAATTTTTCGATTTTGTTGGAATTTTAGATAAGGGTACCCCCTTTACATTTTCAGAAAAAAAAATTTTCAAAATTTTAAATCTTGATTTTATACTTTTAATCAACTCCTGGTGCTTAAATTAGTATAAGAGAACACTTTAAAGTTGATTCTGAGGATCCTCACTTACCCGAAAAAACTGTTTTTCAATTATAATTATTGTTTATTTTGTTTTTCAGCACACTATTTTCTGAGAAATGTTTGCCTTGCAGCCGCCACTAATAATTATTTAAAGTTTTACTTGTTCAAAAGTCACTACACTTCACTTTTAATTTGCAGGGGGAATCAGATCAAGATGTTTCTTTTAAATTAATGTTTATAATATTATTTTTGCAATATAGAATTAATTATACTTGCACTGTCTTGTGTGCAGCAGCTTTGAATTTGGAGTGAGAAAAAATTGGTGATGGGGATACCAATCATGACGTGATAGCCATCGTATATTTTATGCGATATTCTATGTGATATTTTTTACTAATAAATTATTTATATATATTTCAATAAAAGATTATAATTTTATGCAAAAAAAGAAAATAATATGTAAGGGATTTTTAGAAAAATAATTATTTAGCAAATATCGGACGAAAACTTTTTTGTTGTAGTGTGCAGACCCTGTATGTGCAATATTTGCATTGGGTATATACATACTTGTGTAGAGAAAATAATAATATTATTAATAAAAATTTGGCTTGATTGAACAACATTCATAACATATTATTATACATAAATAAGGGTAACTCGTAGTCAACCATTTGACATCCGCGATTGTACTGATATTTGTGTGAAGCATACACCTGAATAAAAGCGAAACTAACAATGACAATAACAATTTAGTAAATGAAATACAACGCACGAACATATGTATATAATCATTGATAATTGTTAAAAGAGCATTTTGTATAAAATGAGCGCATTTCCCTTGTCGACAGTCAGTTCTCTTTTCAAAGTTCTAAGGGGAAACAAGTAATTTTTATTTACTTAGACATGGATTTTTATTATTTATCTGCTTCGGCACCTTGTCGTTCAGTTATAATGACGGCCAAGGCATTAGGAGTGGAACTGAATAAGAAAACGCTTGACCTCCTGGCAGGCGAGCACCTGAAACCAGAGTTTTTGAAGATTAATCCACAACACACTATTCCAACGATTGTCGACAATGGTTTTGTGTTGTGGGAATCGCGTGCTATTCTCTCGTATCTGGTAGATAAGTACGGCAAGGATGATTCTCTTTATCCTAAGGATCCCCAGAAGCGTGCAATAGTCGATCAGCGACTCTACTTCGACATGGGTGTCCTCTACAAATCTCTCGGCGAATATTACTATCCTCAGTTTATGCATAATAAGCCAGCAGATCCCGAAGCATATAAAAAGGTTGAGGCTGCCCTTGGCTTCCTTAACACCTTCCTGGAGGGTCAAAAATATGTGGCTGGCGATAAGTTGACCATTGCTGACATTGCCATATTGGCTACAGTCTCGAGCTTCGCAATCGCTGACTTAAAACTCAGCGACTATCCCAATGTGGACAAATGGTATGCCAATGCTCAGATCACTCCAGGATGGACCGAGAACTGGGAGGCTGTGATGGAGGCTAAGAAGTGGTTTGATGCAAAGAAAAACTCAAAGTAAATTGGAAAAAATATTCTTAAATGTAACAAGTATACTCTATGTTGGTAATAAATAGTAATTGAAAGTTATAAAATCTGTTTAATGTAAAGGAAACCAAGTATTATTTTTCTCAAAGAGAACTACAAACAGTTATCATATATGCATACACACATGTACCCAAAAACTGCATACGACCAGTGTTGCCAGGCGATGAGTGCCCGCATAAGCTAGATTTTCAGCAAAAATAAGCTAAAATAGGCTAAAAATTAAAAAATTCAACGAAACATACAAAATTATTAGGTTTTTAAAGTTTTTTATTTAAATAAAGTTATGTAACAAATCGTCGACCTCGTCACATTCTTTTTCATTGGTGTATTTATTGTTTGTTTGTATTAGGCTTATATATTTTTGTGGCAAGCTATAAGAGTGACAACATTCTCCATTTCTGCGCAATCCATATCTGTATATATTATTAATTATTTGGGTGCACTTTGTCCGCCCCAGCTGTATTTGTGCGGCAGCACCACACGCTTTAAATTTGTTAACGCACAGTCGCGAAAAATGCTCCACAGGTAATATTGCCGAGTGCTCGGCCATGTACATACACAGCGCGGCTTCCTGCTCCTGTGTCTTCCAACATTTTGCAGGAAAACTTATTTTACGCGATTGTACAATTGACGCCATTGAATTCAAGTGTTTTTTGGACGCTGCATGCTGCCTAATGTCATAAACTTTTGCTGCTATTGTAGAATTACAATAGCAGCAGTATGCTTTTGTTGCATCAGCGGGCAATTTTCGAAGCCACTCCTTAAATTCACCGCTTTGCAGCCAAGCATCGCGGAATAATTGTTTGTATATTGTTTTTGGCATTTATCTTTATTACAAGAAAATGCTATTTGAATTTTAAAATAAGCTAGATTTATGGCTATAAGCTATTTGCAAATTTTATAAGCTATTCCGATTTTAAATATGCTAGATCTAGCCTGAAATAGGCTAATCTGGCAACACTGCCTACGACAGAGCACCCACCAATACACGCAAATACATAGTTTCAAGCATTCTGTTTATTTCAATTTGGTGCACTGAAAAAATGTGGATTTCTGTGTTCAGTTTTCAAAATACATGAACGTTATCTGCTGGTAATCAGAACAAACAAATTTCGTTCAGTGCAAGGTATGGACAACGCAACAACAAATAACATTCGGATTAGCAGCGAGTCTCGGGTACAGCAAAAAAGCTTATGAAAGTGTTGTTGTAAATTTCGGCACAGACAGAAAATGAAGAGAATGAGAGAAAATGCGCAAAATTGTTTTTGTATTCTGCATTGCCTACGCCGAGAGCAGTAAATGCATAGGCGCCTGCTCTCGCTTGCTGAAGAAAAATTGTTCTTAGTATGTTTTCAGTCCCAGAGGTGATGAGACGTCAATCTTCAAAACCGGTCCGATTTTTTCGCGGAATGTCTTTTTGATTATTACATATTTGAATGATTTCTCCTGTACCAAGGCGCCATCATAGTCCTGCGAATCATAGTATAAGATGGCATATTGCCAGATTGGCGCTATCAATTGTTCCTAGACTAGAGCCTTGCAGCTTTTTGATAATTTACTGTTGTTTCCAAGAAGACAGATATGCTTTAATGGAGAAGACAGCTTCATAAACCGTGTCTGTGGCACTCAAGACAATTGTGTCATCAGCGTATGTAGATAGCATCATATTGCTAGTAAGAGAATTGTCCCGGCGCCAAGATGGTGTAGTTTCTCACAGGCGGTGTTGTAAGTGGCATGTCGGAAGAAAATATGGTGTATAATATGGGTCCCAGGACGCTGCCCTGTGGAATCGGGTTTCAAAGTTTTTGAATATAAGTTCAAAGGCTTCTGAAGATAGACCTCGTAATGGTGGGCAGTATATGGCAATAATATTAATAGGTGGTTGGTTTGAAATTTGGACACTGATTGGTGTGCATTGTACAGCTTCTGTATTAATGGATGGGACAGCCATGTGGCTAATATTGCGGTTTATTATAATAGCCGAGCCGCCACGTCTGCGGTTTGATAAATGGTTTGTTGTGTATGTCTCATAATGGACGTATTTTGGACACTGTACGCGTCTGTCACATTATGAACATAGTTTGACCACTGTGCTTGCCAGACCAAGCTGTGCAATGACTTTGGGATATGGTGAAATGATTCTTAGAACTTGACTACAACGTAGAATATGACTGGCGCCTAGGTACCGTACGAGTGAGGCGACGGCGTTGTCGCGCTGTCGCCGAGTGTAGTCCAGCTAGCGTGTAAAAAGAAGTAGATCGATGCGTGATCAGAGAATGCAAAGTAGTTGCGTTCAGACAATTGTATGCGCCGGTTGGAATTCGCTGCACTCTCAAAGTTTGTGAGTCAATATGGCAGACCAGCAACCAAAAATAAACGATTCTGCGACATGTATATGTCATAGCCCTTAATATTAATAGAATCGGAGCCAATAAGGTGTGTTTCTGAAATAGCGATTATATCAATATTATGCTGGTAAATATGGGATTCAAGTTCATTTAGCTTGTTTAGGATTCCTGCTGCACTCCAGGTAATGATTCTAAGGCCGCTGAGGTCTGTAGGATGTTGGACATGGCGAAGATGAAGATGTAGCGTAGAAACTGGACAAATTCACAATTTAAATATTGAAATATTTAAATTTAGATTAATGACGTTGGTTATAGGTCAATGGCTATAATATATGTATATAAAAGATATATATTTTGTTTTACATATTTGTTTGGTCAATTAAAAAGATGCGACTGTTGCTTATTCCCAAGTGTTTGTTTGTATGTTTCAGTACATACTGCCTTCATGGCGTTACTAGAGACTAATGGCTAGAACTTAATGGCGCACAAAGTGTGCAACAAATATTGTGCTTGCTTATTCATAGGTGCTTGTGAGTATGTTTAAGTAAATAATGCCTTAATGGCATTGAATGGAGACTAGCAGCTATAGGATTAATTAATTTTTACTTATTATTTATATTTATTGGCTTCTTTATGTCCCATGGCTTCAGCAATTGCATCAAATCGGCTTGTAAGAAAATTGATTTTTTCTAAGGTGTATTGATCCAACGCTATTGGGACAGGGCTTAGAGGCTCATGGTTTTGGATTTGTTGATGTTGATGGCGTGGAGGTGAAGGTGGAGGTGCTACGAATGTTGCAGGCCTGTTGTGCAATTCTGCTTGTTTGTTAAGAGGTATGGAATTTTTGAAAATTGGTTCTTGCATCCAGTTTAGGCTTTGCATGGCTGTTTTAGCTCGTTGAGTGAGGTTACTTAGAGGTTTATCAATTAACGCTGCTTGATAGGCGGGACATCCTTTGAAAATTGCAACATGATTTCTGTTGCAGTTTATGCATTTTCCTACTACATTTTTTGGGTTTGGACACTGACTCGATGGGTGCAGTTCCGCGCACTTGAAACAAATGAATCTCAAAGAGGGACAATCTTCGTATTTGTGGTTGAATTTTTGACATTTGTGGCATTGATATACTTTTTTGGATCTCTTAGATTTTTCTATTTTGACACAGTACGTTCCAATTTTGGTTATCTTAAGGACTTCAGAGTTGTTATCCTTTTTTATTAAATCGACTGCAAATGCATTAGTGGGTTTTCCTGACACATTCCCAATGAGATTAATTACTTTGCAGGCTGAGTGTCCAAAAGCTATTAAGTGCTTGTGTGATCCAGAAATACGTTGTTGATGGATGTAGTCCTCTTATTAAGATTCGAAAACGCAGATTTTGGTCTTCTTGCGTACGGAAACCAATCCCTTGGTCCGCAAAGAATTTTAGAAGAGTTCTATGCGTATCATTGTTATGGCATTGAAAACAGATCCCTGCACCTGCTGTAGGGATTTTGATGAAAGTGTCTTCACCAGTTTTTTCAATAGCTTTGCTTATAAGTCCAACAGCATCCTGGACAGCTTCGACTATAATTCGTGATGGCTTTTCTTCGGCATTGGTGTTTTTGTTATCGTTTTCATCAGTTTGTGTTTGGATATCGATCTCTTCATCCAGTTCTTCAATATCAATATTGCCAATTGTACTAATTGAGCAATTACTTGATTTTGAGCTGTTTTGGTCAGAATCACGATTTTTAGGGGAAGAGGTGGCGAAATTTTCATTTGTGGTAGTATGGCATTTAACAGGTAAATTTGGAGTTGGTTGTCTTTTGATTTGTTTGGTGAATTTCTAAAGCTTTTGAATACTATATCTATCTTTGGGGTCTATGGCTAGCAGTGTTTCATTAAGGTGGTTTTCTTTTCTGTTTTGGAGTTCCTCTTTTAATCGTTTTGAAACAATTCGTTGAAGTCTTTTAGCATCATTATTGCGAAGAACGAGGTGGTTATATTTATAGAAACGTTTAACAATAAGCATATTTCTAATATGTCTATTGGGGGTGTGGTGAGTTCTGAATCGACTGTTTGCAGAAAGATAGGGGTACATATTTGAAGCATACAGAGCAGCCTGATGGATGTTACGGGTAAGAATATCTACTGTATCTTCTATATCTTGTCCAGATGATATTTGAGTATTTAGATGAATGTTTGTGTTTATTTAGACTTTTCATGGATGTTGTACCATTGTTCCATTGCAATTTATGCATTTTCCAGCTACGTTTCTTGGTTTTAGACACTGACTTGATGGGTGCGGTTCTGCACACTTGAAACAAGTGAATCCCATGGAAGGACAATCCTCATACTTGTGGTCAAATTTTTGACATTTATGGCATTGATAGATTTTTGCAGATCTATGAGATTTTTCTATTTTGACACAGTAGGTTCCCATTTTGGCTATTTTAAGGACTTCAGAGTTGTAATTCTTTTTTATTAGATCAACTGCAAATGTGTTTGTGGGTTTCCCTGATGCATTTCCAGTAAGGTTTGTGACTTTGCAAACTGAATGTCCAAAGCCGTTAAGTGCTTGCGCAATCCGTTCATTTGTTGCTGATGGGTGTAGTCCTTTTATTATAATGCGAAAACGCAGATTTTGATCTTCTTGGATACGGAAACCAATTCCTTGGTCCGCAAAGAATTTTAAAAGAGTTCTATGCGCACCATTACCATGGCATTGGAAACAGATCCCTGTTCCTGCTGTAGGGATTGTGATAAAGGCATATTCTTCAATTTTTTCAATAGCTTTATTTATGAGTCCAACAGCATCCTGGACAGCTTCAACTACAATTAGTGATGGCTTTTCTTCAGCGTTGGTTTTAAGTAGTTCTCACAGGCGGTGTTGTAAGTGGCATGTCGGAAGAAAATATGGTGTATAATATGGGTCGCAGAGTTTCCCTTTCCGTGATTGAGTGCCATATTTACAGTTGACAATAAAAGTACGATCATGCAGATACATTATGTGGTAGTAGAAGGATTGGAGTTCTCTTGGGTGTTGGGTGTATTACTATTGGAGTTTGCATTGGGAGCAGTTGGGCATGTCTTATTATTTCTTGTTGAGTTTTAATATATATTTGGCGTTCAATATTTTCAAGGCCTTTTTTAAGTGCATACAGCTCACGGTTTAGGGTAGCTAAGTCATCTGCACTCATTGGGAAATTGAGTGTAAAGGATCGTTCAGTGGTGTCAGGATCATGTGGGAATCAAGAACGTGTGTCAGGTCCAGGTTTAAGCAGCATCGTAATGGCAGCGCATATCCATTAGCGAGGAAAATGTCTGTATCTGAAAATGCAGTTAAATATGAGTATTTATTGTAAGCTCCCATTGGGACCGATAATTTTCAGCAAATAAGCCGATACATATTGTAACGTGTTTGGCATTATAACTTTCAACATTCACCGGGCTCAACCAAACCTACAATTTGTGTATTAAATGTAATTCTGTGATTCTGATGAAATTTGATAAATAGTCAAAGCACTTGAAGTGTTCTTTATTTTTATTAACAACATATAGAATACTGTAAAATTAAACCGATATCTATGCCCAAATTACTTGGAGCTTTCCCTTGCCTCGAACCATTTCTTGGTCTCCATCAGACCCTCCCAGTTCTCATCCCATCCGGGAGTCACCTTCTGGGCGTTGGCGTACCATTTGTCCACATTGGGATAGTCGCTGATCTTGAAATCGGCAATTGCAAACGTTGAGACTGTGGCCAATATGGCAATGTCAGCAATGGTCAACTTATCGCCTGCAACATATTTTTGACCCTCCAAAAAGGTGCTGAGGAAACCAAAAGCGGCCTCAATCTTTTTGTATGCTTCAGGATCTGCTGGCTTGTTATGCATAAACTGAGGATAGTAATAGTCTGCGAATGCTTTGTAAAGGACACCCATGTCGAAGTAGAGTCTCTGATTGACTAGAGCTTGCTTCTGGGGATCCTTGGGATAGAGAGAGTCATCCTTGCCGTACTTCTCCACAAGATACGAGAGAATAGCACGCGATTCCCACAACACAAAACCATTGTCGACAATCGTTGGAATAGTGTGTTGTGGATTGATCTTCAAAAACTCCGGTTTCAGGTGCTCGCCTTCCCGTAGGTTAAGAATATTCTTTTTCAGCTCTACTCCCAATGCCTTGGCCGTCATTATAACCGAACGACAAGGTGCCGAGCCGGGTAGATAATAAAAATCCATGTCTGAATAAATTGAAATTACTTGTTTTGCCTTAGAGCTTTCAGAAAGAACTGACTGTCGATAAGGGAAACTCGCTCTTTTTATACAAAAAGCTCACACGATTTACTGACTCACACGTTTAACAATTATGTATCTATTATTAAATACGTGGATTATATATTATTTATCAAATTGTCACTGTCATTGTTAGTTTCACTTTTTTTTTATGCGTTAGCTTCATAATGTAAATAGAACCGAGTATGTATTTCGTATCGTATTTTATGCAGATGCGTTTTTAGAGATTTGACTCAATTTTCGATAGCTAATAAAAATGTACATCAGCCTGTTGCAAAAATAGTTATACACCAAATTGTAACTCTCTTGCAAAATATTATTTATGGGTATTAATTTCAAATCAGTAGAATTATCAATGTTTTGGATTCGTGAATCATAATATGTCGAGTTTGCAATGAACATGACTATCCCGCAGACCATACGTTTAATGGCTATGACTCCTTTTTTACATTTCCTATTTACATATGATTTATATATAATTTTTTGTGTTTTTCGGATAAAGGATGATTGAGAATTTTCGCGGCTGAAGCAGTTAATAATAGAACAAACCTAACCGAAGTTAGCATCACTGTTGGCAAGTTGGCATCACTGCAAAACACACGTGCATTGATTCATTGTTCTCTCTTTCTTTGCTCTCTCTGATGTTCGCGTTCTCATTCTGCCCCGGGCCAGTGCAAAGGCGTAGCCAGCAATTTTACTTAGGGATTTTAATGTTCATAGAGAAAGGCATCCAATATTAGCACGCATTTTGGTGACACTAAAGTTCGTTGCGAGAGTTTCGATTACGGTATTATTGGAGTGTTATTTTAATTGAAACAATTTGCTACAAAATAAATAAGTATAAAACGTAATTTTCAATACGATCTTATAAATTTATTCAGATTGTGCTTGTGTGTATAAATAAAATAATAATATAATCGTAAGCAAATTCGAGCGGCGCACCATACTTCCACAGGGTATTTTACTATTGGGCCCTCCCGACTGAATGATATATTTTTTAATTTTATTTTAGTTAGCCACACTTTAAAATATGGGAGTGTAAGACACGCTAAAATTCAAATTATTTAAACTAATTGACAATTCTCTTTCTCTTCTCTCTCCATCCAAAAGTCTGGTGTCATGCTGACTGCGTGCACGTTTCCACAAACTATGAAATGACCCTCTATTAACGAAAATGCAATAAATGTTAAATTAAAAGTAAATTTATATTTCAATTTAAGCATTTACTAAGAGTACAATTAAAAGCAGGAGGCAAGGATTTAGAGTCTATTATGGATCCGGGTCGACGAGTTTTTGTAGTTGGCGATATTTGTGAATGGCATTCCGGACAAATTCCGTTGTTCTTCTCACACGCTCCGGGGTAATTTCTTCAGCTAGCATTCGCCCGACATCCTGTGCTCCACCAGACCGTAGGTAGTTGACGGCTTTGCCCGGAATGTCGCAGATGGTCGTATGACGGCAGAGGGCGTTTGTGATGGCGCCTCCGAAGAGGATTACGCCCACGGCGGAGAGCACAACGGCGGCAATACGAAACAACGTGGACATTAGGATGCTGGGCAGTAATCTGGAGGCAAAGGCTATCAGAGGATTCATTCCAGGAGAGGAATTTGGAGCAGGAGTGATGGCTACAGTTGTGCTCACATCTGATGCACTTTCCGAGCTGGTTGGTTGATTCGCTGGCACCAAGAAGCCCTCGTAGCCAGTCTGTACTACAATGGGACCTGGGAAGGGATAGAGACCAGACGTAGCTGTCATGGGAGCTGGATAAGCGGCACCTAGTGGTGCTAATCCTGCAGCACCGCCATATTGATTCAGATACTGCTGAAAGGCCTCGGGAGTGATGAGTCCACTGGCATAGATGGACACGGGTTCATTGTTGCTGGCACTCGCCTCATTATCACCTGTCTGTGGATGAAAAGAAAATTATTGTTTCTGATAAAAAAAAGTCAAATTTAAGTCCTATTACTTGATTTAAATAAAAATTTATTTTGAGATTTATAGAAAAACTCTTAATTTCAATTTGTATAAGAAAATAAGAGTTATGTATTATGTTTAAGCCAAGGCTGCAAACCGAACCTCTCCAAAAAATTTTGAGGTTTGTAGCCTTGGCTTATTGAAATTTAATTATTATTTCATAACTTTTTTAAAAGATAAGTACTGTACGAGTAAATATAGTCGATCAAAAAAGGTGTTTAATCTATTAACACCTTTTTGCGATAAGATGATTTCTATGATTACTTTAACTTCTTACGTAGAACTTACCAGCGATGGATCTGTGTCCGCTTCAGTTGCTCCACTTCCCACTTGATTTGTTCCATTACCAGCTTGAGATGCTGATGAAATGATTGAGTCCAAATTTGTCTCTGGTAACTTATCCGACTCCTCAATTGAATTTACGCCTGTTGCAACCATCGGTGTGTCCACAGCAGGTAATGTACGTGCCTCATAGAACATCATCAGCAGTAACAACATGTAGTATGAAATTCTGTAGCTCATAATTAATAGACTTTCTTCACTTAACCCAAAAAGAAAACTAAGACTAGGACAACAGTTGACATCTCCTTTATAGGCTCAGATTGTTATGCCAGACTGTGACCATTTTTACGTTGCCTGAATGTCCTTGTTGTCCCTTTTGCAATTAATGCACAATTTTCCAGGAAATTTCATCTAAATGTCCTTGCATTTCCCAACATTCGACTATTGTCTTGACATGTATACCTGCCTAAGAAATCGCAACACAGGTAGCTAGGCAAGTGACCATGGCAATTATTAAACTATTACTTTACAGTGATGGTTAAAATAAAGTGCCTGGTCCAGCTGCCTCAAACAAGACCATGGCTATGTGAAGAGGAAGCAAAGGGTGCATAATATACGAGATTACAGAAATTTAAAATAAATAATTTTGTAACAATATAAGTTATATATTTAAATACATATGTATATTAAGAATCATTTAAATCAAACTGCCCAATTTTTAAATACTTATTTATTGATTGTTAAAGAAAAAATTACACGCCCCAAAATCAAGCATATTATTTTTATAAACGAAATCAGTTTAGGGACCTACGTTTGATTAAAATGACCTACTTTAAAGAATTATTTTTTACTAATAAAGGCACCATGAACAGTCAAGTCTCGACCTTTTATGTTTTACATAAAAAAATTGAGGGCACAGTCTTAACTTTGCCCGGAAGAACATTTTTCTAGACATGGCGCTGAGTTAGACACTTGAATAAACTACTTTGGGTGACCAATTAAAAGCCAAAAGTAAGTATATATACAGTCCTTACTAATAGATTCGAATCTAAAGTTGATTCACTTGCCCAGGTACTCAATTGAAAGGAGTTTCAAGCAATCAATAACAAATAAAAAAAACTAGTGGCAAACGCCCGAGTCAAAAACCCGACTTTAAGAGTCCCGCTTCTAGGTTTATTATCGAATCTTTGTGAAATTAGGGCATATTGGCTGTAAGAATGGGCTTTTACTAAAATTTTAAGACGGGCGAGGGCGTTAAATAAACTTGAAATGTTTAAAAACAGATATTAAAAGGATGACTATTCTAGTCCTTTCGTAAGTCCCTATAGACCCTTTGTACTATTTAAATGCAGGGTCCAATTATGGAGTGGCTTAATTTTAGATACAAAAAACACGAACATGAATTTCTGACCGAGTTTCGAAGGAAACCACCCACAACACAGGTGAGCACACATCAGGTGAAGCGACGCGGTTGTTGTCCAGGTAACGTTCGCCATGAAAACTAAACGAAAACAAAACTGAAACGAAAATGAAACGAAAGGAAAGAAAAGCGCCAAACCAAGCTAAGAGCTCTCCATTGATGACATGTTCTGAAAATTCAAACTGTCAGACAACGGATACATCAACGGACAGTCACGTTGACAAGTTAACAACTAGATTACATCATAAGCATCAGGACAAGTCCGGGAGTAGGAACCTGGACCACTGGATAGATAGAAGAAGAACTTAACTTTGCTCCGACCACGGCGACAGTTGAGCTCGACACTCGCCAGCACACTGGGGAACTGCATAGACATCGACTCCGTGGCCGTTGTGCAACACAAACTGGTGCAAAGAATCGTGTGAGTATGCACCACCCAAAGGAGGTGAAAAATATGTGAGAGAGACTAGAGAGGGGATACTGCCAAGCCGCGTACTCATATTGTTATTAATGGATAAATAACTAAAGCAAAATGCTTGCAATTAGTGCGAGCCATGGCTGTTAGTACTTGCACAATCTACGACTCCGACATACCCTAGAGAGTGAAAAATAACAAAAGAGCCATACGCAGTTACACTAACAAAACAGATGTTAACATTTAACCCATGTTTCTAATGGCCTAGCAGGTAGAGTAGCTTTATTGTTCCCGAAAGTGATTCAGGCTCAATAAAAAATACTTACTAATAAATTGGTTAAAAGACACAACTTTAAGAGGAAGAAAATCATAAGTTCCATATTCACATTTTATTTTTTTGTCAGCATAAATATTAATTATATATTCTATACAATGCCTTAGGTAATACTTTATTTATTCATTTAACGTCGACTAACTAAAAGCAGTCGACAACGCAATCCAAATTTATGAATATAGATTAAAATTAAAATTACAAATATTACATTTTTAAAATAAAAAATTAAATGTTATGAGTTAAAGGTGAATTTAAATTTAAATCTGAGAGACTAAAACACTCTTTATTATCTGCTATTCATTAAATATGAAAAAAATGCATTTTAAAATGTTCATTTAAATATTGTATTGTATAGAATGGAAAAATATTCCATATTTCATTTTTATGAGTCAATGTTTTAATTGTGTTGAGTTTCAATTACATATATTTATGGCTTATTTTGATACATTTCATACTAGATATTAGTTAAAATTAAAAGTGTATAATCACTAGTATTTCTTCACTTTAAATGTATTTATTATTATAGTTATAATCTTCATAAAATATGATTTGACCTATTTCTATCTATTTATTTATTTAAATTACTGAAAGTCTTTCCCGTTCTCTTTTTATGCAAATTGCTTATACAATCCAAAATTAAGTGGACACACTGTAATTATAGCCGCAATTAACGTGAATAAATCATATAAAATCGATGCATTGATTTTCCGTATTTTAGAGTCCCCTCCTTTGGGGCTGGTTTATTTGTCAAGCTTCGGCTTTTCAGTTGTATCTGATGAATCAGACCGAACAAATTGTAACCGAGTTTGTCTACTGCCTTCTTATCAGCGGTGGCAAGATGACCACGCCTGTTCTTTACTATCTGCCCCCGAGTCCCCCTTGCCGTTGCATTCTCTTGCTGGCCAAAATGCTGGGATTGGAGTTTGAACTGAAGATTGTCAACATTCTCGAAGGAGAGCAACTGAAGCCGGACTTTGTGGCCATGAATCCGCAACATTGTCTACCTACGATGAACGATGAAGGTCTTGTGCTCTGGGAAAGGTGGGTCAAGTTTTATGACTCAATCTCTTTGAATATCATTATAATCTTTTATTTTTTTTTTTTTCAGTCGTGCTATTCTTTCGTATTTGGTGGCCGCCTATGGCAAAAGCGATGAGCTCTATCCGACGGATATACGAGTCCGTGCTTTGGTCGATCAGCGTCTACAGTTCGACTTGGGCACACTCTACCAGCGCCTCACTGATTATTATGTGAGTATATTTATTAATCATTTAAAAAAAAACTAAAAACAAGACTTGAAAAGTTGCCAATCTCTAGAATCAGACTTCAAGCTTGCATAACTTTGAGAAAATTTAAGCTATTTTTATGCGGAATGTAATTCGTATCAATGTTTGATCTTTAAATTGATTAATCATTTAAGAATAGTTCGTTTTCAAAACCTTTATTTTTATGAACATTTAAGATAAATAGATCTTTATACTCATAACTTTTATTTTCGATCACTGATGTATTATACATTTTCATCGTCCAATTTTCCTCTTTAGTTCCCTACCATGTTTATTGGTGCTCCGCTGGATGAGGGCAAAAGAGCCAGGCTCACAGAAGCTGTTGGCTGGTTAAATGCCATTCTGGAGGGTCGAGAATTTGCCGCCGCGGATCATTTTACCATTGCGGATCTGACTCTGCTTGTCACCGTCTCACAACTAGAGGCCTTTGGCCTTGAGTTAAAGCCTTATAAACATGTCAGACAATGGCTGGAACGCTGCAAGGAGCACATGGCTCCCTATGACTACGAAGAAATTAATGCCAGCAAAGCCATGTTGTTGGCCGACATGTTTAAGGCCAAGATGAACCTGACAGCTGACTCCTAATTAGATCCAAGAATTATATGTCGAGTTACTATGAATTTAATAAATATATATTTATTGTTGTGATTTCATTATATTTTAATTTTAATATTACTGTAAAACTGTCACTGTAAAACACTTCCTTCACATTTATTTACTATAAGTGATATTTTTGTCTACTCAAATTAGGTTGTGAACAATGAGTCCGATGGCAGTCCAGAGCCCTTTTCTGATACATTTAGAAACCAGAGAGCTTATACCAATTTGTAGCATCCATCCCCCTTTCCTTATCATTTCTCACCCTTCCCAAACTGTTGGCTGACAATCGCCAATAGAAAGATAAAATCCACTTATAAATAGCTTTGCCAAAGTTACAAGTTGTTGTTGTTGTTGCCACAGGCATGGGCGTTGACAGAAACTAACGGATGACGATGGACGACACCTGCAAAAAGAGGAAGAGCAGAAAAAGTAGCAGGACGAATAGGATAGGTGGCAGCTTCATAAAAACCTCAACTTAATTTAATGACACGAAAAAAGGTGCACGTTTTTATAAAACGACAGAGGTCCTCGATAGGGGTTGGGGTTGAAGATGACTATACCCTTGATGGAGGCATGAAGGGGAGACTACAGGCTATTTTTAAAGGACACAAAGAGGCGCAGATGTGACAGTAACTGGCAGGACATCGCGATGCCTGGCACAGTTTCATTTTGGCCGCTGGAGATGGCGGCCGCTTTATTACCCTTCGTGTTGATTTTGACCTGGTCAATCTTGGCCAACAGTCAGCAAGTGGCCAACAGCAAACAATCACAGCTCTGGTTGGGTAAGCATTTGATTGAGTTCAAAGTTGTAAATGATTATATTCCCTAGTTTATGACAAAAAATACCAAAATTAGTAAAACATAAAAAAACAAAATTTTTTTAGATGAAATTCAAAGTTAACCAATTTAATATGAAAGAAAACAAAATTGGGAAGTCAAAATCTTTACTTTATATAAACTGTGAAACGAATAAAGAAACCTTAACATTTTAGCATATCATTTATTTTGAAATATCTGGATGCTGTAATTTATTTAATTCAAATTGGTTTTTGAAAAAGAGAAACTACTTTTTCTCATATTCATAAATTAGATTCTTTCTAGTTTTTGTTTCCTTTTCCATCCTTTATTTGGCTAAGATTGAATTCGATTTGTTTATGTTATTGTTTTCGTTTGAGTAATTGTTACCAATTATTCCATATTCACAGATTGTTCCTGTTTGCATGCCAATGATAGGAATGCCACACAGTGGGGCAACCTTGCCATTAATGCCAGTCATACAGTGGGCGCTAAAAACAACTGCTTGATGATCTTCATTGGCGGCCTGGCCGATGAACTGGTCGCGTTTCAGTTGGAGCAGCTGCAGTTGCGCCCCGGGTGAGTTGCAACGCTTCCGGCCAACGTTGCCGCATCCCACTTGCAAGTTGCCACCCGCCGAATTCTAATCCGAATCCAAATCGAACTAAGATCTGGATCTGCGGCAGGTTGGCAGCTGCGTGACAGCCATCAAAACAAAATGCTGAGAAAAGTCGAGGAAATCGTTGAAATCGTTGAAATCGAGGAAATCGCGACTGCAATGCGAATGTAATTAAAATACCTCGTGAAGGCCAAAGCTGGTCGGTCAGTTTGGGGGGTCCATTTGGGGGCTATTTATATTCTTATAAATGGACGACTCGCCTGCAAATTTGTGTCAATTTATGCAAAATTTGCAGCAATTTTAAAATAACCAAAAAAAAGTCAAGAAATTCGGAAAAAAACGAAAAATTTCAAAATCGATTTGTCAATAAAATTGTTGGCCAAAGACGCCGCAGATTTCAGTGGAGCTTCGGCAGAACGTTGGGCCACAACGTTGGCCGCAGTTGCGAAAATCGTTTCGGAAGAGTGAAAAGTGAAAAGGTGAATAATCTGTAGTGAAGAATCCTTAAATTTTTGTACACATTTTCTGTGAATCTCCGGTGAGATCCCCGGGGAATCTTTCCACAATTTTTCCTGTGAATCTCTTTTGAAATCGAACTGTTGAAAATGTCGATGGATCCATCGGTGTCGTTGGAGGATCTGGAACGCGTGAGTGAATATAGCTATTCTGCTCCCCCTAATGCTGGTAATGACCCCTTTAACTCTCCAGAGGCGTCGTCGTACCAGTTCAGCTCGGAAAGCCTCCCAGACGCCTCAACCACCTCCACATCTGTCAACCGATTCCGAGGCAATGGCCGTGATCAATGAAATTTTTAATCCTCGACTGAAACTGCCGGAGAGCACGGGACATTACACGTTGCCGGAAGAGCTGACTGCGGATGATCAAGTGTCAGCAAAGGATTTGGATATTGCCAAACTGGCTGAACTGAAGGAAGTAAGTTTGTGGCTAGCAATAAGTTAGAAGATGGATACAAATGCTTGTGGATTCCCAAAAAGGTGTTCACACTCTTCGACACGGACTGTGATGGACTGATATCGAAAGATGACCTGCGGTTCACTTACATGGCACTTGGTAACGAGCCCAATGAGCAGCTTCTAGAGCAAATGATGGAGGAAGCTCACGAGCCCTTGGACTATGAGGCATTTGTGCAGTTGATGTGCCGTCGTACCCAGGAACTGGACCCAGAGGAGGTTCTCCTCGAGGCCTGGAGCAAATGGGATGATCATGGCACAGGAAAAATCGATGAAAGAAAGTGCGTCCTTTTCATTCTATTCTAGGGTTACTTCTAACTTGTTCCTCAAAAACACAGAATTTACGAAGAATTGATCAACTATGGCGACAAATTGACCGTGAAAGAGGCCAAGGAGGCTCTCAGTCACGCCCCAATGGCTAAGCCCAAAACACTGGAGGAGCCTCCAATGATAGACTACCCCGCATTCTGTCGGATGTTGGGAGGCATGCGTAAACGCAAAAATCCCTAAAATAAATGGAAAGAAAACGACGATCTAAAGTGGAAAGATTTAAAGTGGTTTTATTTTCAAGTTATTGTTTATATAGTTCTTAGATCTTCCTTTTTTCATTATTATTTGTATTACTGAGTTGGAGTGTAATTATCCCTGCAAATTATTATTATATTTATACTACACTTGCCGTTTTCCCTCTGTTATTAATATTACTTTAATATTCCCATTACCCTTCTATTCGTAATAAATTTCAATTAGCTATCTGCCATCTGCTTACTTGCATAGTTCAAACAAACTTATTTAATTTTATTTTTTTATTATCTTTTATTTCTTTTACACTCATATTTTATGATAACCTATACATTGAGTTTTCCAATCTTTTAGTTTTTTAAATGTCCAAAAATAGCTTGAAAAATCGGAAATGCGATTTGAAAATGGTTACTTGGATATAAAGTTTTTTTGTCTAACTTTTCCATTACCCATATAAATTTGCTAGTGACCAACGTATATCTCATCTAATCAATCGGAAAAATATACATTGTATAGATATATTTGGAATTGTATTTTTATTTGTGTTTATTGTAACCTTAACGCCAACTTTTGTTAGACTTTTTATCAAAATAAATGATGAAGAACCAAGCAGCAATGCATAGCAATGATATTCCTCATGACAGCCCTCCTCCTCCTGGGGTTTATTTATAGGCTGACCAACGAGGCGGCCAAGCGACCAGCCCCAAATGTATCGGCCAATAAATTTTCGACATCATTAGAATTGGCCATTCTGCCATTTTGTCTTTTTGGCAATTTGATTACCAATGCGTTCTGCATTTATTTCTTTTTCTTTTTTTTTTGTCTACGTATATTTGATGATATGCAATTCGGTGACAGCTGCTTGGACACCGTCGAGGTCTTTCCGTATCTCCGGGAACCCGTCATCGAGAACTCAACGCTGGCATCCTACACTTGGTGCCAGCACAGCGACCGCAATGCCACGCCTATTTATAGCGCCGGGAGGCTGTTGGGATTGCGATTGAGTTTTCAGAAGCCACCTGAAAAGTTTAACAATTGGCAGCTGAATCTCACGGCGAGCTATCGATTTCTTAAGCAAGGTGAGTAGCTATTACCTCACATAAAATTAATGGGGATATTAAAGAGGTAATTTAATCAGTTATCGCACCTTTACTTGTGATCGATCAATAATTATAGTTTTAATCAGCCAACTGTCAGTATACTGAGATACTTGTGCTAAAATATGGCAGATTTGTTTCTTAAAAATTGCATGGCATCATGATTGATGATGCGAATTATCTGTTGAATGACTTGAATGTATTAATGCGTAGAATCAAATCACATTTTAAATACTCACTCGAAATTCTATACCCAACTCTATTTATTTAGAACTCTTCAGGACTGAGGGTCGTCTAGTGCCGCACAGCTTTTGCGATTATTACTTCTTTGCCAGCACTTCGTCAGATGGAAATCTGGGTCAGGGATACTTCCATTCGCCCCGATTTCCTGCCCATTATCCCACCCACATCAAGTGCGCCTACAAATTCATAGGACGACCCGATAGTCGAGTGGAGTTGCTCTTCGAGGAGCTGCAGTTGCCCCCGGTGACACATGGAGGCTGTCAGTTAGATGCGTTGACGATTTTCGATGCGGAATCTGCGCATATGAATGCGGTCATAGATGTCCTGTGTACCCCTTGTCCAACACGCCGTATTCTGAGCAGTGGCCCCGATCTCCTGCTTGAGTTTAACGCTAGCTCCAACCGCACAGCCAAAGGATTTCGCGGAAAATATAAATTTGTGAACAATGAGCAAGGGCAAATGGCGCCTATTCTGGAGGCAGCTAGCGTGGCATTAAAGCCGCCTCTCTCCTCGCCACCCAGAGAAAATAGTTTGCCGGATACGGAGGATGCAAAGGACACGAAAGATAGTCGTACAAATCGTAAGTTGGCGCCCCATAAATCAGCCTTAAATTTAGTCCGATTCCCATAACCAATCGATCGATCCAATCGAATTATGCTAATCGACGCCAAATGGCGGCAAACATCTTCGACTTCTTCGCCATCCTCGGCTGACAGCTTCCGTCTGGAAGTCTGGGGCGGAAATCGCAACGGATGTGGCCAATTGACTTGCCTCGAGGGTGGAGAAGAGAGCTGGAAAGGGGGTAATTCTATGTCTTTGGTTGTCTAGTTAAGTTGGGTTAAGTCTTTAGTTAGTTGTGAGTTGGCGACAAGTCCAAATGGTGCGCTTCTCGGTGTTATTAGTGCTCTTAGTGCAAACGACGGCATCATTATCCTGCGCAGGACGTGCTACTGGAAGTGAGTTCTTACAGCATTCCTTTAGTTTATTTGTTTATTGTTCTTTTCTTATTTGAATGACAATATGTGCACTAAAAACTAATTAGGGACTTCAAAATAGTCCATAAAATGGCAAGGAATCCACCGTAAAGGACGAACTGCAACAGGCGATGAAGAATATGGTATCTGAGGAAAGAGTATTTTGTTCCAATAAGAAATTTGGCATATAATACTAAATATAATGGGAATAACTAAGGAAAAAATACCACAAGAAAAACAAAAAAAGTAAGCTTAGGAAATTTGAAAGCTAAAATCATGGGATTTTTAAAAAACGCAGGTTGAATAGATTTTCTACTACTTTCTTCTATTTTGATATAATATTTAGTTTGGTATTTAAAAAGGAAAATCTAAGCTTCATTACTTAATATTTAATTTATTTTACAAAGCTAGGTTGAATTTCCAAATATTTGCCAATGTGGTATGATCTTTACTTTTATATCGATCTTGGATAAGGTAGACAAAATATTTGATTTTATATATAATCATTACTTACCGTAATCTTACTCTCTGACTTCGCTTGATTGCCTCAGGACTAGGATCCTCTTTGCCCAGATAGACACGCATGCCCTGTCCGGATGAATAAAAATAGTCATCCCAGTCCAAGGTATTCATATCAAACTCGAATAGCTGTTGATCCTTTGGCGTCATGGATTGCCACAAGTTCTCCGTGTTACGTGTCCCAAAGTGCCACGTAGTTGCGCCGAAAAATGCCAAAACATGCGTTGCGGTATGTAATTTCTTGTACATATCAATTACCCGAGGCTTTTGGCCTTTCAATCGACACACAGTGTCGACGATAAATCCAGGCACAAGGTGATAGAAAAAGGAGAGAAGTGTAAACGTCTTACTATTCGTGGTGCACTGGAGAAATGGAAACCACATCATTCGTTCAAACGGGTATACATTTGAAAGGGCCGGCGTCTTATCAAGAAAATCACCCCAGGATATCATATTATTTTCCGCAGGAACATAGTTGTAAATGGGAGGTGATGGTATGACAATTCCGTCCTTCTTTCGTGTGGCAAAATCCTCTGAGGTGCGCCAGGCGAGTGCCAATAAGAGATTGACGCAATAATCGACGGGTAAAACGTTGGCATTCGCATCTCTGTTCAGTCGGGTAATTCTTGTATAGCCAAGTGCAGCCGTGTAGACCAATTGGGTGGGACCATAGAAATTGTCAATCCATCCTGCGACAGGTTCCTTGTATGAGTGAACAACTGCAAGAGAATCCGAAGAATAAGGCGTATATAGTGTAAGAAGTTATTGGAGCTAGGAAATTTGGCTTTGAGGCTGAGACCACATTCAAGGGATGTATGGGATGAAGAACTTAAGGTGTCAGGTACAAAAGTGATCATTGATAAATCACTTACTAATGCCAGGTCGGTAGATGCACAGTGGTAAATCCCCGGAGTGCCTCTGTAGCATCTGTTCCGCCAGAGCCTTCGTGTAGGTGTATGTGTTGGGATATTTGCCCAGCAGCACGGAGGTTAAGCCTTCTAGGATCTCATCGCTTAGAGTCTCCTTCACTGTCAAGACCGTATCGACGTCGCAGACTAAGTGTTCCGGATAGTAGCATTCATCGATGTGGTTAATAATGCAATTCGAGAAGGCTGTTGAAACATGAACATATGCCTCCAGATGTGTCATCTTCTTGGCCAACTCCAGCATAAGACGAGGAGCCCGCGTGTTGATATCCAGGGCCAGAGGCAGTGGCTCTGTGAAGCGCACGGTTGCTGCCCCGTGTATCACCACTTGCACCTCATTAGCCAGGAGATCTCTATCAGCTTTGCTGATGCCTAGATCTGCCTCCTTACAGTCTCCGGATATGGGCACAATTCGCTTCATGGCCTCAGGATTGCACTTCAGCACCTGACTAAAAGCCTTTTCATATGGAGATAAGATTGTTTTTAACCAAAACATCCCTTCACTTACAACATCATCCTTCCACGCGGCAATACGATCTTGCACATCCTGACCTCTCTTCGATCTGATTAGAACATAGATCCTCTTTACGTCCGTCGATCGAAGCAGTTTCTCAATGATCACTGTGGGGCACGAATAAGTTAAATTTTATGAAATAATTTTATCTATCGAAGCCCAAGGACTTCTTCAATTTCCTTCGGAAAACTAATGCTGTAAACACGACTTCGATATTTTTTATCAAAAAGTCTCCTTTGAAGAATTATCACTTGGATTACGAAACGATATATTTGATTTCAAAAGTATTCACTATTTAATCAGTTTTTTTTTGACACAAATTTTTCACTTCTTAGCTATTTTTCTTTGCTCTACCTTTTCCTAAAAATCCACTGCCACCAGTTATGAATATAATCTTATTTTTGTAGAATTCCTGAATTGGGCAGGCCATTTTGAAATCGAGTATTCGTATCCTTATTCACACACAATCGAAAGTTCACTATTCGCGATTAAAAACGGAGCCGCGATTACTGTTGAACTGGGAGGAGCTTCGAGTCCGAGGACAGTTTTTATACTGAATCGAGACAGTCCAAAAATAGCTATAAATTCTCATTCTATCTTGGCAAAACAGAAAGCTTCGTACTTTGTACTTTGCTCGTTCATAGAACGACCTGCCTCAATCGTTAAAGACCATAAGAAATGCGACGCAATTTACTATTACACTTACAGACATTAAATTTAAGTCAGTAATTATTTCATAACTTAATTAGATAAATTAAACAACTTTAATATGTATTAATCTTATAAATATTAAGTAACAGACCCATTGTGACTGGTAAACTGAATTTCATTTGGCAATTTCTGTACTCAAATATATTAGAGATGTAAAGCTGTAACTTGAAGTCAACACATTTACGACTTTCTACTCCAAGCAATTAATATTCGTAAGCATCAGAGTTCTCCACATCAAATGGGGCTAATTGATTATTTGGATAATTACAAAGCTCAAATTCTTATTGAATAGGGCTAAGTGCACCCAAGCCTGACATCTGCATAGAGATTGCAACATGAAACCAGACTAAACAACAAATTTGTTATGGGCGCAACAAAGTTTCTTTTTAATTTTATTAACAAAAGCACTGACAATAAACTAACAATAATTAGATAAAAGCTAAATAACAATAAATAATTACTTGCATAATTATTTGTATTATAATTTATTACATTAAACAAAAGTTAAGCGCCAATCTACATATAGATTTAAGTCAGACTTAAATTGTTGGAAAATTTACTTGGCTAAGATTTCAATTGTAATGCATAAAGAGGATAAGGTTGAAGGATCTTGGCCTCTAGCGATGCCTGCATCCATTTAACATTTAGGTGGCGACAGCTGCGGCGGTAAAGGGGCCTATAAAAGGAAGTAAATATTATTTAATAAAGCTACAAATAATACTTATGTATATTATACGCACCTCAGCTGCTGCAGATCGATGTCCTCTTTACAGTCATGAAATGCCAAAGTTGCCTTTTGTGGGTTCGTAGTCAAAGTGCCACCATGACGCACAAATTCATCCATGCGTATGGACTCTGTTGAAGCAGTTGAAAAGTGTGCAACAAGGCCACTAAATAATTTACTTTCCCCGACAGATTTCCTAGTCTCAGTTAATTTTTCTTCCTTGACAGAGATTGTTTCTGTTTTGGGTTTAAAGAAATCTTTCAGTTTGCCTTGAGACGTTTCCATTTTCGGCTTTTTCCGTGCGCTGCAACTTGTTGAAGGTGCATCCATCTCATCGTCAGATTGATTTTTGGACATCTTCAGTTTCTTTCTACTGCTCGTTTGAGCCAGGTTAGGTTCTTTGCCTTTTTGTGGCGTTTTTTCCAGCTTTGTTTTCAATTCATCGTTATCACCCTGTTCACAGTTGGCCAGCAACAAGTCCACATTTACATTTTGCTTGGAGGCAGCATACAATTTCTCTAGATGCTCCAAATCATTAGCCTCCTTTGCAGTCTTGTCGCTCCTCAGTCGCGTAATGCGTGGAAAACGAATTGAAATTCCTCCCGCTGTGTGAGATTCGGACTGTGTGAATTCGGCACCGGTGATCTCCCAAACGGGCATCTTTTCTGGCGTCTTGGCCACCACGTCGGGAATCAGCGCCTTTTTACAGAGTAACCAAGTAGGAATCTTGTTCGAATCAGCCCGCTCCGTTAGTTTTATCAATGATTCGTGTATCTCATCATTGGTGGCATCATCAAGTCCAGAGTGTACTTTGGTGACAGTTTTCCATAATCGATCTCTTGCATCGTAGCAACCCATGAGAAAGATGCTGAGCACACCGCCCTTTTTACCAGATCCATACCAGGCTCCAAGTACAACCAAATCTGCCGTATCGGCCATTTTGCCACCAAAAAGATAATCCTTCTTCACCTTCAACCAGTTGCGTTTGCCAGGTTGATAGGTTCCCGAGGGACCCTTTAGAACGACGCCTTCTAAATTTGACTGGAGTACCTTAGCTGTCATCATGGCCAATTCCTGCTTGGTCTTAAGAAACTGCGACTCTGACAACTGCACATGAGATTTAATAGGTTGAATGTTCTGCTCGAGAATCTCACGTCGTTCCCAAAAAGAGCTGCAAGGTAAACAAAAAAAAAAAAACAAAGGTTGTTATTGGCATGTGGAGGAGTTGATATCCTTGCAGAGTTTAGTAATCAATTATTGATTGATCATTCCAGCTATATGAAAAAACAGTACGCTTTTAACCGAAATTTGTTGGAATGTACACTTAAGTGTAAATTTGGAAATCTGTGGATTCATACCATCAATACCCTCTGCAAGAATTAGCGATGCTTTCTTCTTTCACTTACAGCTGGGTGAGATCCTCGCCATCGTAGAGTAGACAATCAAAGACAAAGAGGCAAACCGAAGCATTGGCGAAAGTATGCTTTTTGTGCGCTCCCAGAGTTCCAAAAGGTAGCAAGGCCCCCGTTTCCGTGTCTACAAGAATGATTTCCGAATCCAGAATCATGTCATCAGCGCCGGGAAAGGCACGTGGAATGAAATCTTTAAGCTGTTTAATTTTGTGATCCATTACTGGTTTCAGATTGCGGCTGAAGAACTTAAACTCAGCTCCCTGTTTATGTATTTGCACACGTTCGCCATCATATTTGATTTCACTGTATAATCCGCCGGGATTCTTCTTGAACGCCTCTTCGACCGACTTGCAGGCATTGGCCAACATGGGAGAAACAGGTGTCATCACTTGAATCCCACTTGTTGCCACCTTCGTTTTCTTGCCAACTGCTTTGGCAACAGTACTTGTAGACTTGCCAGCAAAAGTATTCACAATTGCTGTTAGATCACGGGAAGATTGATAAGCTGGATAGGCTAGAGGTCCAAATGCATCCAAAATATGCCTAGCACGTGCATTGATCCTCAGATCCTGTTTAATGAGTCTAATAAACGTGCGTAGATCCAAGTCAGTTGCTTGCTTACAGAGATCACGCAGCACCTCAGTCTGTTCATCCTCCTTGGTGCGTTTCTCCAGCTCCCCGAGCAACTCTTCCACTTCATGTAAGTAGAGTTTGCTTTGAGGCTGTGGCTTCAGTTTACTGGAGTTGGCAAAGTGCTTGCGAAGTGTCTCGGAAATATCACCATCTGGAAAAAAAGAACAACTTTTAAGCAGATTTCGAAAATAGTAGGTAACTAGTCTTTTTTACCTTGTTCCAAGTCTAGATGCATCTCCTGCTGATCGACGTGTAAAATGCGTGCAAACAATTTTATTAACGCCTTGTTCTGCAAATTGTAAACACGTTGTGTGGCACCAGGTATTAAAAACTGCACCCACTGTAGTGTGTCGCCTTGGAAACCTTTTCCGTTGGTGCCCTTTTTGAAAAAGTGTTCCAACTTTTCGACTTTCCTCAGGTAACTTGACTCAGCGGCAATTTCATCACAAATACGTCGAAACGTCTCCAATTTGTTGTCTTCATTTTTTAACTGTTTGCTGGCCATATTTCTGCTCCAAAAACGATTTAAGTGCCACACACGAGTGTTGCTCAACAATTGAAGCATAAATTCTAATAAATACAATTATTTACAATTATTATTATTTATTATTATTGACTATTTTTTTAGAGCACTGCCGACATTTGTACGATTCGCGCGTCAACAAGTCTGGCATCTTCGAATCGAATCAGCTGTTGAGCTCGTTTATCGGTGCATCGATAAATAAAAACACCAATTCTGCAGTTATCGTGCAATGTCGTTACGAATTTGAAGCGCAAAAACCAGAGCGAATTCAAATAAAGTTTCACGACTTCAATATAGCAACTGAGCGTGAAAATTCCAGTCGTTGCCTGGAGGAAGATGCACTTCACGTGTTGGAAGAGGTGGGGGGTAAATATGATACGCAAGAATTGTTATGCGGCGCCTTTTTGCCCAAGCCTTTGATGTCCAGCGACCAACGGTTGCAACTCCAATTTGTGGGCAAATATCCGCCAAAGATGACCAACAAGGTGCAGTATTACGGATTTAGGGCAGAGTACAAGTTTGTCACAAGTAAGACAGTTATAAAAATAAAAAATTCGAGATAAAATTATTTTCAATATCAAATCTATTACAGACTTTGGCATCACGTCGGGAGTGCAGCAAGGAAACGAATGTACATTTATTTACAACAGCAGTGAGCGGATTAGCGGCTTATTCCACTCTCCCAACTTTCCTGGATATTATCTAGAGAACGTTGTATGCAATTATTACTTCTATGGGTACGACGAGCGTGTAGTTCTGCGATTCACATTCTTTGATGTCGAAGGCATTGACACGTAAGTTCCCAGATTGAATTCCCATTAATTATTCAGTAGTAATATCTTCTGTTTTGCAGGTGCGATCACCAAACGGCTAGCGATTATGTGGAATTCTCAAATTTCATGAGCACCGATCGCAAGTTTAGCCGACATTGCGGGAAACTACCCGACTTTGAAGTGCGCTCCGACAGACGTTTCTTTCGTGTCACATTTTACTCCAACGATCGTTTCGTTGCCAATGGATTTCGAGCTCTATACACGTTTGAATCCAGCGTTTCGAAAAGTACTACCGCCAATTTGAACTTGGGAGATAATGTTTCTATGCAAAGCTATGTGGCTAAGGGTTCACAAAATATGTTTTTCTTCAATAATATAATGTTAATTATTGTGTTGGTAGCTAACACTATATAAAAACGTTAGGCAAGTGTTCTTCTAATTAAAAAAGAGCTATCGGTATTGCTAAGTAAATATCAGATAAATAAAAAATGTCGATACATCGCCTTGACAACATAGCGTAAGCGTAGCGGCCACTCGGACGTTTTCCAGCACCGGGAAACGTAAGCGAAATTATGGTGTTTTGGCGGGCAAATTAGAATTAAAATTAAAAGCCCAAAACAGTGCAAACAAATAAACAGAATATGCTTAGATAGACCAATCAAGTAATGAATTCGATTAAGCATAGAAGATAATTTTGAAAAATGTTGACTTTGCGATACATAAAACACGCCATCTTCTGTCAGCTTTGGAAAGCATAAGAACGCTATCTTCTTCCAGCTTTGCGAATTATAAATGCGCCATCTATCTTCCGGAAGAATAATTTGGCTGGAGAAATTAAAGCTTAAGAACCCAACACTGGCCAGGCATTTACCAACACTGAATTCAATCACTGGCCGCGCAAGATTCTTTCGGTCGGATTTCGTATTTCGCATTCGTTCATCATTCGCCGACAGCTTCGCGAGTTTGTTTTTTCCCGCGGCGCGTTCAATACTCAGTTTCGTTCATTCAGGGAACATTAAGGGTGTATCGGTCGTTATTGTCGTGTGTTTCGCGTATGTGGAAAAGCTAAGCAAAACCATAAAGTATTAATTATTAGTAATAAGTGTCAAATAAAGCAACACTCAACAGTTAACACATCAAAAGCAATTTTAAAAACACACTTGCAAAATGTTTTCAAGACCCAGGTGAGCAAATATTCCTTGGAAAGATCATTACGAGACGAGCACTGTCATCACTATCAATCAGGTTGCCAAAGGAATTCTGCGTTGCTTGCAACTATTTTCGTACATGTGCGAATTGACGGATTGGCGGATATTATGCAATTCTCACGATTTTTGCCATCATCCACTTTTGGCGTCCCAGCTGTTTTTGCCAGTGACCTAGTCATTCTGTGCGCCAAGGCAGCGTCCCTCGTCCCCTCTCAATATTGTACACTGCGCAACGCAGCAGAGCTTTCGTTTTCATTGGCACACTACACACACACACACACACGTGCAGAGAGTCCCTTCAGTGGTAGTAGTAAAAGGGGCCGATTCACATACATACGTACTTTGTTTTTGGCATTGACCTAAGTTTTCTGGTTTTCGCTTGTTCCTTCCTCTTTGTTCCTTTAACAGCTGCTTCCTTTGCTTTTTGTCTTTTCTTTTCTCATTGCATAAGCACAAATCTGTTTGCAACAAATAACAAAAGCATATGTAACTAAAAGCCACTTCGCAGAAATCAGCTGAAAAATCAATATATAAACAATAACAATACAGTGGCTTACAGCTTTTTTGACCCACTACTCTAACAAATTTGAAATCAGTTAATTGTTGAATTTAAATGCAGATGTGTTTAGATTTAATGAGCAAACTTAAGCCAAAACAGATTCTTGTTATTAAATTTTATTTTGCAGAAACTAAAAGTATTTTTGTTTGTAAAATAAAATAAATTTAAAATAAAAACAATTAGTTGACAAACTTTTTTATATATTTGTTTTAACGCCTACGCATTTCATTTGAAAGACACCTTCATGTTCATGGACATGGACACAGTCTACAATATGCACATATGTATATATGTTTGTATGTATTTTCGCAGCTAGAACTCAAAATTTCTTCTTATGCCAAATTCTAAATTTATAAAGTGGTCAATATGTACATATGTATTTACAATAACAAAAACGTGCGCTTTTATTTTGTTTATGGCTGTTGCTGTTTTTTTTAAGTGTTTCATTTTTCATTTTCGTTGCCAAGTTCAAAATTGTTTTTATTTTGTTGCTCTGCAGCTTCACCACGCCTTCTTTCTCGTTGTCTTCTCTTCTCCTCTTCTCTTTCTTCGCTCTTTCTTCATTGTTTCCGTTAGTTTTCGCCGCATTCCAAAATCTACGTTTCTAGCCACAATATCCGAGTACATTGACTTCTTTTTAGCAGATTATAGATACATACAAACAAACAGACATATTATATACACTTACAATCTGAAAAGCATATATACGTTACATATAAAAGTTTGTTAACAATATCATATCGTGATGTCATATATAATAATTATTATAATTGTTGGTATCCTATATGAATGCTTACACTTCGTTTATGCGGAAACCTTGGTTATATATTATATTCTATTTTAGCAAAAATATTCAATGCAATTACACAACAAAATATGTATCTATTTAAATATATGTACTTGTGTGTAATTAATGGCACTTGGAATATAGTATTACAAAAAGATTTATTTATAAACGATTAAGTGGAAGAAAAAAGGATCTTAATAATAGATCACTTCAAGACATTGATTATTCAAACCATTTTATGATATTTGCATTATATTTTAAAATATATATTTATGTTATATATTTTTGCAATCTTTCAATAAAAAATGTATCTCAATGATGAAAGAGTAAAATTCTTAATTATTACTAAACCGACATCATGTCTCTCTAATTAAATACGATATATATTGCAATTTCTAAAAGTATTTTTGTGTATCTCATTGATGGAAAAGTACAAATAGTATTTGTTTAACCCATTTTATACTATAATTTTGCACCACAACATTGAGTTATGCATATATATATAATTTTACGTCATGTGTTTGTCGTGTAAACATTAGAATAGATACGATATTATTTATGACACGCAATTTGCATTTGTATGCGTGATTAGATACGTATTACGTACGTTCTTACATACAGATATAGTATATATATATCTACAGTTATATGTACAACATTTGTTGCATATGCGAAATACTGGAAGCTCATGTGAGCACTTGTGGCGTTAGTTTCTTTATAAAATGACGAATAGTGATAATGATACCAAGTTTGCCCTAGCTCTGCCCACCGCCCACCTCTACCTATACCCTGCCCCGGATAATTAGCAACCAGAAGTGTTTGCACATATAGCAGGGCAGTAAACACGTCATGAGCGCGTGGGGCAAAATAAAATAGAAGAAGACGCGTCATTAACGTGTTTTGTTGGCCATAATTCCATAAATGTTGATGAGAATGAGTTATATCAATGAATCGCCAAATAGAAACGAGTCAGAAAGACTGAAAGCTGAGCACGTATGACAATAATATACCCTGTACATATTATACCCTGTAATTCCATAAATGTTGATGAGAATTCAGTTATATCAATGAATCGCAAACTAGAATCGAGTCAGAAAGAATACAGCTGAGCCAGCATTACAACATTATACCCTGCACATGTCTCTATTTCTCTATTCTACAAAGCTTTGTTTTAAATCTTTGAATATTCTTAGAAAAATATAAGTACATATTCACTTTGTAAGATCTGCCTGTTATGTTTTCTTGCACATAGTTAATATAGTATTCCCTGGTAGAGGTAATAATTAGTCACATGGTATCTGCAATTAGCATCAATTATGCAAAATCATCAGTAGTATTTGTCGTCATGTTCTCGCAATCGGATTCAGAATTCGGAATTTTATCGCGCCTCCATTGTAAACAATGCGGTTGTTGAGCTTAGTCAAGTGGGTCCCCTAGCCCCCTAGCGCCCCTATTTTGTCTTCCGCCTCCTCCGCTGTGTGATAAACAAAAAGCAGCTGACGTTGGCCTTGGACTTGGCTTTACTTTTGAGTGCCATATGACGTGAATGTTTTAATGCCATTTGGGGATCAGCGACTGCCTCAATTGCCACAAATTGTCATAACATACTTACTCGTAATTTCAACTCTTACAGCTTGTGTGGCAATATCGGTAAATTGTGCCGCAGTGGAACTGCAGCAGTAACGACAACAACACCAACAACAGCAGCTGCATCATCGGCGCTGGCGCTCTGCGATGCTCGTGGATATCATGAGGTTGTCGGCGACATCATTTGTCCCTCGCAGGTTCGCGGCGTCGACAACATTCGCGATCCTCGCTTGAATAAGGTAAGTAATCAAGTAAATCAAAGAAATATGATCTAGATGTATTATAGAATTATAATATTGAGAGATACATCTTGTCAGGGCTTGGCCTTTACACTCGAGGAGCGTCAAGTGTTGGGTATACACGGTTTGCAGCCAGCTCGTTTTAAAACTCAGGAGGAACAGTTGCAGCTGTGCAAAATCGCCGTCAATCGTTATACAGAACCATTGAACAAGTATCTGTATTTAAGTGATCTGCACGATCGTAATGAGCGTCTGTTTTTCCGCTTTCTTTCCGAGAACATTGAGGATCTGATGCCCATTGTGTACACGCCAACAGTTGGCCTGGCTTGTCAGCGTTTTGGTCTGATCTACAGACGTCCTCATGGTCTCTTTGTCACCTTCAATGATCGTGGTCACATCTTCGATGTCATGAAGAATTGGCCAGAACCGAATGTCCGAGCTATCTGCGTGACGGACGGAGAACGTATCCTTGGTCTCGGCGACTTGGGCGCCTGTGGTATGGGCATCCCAGTGGGAAAATTGGCTCTGTACACGGCCCTGGCTGGCATTAAGCCGCATCAGTGTTTGCCCATTGTGGTGGATGTGGGCACTAATAACATTGATCTTCTCGAGGATCCCCTGTACGTGGGTTTGCGACAGAAGCGTGTTGTGGGACGTGAATATGATGACTTTATTGATGAGTTCATGGAGGCAGTTGTCAAGCGTTATGGCCAGAACACACTCATCCAGTTCGAGGACTTTGGCAACCACAATGCATTTAGATTTTTAGATAAATATCGTGACACATACTGTACGTTTAACGATGATATTCAGGGAACAGCTGCCGTGGCTGTCGCTGGATTATATGCTTCCAAGCGCATCACAGGCAAGTCCTTTAAGGATTACACTTTCCTATTCGCTGGAGCTGGCGAGGCGGCCATTGGCATTGCCGATCTTGTGGTTAAGGGCATGGTTGCCGAAGGTGTTCCTATCGAAGAGGCTTACAGCAGAATATTCATGGTGGATATCGATGGTCTGTTGACCAAATCACGCAAGGTGGGCAACCTGGAAGGTCACAAGGTTAACTATGCCAAGGACATTGAGCCCATGTCAGATCTCGAGCAGATAGTGTCGACCATTAAGCCAAGTGTAAGTTTTGAATTTAACTTAATATAGATATAAAATAAATATTATATTTTGCATCCTACAGGTTCTTATTGGCGCTTCAGCCTGTGCCGGTCTTTTTACGCCCAAGATTCTACGTACCATGGCGGACAACAACGAGAGGCCCATAATCTTTGCTCTTTCGAATCCAACCAGCAAGGCGGAATGCACTGCCGAGGAGGCTTACCATAATACAGATGTGAGTAGATGATATTTCCTATATTTCTGTGAATGTTTTTCTGATAGTTTCTTTACGTTCTCTTCCAGGCACGCGTCATCTTCTCATCTGGCTCGCCCTTCCCACCGGTTACTGTAGGCGACAAGACATATTATCCTGGTCAGGGCAACAATGCCTACATTTTCCCTGGCGTGGGTCTGGGCGTCATCTGTACAGGCACTCATCATATTCCCGATGATATGTTCCTGATTGCAGCCCAGGAGCTGGCCAACTTTGTGGAACCCGCTGACATTGACCGAGGTTCATTGTACCCTCCCCTGGAGAGCATTCGTGATGTCTCCATGAACATTGCCATTGGTGTGACCAAGTGTGCATATGATAATGGTATAAATTCATAGATATATTTTGTACTCTTCTAATTGCAATAAATTAACATTTCTTGACATTTTTTTAAGGATTGGCATCCACTTACCCAGAGCCACAGGATAAGCGCAAGTGGCTGGAGGATCAATTGTACAACTTTAATTATGAGAGCTCGATGCCCGTGACATGGCCCTGGCCGCGGATGCCCTTCATTAAGACCCGTGATTCAGTGCCCACCAAACTCTATGGAAAAAAAAGTGATTAACCTTCTTTCTTTCTTTCTATTTCTCGTTTATAGGTGATGAGAGCCCGCTAATTGCCGCAATTAAATAATTGATTCGTTCAGTCGTATTAATTGATCGATTGATGGCACCTTTGTTTTGCATTCTAACCCACTCTTCGTGCTACCACAGAGCACCACACAGCACCACACACTAATCAAGCATAGGCCTAGAAAATCCTACTTCTCACGGCTGCAACTATCTACATGTTCTTCTTATTGATTGATTCGATCACCACGTTGCCTGTTATCCATTTATCCAATTACAAGTTGTTTATTTCCAAATGCCGAGCGTCAAGTTCAAGTTCAAGATCTTACGACGAGAGGCTTTGGGCATTCCCAGCTCTAATTGATGTTTAAATTGTGATTAAACTTACTTAAAACAAGTGTTAGTCATACTGTAAATCAGAGCAGAAGCGACGTGGGCGACGAATAATTCTATGTATTTTCGGAATATGTTCATATTGTATTATATATGTATAAATTATCATGTTAATTGTTATGCCGGTGCAACGATGACGCGATGTTATAATGTATTCCATCTATTGTTCCCTTTTCTATGCTTTGTTATTGGTTTTTCCTATTATTTGTTGAATGTAAACTAAGTTTAATTGGCTTGCTGGTATTAATTTCCCTCTATCTCCCTTTCATTCTATCTATTGCTTTAACTATCTTGCGCTTTCATTCTACCTATCAATGCTAGTGTTACTAACTAAATGAATGCGGCACTGAGCGCGGCACTTGCCTGATCTGATTGATATCTGCTTCTTTTAAACTAAATCTTAATCTCATCTAAAGTACAATTTTAAGTTCAACAACTGATTGATATTGATCTATTGCTATTTCCCTTTCGTTGACTTTTAGAAAATAACGAAGAAATCATTTAAATTATCCAACCCACACCGACCGCATATATAAATCATTGGCAAATATATAGACAGCAGATCGGAGAGATTCTGCCCATCCTTAAATGAAAGTTAAATCCAAGAGCAGCCGTTGACCTTAATAATTAACTCTAAAAGTAAACTACTTAAGTTAAAAGTTTTAATTTAATTCACATACGAGAATAGCGTATATACACATACATAATGTATATGTATTTATGTATATATGACTATAATAATTATTATGTTTGTTGTTGATCCATGTCTGATATTTATTAAATAGCCATTTAATAGACTTGTTTTAATTTATTGTTACAAAAGTCAGTTTTAATTTATCACATATGAGAGTAGATAATACTTAATGAAACCGAAATGCCAGAGATAGATAAATATCCCGAAAGCTATTGTACAATTGACCAGTTAATGTGCGATAAACAATAAAGTACACAAAATAATGGTTATTATTTCAATATTGTCGCCTTTACACTTTGCAGTGGAAACGAGGGGGCGTGGTCTACGAGTCTGATACGAACGAGTTTCCGACTTCCGCGATATTTCAAATATTTCTCTATAAGTTCACAATTCTAATCAAAAATAATTATTTTTATACTATTGAGTTGGGTATGTATTATCATTGCTTCTATTTTGTCAATATTTCCTTTCCAGTTCAATCATATTTAAGAAATTAACCAACATGTCGTATGAGTAATTTAAAAAGGTTTTCTTATATTCATTTCTTTATTATAAAAACAATCAATAAATAAATAATTATAGTCACGCATAATGTTTAAATAATTTAATTGGCCTATGTTCCTTATTATCTATATTTATATTTATTTATATTTGAAGTTCAGTTCAACTTGTCTAAAGGCAAACAAATTACTTGGCAGTTCTCTACAGAATGTTATCTATAATGGATATTAAGATAAGAGTGTATTTTTATCTTATCAGTATTAAGGAAATTCAATGTAATCCATAATAATATAAATAAATTTCCTGCAATTGCCCTACACGACGTATGAGTAATATGCAAAGTCTTGAATGAATTTGAATACAAAACAAATAAATATTAATTTAATTTCATTCATTTGTGGCTTAGATTGTAGGGTATTTCCACTTCTGCTGACTTGTGTTAATAGTTTTCAAAAGAGCGCTGATTTGAGCTGAGAGAATTTGAATTCAGATTGAAATGATACTAACAATGAGTTGATTCTTCAATTGATTCTTTGCAATAACGCGATGTTTTATTAGCATTTAATTATCGATAATGTACTTTCGTATAATTAGCAATTATGGAATTTAAATAGATTGCCTTACAAAGAAAGTCAAACACTTGAGAACATGTTTTCGAGTGGTAAAATCCAATGAACAATGCGAGACAGATGAGCTGAGAATTGAATTCGGAATCTCAAGCTGCCTTTGAGTCGAGTCAAGTGAAATAGACTGGTATTCCAATGAGTATAAAGTGAGTGTTTAGAGCGTAATTCTCGCAGTAGCGCTTGTTGCGCCAGTTGAGACAGTTGAAGTCCAAGTTACAAAGTCAGGCTTTATCAAGTCAATTGCAAGATGCCTCGTTGCTGCTTCCTCATCCCGCTCCTCTGTCTAGTCGTAGCTGGCGCTAGATCGACACTAGCTGGTGAGATATAAACCTTCCAATGACTCGTTTTGTTGTTTTCGTATATTAATTACTTACATTGACGTTAACTTAGCCTACGCCGACGAATGTAGCACCCCAAACGGAGATAGCGGTCAATGCATGCCATTCTCCTCCTGCTCCGATATTGAGCAACAACTTTTGACGGCCCAAAAATCTGGAGAGCGTCTGACGCCGGAGTATGCCAGTTATTTGCAAAAGGCGGTCTGTGGCGAATTTAACAATGTGGTAAATTCCCCTCACATTGATATTCCGAAAATGTATCTCATGGATTTTCCCATTCCCCATTCCTATCTGTAGCGGCACTTTTGCTGTGCCAACAATCAAATCCAGCACAACTCCAAGGTCATGGAGGTATTCAAAAGTGACAATTTCACTTGTGGCACTATTCTCAATCAGCGTGTAGCCAATGGATATGAAGTTCAACTCTCTTCTAGACCATGGATGGCCCTGCTCCGATATCAGAGCCTTGGAGAATCCCGTTTCCTTTGTGGAGGAACCCTCATCTCAAATCGTAAATCCAATTCAAATTTATTTACACCTACAAACTCTGATAATCCTCTTCAGGTTATATTCTGACCGCCGCCCATTGCGTCTATGGACTAGAGGATCAGCTCTATGAGATTCGCTTGGGGAGCATCGCATCTCCACGGAGAGAGACTGCAGACAACAGGGACGCAAAGAGAAGTGTGCTCCTCCAGTAAAGGACGTGGGAATAGAGAAGTTCCTGATTCATGAGAAATACGATTCCAAGCGAATTTCAAATGACATTGCTCTGCTGCGTCTGAATTCCAGCGTAACCTTTGAAAGTATGTTCCAGCCAAGGATCAATTGTTAAACCAATAATCACCTTAAGTTTCTTCAAGAGCACGTAAAGCCAATTTGTCTGCCCATCACAGATGAACTTAAACAGCAGGCAGAGTCTCTCTCCAATTATTTCGTTACTGGTTGGGGTACCACTGAGAATGGATCCTCTTCGGATGTCCTGTTGCAGGCCAATGTCCCGATCCAACCCAGATCAGCTTGCTCCCGTGCCTATCGTCGGGATGTACCCGATACTCAACTGTGTGTAGGCGGCGGTGACTTGCAGGATTCTTGCAAGGGCGACTCTGGAGGACCACTTCAGGCCCCCGCTCTCTACCTGAATGAGTATAAATTGCGCATGGTGGAATTCGGCATTGTGAGCATGGGCGTCACATCCTGCGGGCAAATCAGTTTGCCGGGTCTCTATACCAATGTGGCTCAATATGTGCAGTGGATAACGGACACTATGGCCAGACATGGTCTATAGGTTCCAGGTACCGAATGACCTAGTATTTTTCTCTCATATCTATTAATTTTATTCAAAATGTTAAAAATTTAAGCTTTAAAACAATATATTGCATTTGTTCTAAAAAAAAACTTTTCTGGAGTTTGGAAATAATAACTATGAAATACATGTTTGTAATTCGAAATTTCCAAACCGTTGTAATTTAAAATTTATTATATATGATGAGCAAAGTGACAAAGTGACAAGAGATGACAATCCTTTGGGCTAAAAAAACGAATCTTATTTCAAAAAAATTTGCTTTAATTTATCTAATTTCGAATTTCATTGAACTTTGAAAAAAATTGTTTGGTTGCTTAAAAGAATAATTTAAAACTCGTTTTTTCACATTTTTGGTGGTGCATACTTTTAGACTGAGGTCATAATGGAGATTTCATTCTAAAGTACGAAAAAACCAGAGTTGTCGTGGTTCCCGGTATTTTAAACTGACTAGGTTTGTGGCTTAGCTATGCGTTCACAACACCTCAACCGTTGCTAAACACGTTGAGTGGTTTTCGATCTCTCGATAGATGGTGCTAAAAAGCTGTCAAAAATCGCTAGAGGTCGTGCACAACGCGCATGCGTAAAACTAGAACAGAAGTTTTGTGTTTTTGATTGTAACATAAAAAGTGTAAGATCTTGGTCAATTACAATACGATTTTTAAATTTAAAGCTGGGATTTTCTAGCAATTAAACTGTCTTTCTAAAACATTCCATAAGTAGTATGGTGCTTATAGAAAATAGTGCATAAAATCATCGTCAAAGCTAAAAAATTTTGAATAAAGTCAAAAAGAATTTGATTTGGAGGCCAATTACGCATAGATGACTCAAGTTTGGTCAAACGATATATACAGCGATCGAAAGGTCTATTTTTCGTCTTCTACTTAAATTTAAAATTGGTAAAAAGTTCGCTAAGTTACAAGCTGCTAAGTAGCTATACATAGCAAAACTCTGCTTTTAGCGGTAAATGCAGATTCTGGAAGTGTCCTCCAAATTATAAGTATGCAGTTTTGCTACACTCGATATCACTTTTATTTCCCAGGGACTTTTTTGGCTGTAACACTGTGTATTCAAACTGCCAAATAAGATTCTATATACAACTTTAGATAATGTTATTGTTTTTTAAGCACTTTATATGGAATGCAATTTTATCAAACCAAAAAAGGAGAATGGAATTATAAGGACTTTGAGTGCTTATGGTTGTACAAATACGAGTACTAAGACTTTCGGGTATAAGAAGAAGTGGGAAGTGTTTTAAGTAAATATGTTGTGCATTTAAACGAATTAAATGTAAACACTTGTCAGAGCATCTTCGGATTCCCGAGACATTAGTGGCCACTGTACGTGTGTGTATGTTTACACAATATATTATATTTGTATGTGTACAAACATAAATATGAAATGTGGGAGTAATCGTTGCCATCATAAAAAGTGAGTTTTGAATTCGTTTGTGGCCTTGGCGCATCTGAGAAGAAGGTAGAAGTGGGGGAAGATTGCGATGAGCGGTGAGAGAGGTGTCTTCTAAGCTAAAGTTTTGCTTTTCAGTTGCAGCTCTTTTAAACTCAAAAAACTTTTGCACAGGCAAAACATTTTCCATTTAAATGCAAAAGCAAACTCATTTTTAATGTTTCGTCAAACTTTTTTTTTTCAAGTTAAACAAACTATTGGGAGTACATAATGTTTCATGGATTTGCATCCAACATAACTCTGGAAAATATTCATCGATTTTCAGTTTTAATTTTGCGTAACTTAGAATTAAAGTTTTTGTGAATATTCAAAACCTGTTGAAATACTTTTACAACTTAAATATTATGGTTTGTATAACTTTCGAATTATAAGAAATTAGTTGAGATTGGCGTGATACCCTTTACTTCATTTACTGATAATTAATATACTCCTAGTTTCTTTTGCTTTTTGTCCAGATCTATGTTACCCGTTCTTGGCGGGGCAAGAGGTATAAAAACTTGTGAGGAGTAATGAATTTAAAACTTACTTAATTCTACACTGATTTCCATTGTGAATCTTGCTAGGCAACACGATGGAATGGATCTTCAGGCATTTCGATTGAGAAGTTTGGTTTTGGGTGGTGAAAGAAATTGTACCACAAACTGAATTCATCGACGATTCCTGTGGCTTGATTGTTTTTGCTTTGTCAGATGAAACTTTTGGGGTTATCTTATCCTTGTTGGCCGGACTAATTGCACAAGAATGCGAGGAGGCGTAAAGGATTTGGTGGGCTCTAGAATTGAGGAGCTAGGCAGAGAGAGAGAGAGAGAGGACCAGAGAAAGAGAGAGGCAACTTGGCAGCTGTTCACTCAACTGTTTGGCACTCAGTGCATTGGCGGCGTTAATTAAAACCGTCTCAAGGCAGAGAAACTAATAACGGCAAACAACAATTTTTGAATCAAGACTTTCAACATTGCTTTCAGTTCTTGCTCTTGCTCTTGCTTTTCCTTTTGCATTGTCGATTTTGCCGCAAAAAGAACTGCGGCCGCGGTCGCAGTCGCTGTTGCCAGAGGTTGCCACACCAGTTGGCCAGAGGCGCCTCCTTTGTTTTTTGGGGTTTGTCCCTTGAAGTTGTTGTTAGTTGGGTTCGGATCGGATCGGGTTAGTTGGTGCAATGAGAAGTGGACGTCGTCGTCCATGCAGATGGTTTGCTTTGTTGTTTGCCTGATTGCCATGTTTTTGTTTTTGTTTTGCAGCTAAACTGGCAGTAGGCGGAAATAGGGCTAAAACCAAAGCAGTTGCTATAGCTGTTGGCCCCGTTGCCACCAACTGTGTTTGCTTTCCATTACAACATGTTGTTGTTGCCCTGCACTTGCACACTTACTATACAGTGCAACAACCGACGCCAAAATATTGACACTGTCGAACCCTTCCATGTGGAGTCCTTGCCACATTCAAACAGGGCGTAAAAACAAATTAATGAAACTTAAAACTACTAACTACTGAACAACTGGCAACTGGCAACTGGCAACTGTCGACTGATGTCAACTATCAGTTACTAAATATTTGTCATGTTGTGACCATCAACCCGTTTGATCAGTGTCACAATTATTCATTTACTCATTTGGGGGATATCCATGGGATATCAAATATTCCACTCTTTTAATAAGTTGCATCGATTGCCATTTGATGTCAATAAAATGCGATAGCCTTACTGAAATATATTAAAATATATATTTAATTTGATTCTACCATCCGTCGACACTCAGAATAAGAGACAGAGTCGTTTGTAAATAAATATAATGCATGTTGGCATTAAGTAAATATGGTTGGTGAGTTTTATAATATTTTATATTACATTTACAATCTAAATAATGCAATTCTAGTTATATTGTTTTAAACTAACGGAAGGCGAAATTTATTTCAAATTATCTCTCCCTTATTTGAAGAGGAGTCTATTGTAGTTGATGTAGTTTTGAGATAAATTAAATAAATGTAGTTTTACAACATTTTGTATTACATTCGCAACATAAATATTGCATTCCCATATTGTTTTTAGCAATTGAAAAGCAACAATTGTTTCAAAATATCTCCCGTTATTTTAAGTGAAATAAAATAATATTGAGAAGACCAATCTGAATATTATAGTTTGCTTATTGCTTTTATTATTTGTTTGTTTTAAATTTTTAAGCTTAATTTATTTTACATAATATATAATGTATTTCTTAAAAGATTCCTTCATCCAAATTCATCCATCGTAGTTGCAACTCAAGTGCAGTAAAGTTTCACTGGCCTCTGTGCATGTACTTAATATGAAATTATAATAAATAATGATTTAAATGAATTATTCACAGACTTCAGCTCTTTCCGTAAAGTGAATGAAGCCGTTGGACGACGCGTCGCAGGATGGACTTTTTACCATCTACAGAAATTCATTTTTGGCCTTCTTCGCGACTTGCTCCTTGGCAAAATATTACTTATTCAAACTTTTTGGTTTTTATTGTAAATTTGGCATTTCCGAATGCAATGGCATTGCGGCTCAGGATAACACATCAGAGTGCCATCAGTGTGCGTGTGTGTGTGTGTGTGTTTGTGTGTGTGTATGGGCTGGCACATTTGCATACAGAATGTAAATTATATTGTCCGTTTCATGCTCTGACACTTAAGAGACAAACTGAAATAAAAGATGGCTCCAGCGACAACGAACGAACAAAACGAATGAAATAACAAGGAAGGTAACAAGGAAGCACGCACACACGTACAACACACAAACAAACACATTGGCAACAAGAAGGACAAACAAAGAAGCAGACAAACAACAACAAACAACACCTCCAACTGACGTGTGCCTGAGTACGTGAAAGGTGTGGAGGGAAAGGGACATAGTGGCAGCACACCCACACTTACATATATACGAACACATACACACACACACACACACACAACCACAGGCCGATTGAATGCGCTTTAATATTTCAAAAGCTTTAATGAAATCGCTTTGCTTTGCCTTTTCAATTTTGAGCGCGAGACAAGACGTAAGCTTTTTGGTTTTCCTCCTTAGTATTCCTATATATGTATCTACACTGAAAAAAAGAGAAATTTTCATAGAACTTTAGCTTGCACCCTAATCAATATTGAAAGAGTTCCATTTAGTTAAATTTGTCAAAAGTAAGCAAATATATACTTTTTGGCTTTTAGTAAACAGATATTTAAGCAATTCATTTGTTTATTATCATTTTTTTGCCCCACCTTAATCAGTACTAAAAGATTTTAATTTAAAAAGAAGTTGAGTTTCATAAAGTAATAATGAAAAGTAATCAATCAAGATATTTACTATACAACTTTTATTTAAAGCTGTTTTAACTCCATCATCTAATCAAATTTATACGAGTTGAATTTAAATAAAATGAAATTTTTGTCAGTGCATGTGTGTCTGAAAATATATGTATGTGTGTGTTGGCATTCCTTAGAAGGTGATGTCGAGTTGAGTTGCGGTAAATGTAAAGGTAAAGGAACAGGATCAGGTGAATGTAAAGGCGATTAAATGAATAAAAATTGTCGCATCCTGTAAACTGTCAAAATGAATGCATTTCGTGTTCTTCGCTCGAAATTAGTTCCAAGGGGGCAATGGAAGTTGGAAGTTTGGCGTTGTCATTGAATGAGAATGAGAATGCGAATGTTAAATTTAAGCATCTTAGGACTCATGCCACCAAAAACATCTTGTAGTCATGCAATGACAAACACCTTGGGAAATTAAATAAAAAACATATAACATATGAATAATTTACAGCATCTGAATAAAAATGAAATGTGTACATATTCGTAAAATGATGGTGAATATTAGAAAAAAAAATTAGAACTAATGGAAGTTCAAAGTTATTTTCATGTTTATCCTTTTGCGCCCAAGCGGGCAAAACAAGTTTAAAGGATATTTTTCAGTTGAATGCATTTGGAACCCAAAAGACCAAAAATAAATACGTTTACACCCTCAGTCAACAACAAACAGCGAATACACACACAGCTCTCTCTCTCTCTTTTCTCTCTTTGGATTTTGTTGAGTTCTTGTTTTGGCCCTGTTTGTCTATCGCATTTGGGCCATTGTTGCGTTCACAACGAGCCGTAGGCATTTGGTCATTTTGTCTTCGATTTACGTTTTCAAAAACAATTTTCTCTCATAATGATGAGACGGTCGCTTCCGATTCGCTTAACCGCTCGCTTTTTTTTTAGTTGACTTTCGTATTTCTTATGCCACTTTTTACGAGTATGGTGACAGTACCATTGGCAATTTAATCCCCAGCCTACATTCGTCCTTAAAATACCCTCGTTATATTACAATAGATTGTGTGTTATCATCATCTTCAGTTGAGTATAGGAATTGTGTATATGGTCTAATTATTTTAAAAAACAGAGCATCTCCGAGTCGAGCAGAACAACCAAGTAGAATCCTTATATTTCTGTTCATTTTTATGGAACATCGCATAGACATTTTGCTGGTTTGCCAATTACTATATTGTCTATATGACCATGAGTAGATGTGTGTTTGTGCTTGGAGGAGGCCTATTATTGTTCAGCCAAACATAACTGATTTAATATTGTATATGACAACGTTATGGCCAACTTGATTTCTACAACAAATTAGTTTATTTCGCAATTGCGACAAGACGCAAGCCGAATTATTCGCATTATTCGAAATTTATGCGGTATGCGTCTCATTTGCCATGCCCCTTTTTGTGGGCGCAGCTTTCAAATTGAGTGCGTTTGGGCATCGTCATCAATGTCTATTAATTTTGTGGTGGCGCCAAGCAATCTCATTCTGATTCTCATTCTCATTCTCAATTTGATTCTCATTCACATTCACAGTTGGTGAAGGAACTCCAACTGCGTCTTCATTATTCCATTAAACTATGTTGGATACTTGCGCTCGAGTTGATTCCTTAAACCTTATAATTCCTTTTACGACAACAGTATTGTATGATATGAATGTAGATATGTATACATATATGTTCACATATATATGTATAGACATTAGAATGTGTGCAATGGAATTCGAGATGCAGTTGTAAGTGAAATACCGCCTACTATGCGCAATATGCAAATGTGTTTGTTGTGAATGATTAATTGGCTCATTTGGAAATATCTTGTTAAGCTCATATCCGAATACCATAATAATTAATAGTGATAGATGAATGACAACAATGTATTATTTTCGTTTCCTAACTTTGCACAAGAAATCTCATTTAAATAGAATATTCTCCTAACTTATAATAGTGTAATAAGTACATTCGACTTATATCTTAGACTTATATTGCTAAGCTGTATGCTTAATTAAACTAAATTGTGTCCAAGATTTACTTCGATTTGATTACAATATGAAATTGAGTTTTGTGTCAGGAAAACACAGATCTGCTTAGAAAGGACACTTTTGATTAAGCAAGCAGATCCTCACTTTTAAAGTAAAGTATATATTTCAGATAATCCAAAATCATGTTTGTCTACTATTGATCTGAATATACTAATTTCATTTTCTAGCTTAAGGTTGCTTTAGACGAAATGGTGAATAATGAAGGAATCCCACTTGAAAAAGCTTTTTCTCATAATCAGTAAATATTTCAAATATTCCAATCAGATGTACATACTCGGATGTCTACTGAAGACTGAAGACTGTTCTTGCATACATATGCATCCGAATTGCGTTCGCCGTTTTCTCATTTCAAATTTGCGATTTATTTGGCCAAGAGAGGAGAAAAGGAATTGGCTAAAGCCATACCATCAATTAGCCTGGCCACCAAAAATTGATTTTAGCCGAATTTCTGATATGCGCTTTCATTTGTATGTATGTGTGTGTAGTCTATCAGATGCCATGTTTTTCCGAGCTATCGCTATGCATCTATTTGTAGATGGAACTACAGATCAAATGGTTTTTGCTTATTGCACGCACATAGTGCGTAGGTCTTTGCTCATCATCGTCATTGGATGCCGTTGTTGCTTTTGCATACGAAATGCAAAAAGGATACTAAGACCAGAGTCTATTTGCATTTGACACAAACAGGTCACAAAGCGCGTCCATTGCAGAGATGCAGACCACGAGCCAGGCCCAAAGCCAAAGCCAAAGCCCAGAGAGCCAAGAGCCAAGGAGAGCCTCAAAGCCTGGCCGACTATTGCGTATACGCCTCGTACTTACCGACTTTGTCTCATTAAAATGATGCAAGTGTCCTCGCAGCCCAAAGAAGTGCAATTAAAATGCAGGCCACAACGACAATGGCAACGCTTGTGATTTTCAAAGAGCGTTAAATAAAGATGCACAGCGAGAAGCCAGGCAAAGATGAAGACTCTAACTATTCCGTTCCCTTTTAACGCATAATATCATCCTTCATAAACTATAATTTATTCAATGTGTGCGTTCTATGTAAATTCTATATTCTCTTGTTATTTCCAGCGTTTTACAGCACATTTCAAATTTTCTTTTCGATTAAATCTTCTTTTATGTGATTTCTCACTACTGTAAATTGTGAAATCTGGATTAACAACTAATCACAAGATATTTATTGTGTTTTATATTGATTTGTTAAAACGGTTAAAGTACAAGGAGTTCGAAGAGTTAAAATCATCATAAATGTGAAAAATTTACCCGATTTACAAGTTAGAGTGTTCTATTTATTATGAGTTGTGCTCAAAAATCCAACCAAACTCAATTTAAGAAAAAAAAATGTCTTAGCAATATATTCTATTTTTATTAAAACCTTTGATATTAATATTTTCTTAGTTGGTCTCTATCCTCTTTCCAATTAAATTTTCCCCGTCACCATTAATGTTTATTATTATAGAAGTTGATTTTTATATTTGATATTTTCAAAGATTTTGCACATGGAAAAATAGAGCAGGGTATTATGTTGTCTAAAAATCTGAACTTGGTCCAACATTCCAACTGGTTGTACTTAGTAGTTGAGTCACGTGCGGTGTAAGCTAAAATTTAATTTGCCTGTTTATATTTTTCAATATACGAGAATGAAATGCAAACATTTGCTGATCTTTGGCCAATTGTCGACCTTTGTGGCCTCTGGCAACAAACTCGACCACATCCTCCCATCCCCTTCTGTCATCAAGTTGTTCCTTGAGTACACATTGAAAATGCATTAGGAATTTATAACTTTTATTTGCATAGAAGGGTCAACTTTAACGCATAAATAAATGTATCAAATGCATTGAATCGTTGTTCTTCTCTGCATTTTGCAAGTGTTGCACTTAGCAGCTCACAGGTAAAGTTAAGGGTAGAGGGAAGAAGGAGGTACCTTGTTTCCTTTATCTCGACAGAACAGGCAAAGAATTGTTGGTTGCCTATTCAAGTGTGATTTCTCGGTCAGTTTGTTGTGCTCTGTTGTTATTGGGAGGGAGGGAGGGGAAAGAAGGGACTTCGAGTCTTGTTCCTTACTTGCAATCAGTTTTCAATTGCAACTCCTCCTCTTCAGTCGTTCTAAACGATAATCGAAAATCGATTGTCCTTATAAGTTGAACAACCGGATCAGAGTGGAGGTTTCGTGCCACCAACACCTGTGCTACCTGCACCACCATCGACACCTGTTCCTACAATTTAGATGCAAACGTATTTTGCATACATGTCCGGTACATCCGGTGCAAGTTTCCGTACTTCGACAGAGCTCTGTGGTGGGATTGGAAGTGGAGGGGAAGGTTTTTGGGGTAAAATGTTGTAAACTTTGATTCGCATTATGCGTTGTCCTGCACATTTCTTCCCTCCCCTGCCGCATGGATGGGAAGTTTAGCAAAAATAATTTTGATATTCCCATAGTTTTTAATAGAAATTAGTGATTTATCAATTGCAAGTACGATTAAATTCCACATGTTGTCGGCGGAATTAGAAACTAATCAACCGCCTTAATTAACATATTGGACACTCCTGATTTGTCAGAGAACTAGAAATTTGATTACATTTTTCATTCTACCCGTACCCATTTTAAAGGATTCATTTTATAAACCAATTATAAAATAAACAATTATTTTTGCAAATTATTCTTATACGTACTAGTAATGATGCAGTGAGCTGACCGACGCGTCGGAATGACAGGACGACCGTTGGCCCTTGCATAATTACGCTCACAAAAAGTGAGTAGTTAGAGAAAAACAGAGTGAAAGTGGTAGTTGAAAAGGGAGGATGAAATTAATTTGACAAGCGAAATCATTTGCATTTAAGCATTTACTTACAGCGTACACACCATCTGTGGAATGGGCAAGGACCTCGGGTTTGACTTGACAAGGAACAAGGAACACTGGCAGTGCAAGTCTTTGCCAACTCTTGAGAGTCTCTCAAACCCAGACACAACATCACGATGACAATTATCTTTTCACAAATATGCAAATGTGTACTTAGATGTGGGCGTGTGGGCGTGTGGGAGTGTGTGTTTGTGGTCTGTACCTTTTATGTGAAAAGTTTTCTCTTTTATGAGAAATTTGTTTAAAAAGTTGACGCTGATATGGCAAAATTATCATCTGCACATTTGAATACTGAGATTGTGTATGTACTATATTATTTTGGATTTATATATTATATATACCTGTTGTCTCTGTGCTTATTAAATTGTATTTCTAAACAAGTAACTAATCTACATTTTATAACAATCTCTACCCAGTGTTATGGCCATCTTTTTTCAGGATTTTTAATCGACTTTTTTGTGACAATGAAATTTGAATTTAGATTGAGAAGTTTCTGAAATTTCATTGACAATGAATTTATTTCATCGACGTCGTTGTTTCCGTTGTGAAAGTCAAACTAGAACAATGGACTTTTGAGAACCTAATTTGATTACCATACAGGGATACCATATGCCGCCTGCTCCTCAAATGCCTCAATCGCCTCATTCAACCATAAACACATTAACCCACACTGACTGCCAGTGTGGTTTTATAATGTGTGTGTGCAAGTGTGTGTAAGTATGTGCGTGTGTGTGTTTCGGTTAATTAAAAATGTGCTGCGCATTAACATAATTGCCTTGGGAATACAATTGAATGATTAATAATAGCGCAGTGATTAAACCAAAAAAGACCCAGCAATATAGAGTCAACCTTCGTCATTGTGATTTTACTTGTTCAGGGAGAAGGAAAGCACAAGCAAAGGGGAAGGGGTTGGGGGACGGAAACAACCTCCCGGGGCATACACTTGAAGTGTGAATATACGTTAAATGTGATGCGGTTTTGGTAAACACAAAAAAGGGTCACTCATTTAAAATGCAATTACAGGGTATATTTTTTAGTTAATGCTCCTTAAGTGAATCATTCAACTTAATTACTAATAAAGATACAAATTGATTAGCTAATAACTTATATTATGTATAAATTACTTAATTTATTTTATAATACTGTTAATATTCAATAGAGAAACCAGAAACGAGCACTGGAATATTGCCTAAAAATTGTATTAAAGGAGTTATATGTGTAAAATCCAGTGTTAATAAAAATGGAAGATAGTTGATTGTAATAAGACTGAAATATATTATTTTAAATATTTTTAAAGATTTGCTTCTCATGGCCACACAGTCGATTTGGGCATCGATTTTCGGTTAGGCTGTATCAAAGGATTAAATTGTCACGTATCAAAAGTAATTAAGTGTTGGCGAAACTGTGACCAAAGCCCCAATCCCCAACTCAATTGTGGGCTGTAGGCTGTGGATTGTGGACTTTGGACTGTGGGCTGTGGACTGCGGGTGTGTAAACCAATTCGGTTGGGTTGGCATTCGGTCTGGTGTGATGCGGTTTGGCTTTGGCTTAATTTAATTATGCGACACTCGACCATGATCCGAAATGTATCTGCAAATTGAGAATGAAGAGTTGAGGCACTGTGATTGCAACTTCCGAGTATCGTTCTTCTTAACCGGAACTCATAATGGGCAAGTGCATTTTTCCTTTAGTGTAATAATTGCGAGCTTTGAGCCTGAAATCCTGACACTCGCCATTCAACTTCCACTCCCATAGATTGAGATTGCCTCAAAATATTTCTGCCTTCTGTCTGCCGAGTTGGTTTCCCTTTTTTTCTGCACTTTCGATTGCTAAACGACACTTTTGTTTCGATTTATGGGGCCGTAAAAGCCAAAAGTGGCGCAGTTGTAATTTTACGACTTTGCGCAAAACTGAGCTTGGCCTGAGGACTTCCGATGGGGATGGGGATGGGGATGGAGAAGGGGATGGGAATGATGGAAAGAGGGGGTAGGCAAATTGTAGGCAAGCCGGAAACTGATTTGTGAGTGAGTTGGCCAGTTTTGGTTTTGGTTTTCAGAGTTTTGTCTTACCCACCGCTTACACTTCTCATCCTTTCGACATTAAAACAGATTTATATAGTGCACTCAACAACAACAAGAAGAGAAAAGCATATTGTGAAATTTTAGTTAATTCGTTCGATTTAAAAATCACATGAGCATATTGAACATGAAGCACGTCTTTGGCAACGAGTCAGCTTACAAGTTGTTTGAGCAATTTTTACAGCGCTTTGGTCCAATGGTTTTCCATATGACTGAGCGCCATTTAAATATATGTATAATCGAAAAAGTTATTGCATCGTTTTGATTTATTGTGCATGCAAATGTTTGTTCTGAGTCCTGTTGCGCTTCCCTCGTTTCCATCCGAATTCAATGAAGCAATCATTACCGAATTGCCAATCATTTGGCTGCTGTCTGGCATGATTCACAGCCCAGCAAACAGTGCGTATACATATCCATCGTAATATTTATGACTACATATATAAAAATTGTGGAAGTACAAGTAAAATTTAAAAATTGTAGTCCAACATTAATGTAGGCACTCAGTGAACAAATTGATTGACAACACATTAAAGTGTTTAATATTACAACCACATATAACATAAAATTTGATGTGAGACAGAATTATAGACTGTGTGACGAATGTGTTGTGATTACGAGTCAAGCCACATGTTGATAGAAATTAAGTTTTGGGGGAGATGAACACATCAGTGGCAAGTAAATTGATTTACCAATTGTTTTGCCAACTTTGTGAGTGAACAAAAGCTCATTCGGTCGAGAAATTAATCCAATCAGTACGTCTTCAACATCTTGCAGCCCCTGGCAGAGATGTGAATATGGCTTTATCGTGTTTCGAACTCAAAAGTTTAATAGAATGTGCCTTTTATACATTTTTGGGGTAACGAACACATTTCCGGCGGATGTATGTTAAAAATAAAATATGTGAGTTTTTAAATCCTTTCGCGCTGCCCTTTTCAGCCTTTCAGCCAGTCACAGTCAACAAGGCAACAACAACAACAACAACAACAGCAACAGCAACAACAACAATCGGTGATGGCGGTAGGAGGAAGGAGGAAGGGAGAAGTTAATCGGATTCAGGACAGCGCCGTGAACAATGGCGACTGAGAAGCAGCTGCCAACTGAGCAAAGTCAGAAGCACGAAACGAGCAGCTTTCAATTCAATTGTGAATATTGAATTTTCTTCAATTAATCATCCAAACGAGAAATGATGACGTTGATCAAAAACCGCGAACCGCGAATTCAAAAGAGGCCCAAAAGACAAATCAAATGAGACTCGAGTCATGGGTGCAGGGAAAAGGGGGCATCGTTGGGGAAGAAACTCATGACAGCATTTACGTTATTAATGAATAAAGAATTTATGTCGTTCGGCCTTCTTTGATTTATACGACTTCGACAAAGGCATCCGATGTGTGTAGAACAGTGGAAAATACGAGCAGGACTTCAATAGCTATAAGATTTGTATATTATACACATGCGAGTATGTCATACAGTATGCCAAGTATTTGTATTGATTAGGGATAAAATATCGATATGAGTTTTATATCTTTAAATGAATTTCTTATTTTTGTAAAATTAGAGAACAATACAAGACCGAGTAATGTAATTCATTTTTAAGATATTAAATATCTAAATGTGTATTTTTTGTCAAATCAATTACTTGACATACTGTATGTAATGCAGTAGGCTCCAAGGCCCAGAAGTAAAGCATAATAATAAAGTAGACTCCCACGCTCCTTCAGATCGTTTTTGGAATTCAGTCTGTTGCATAAATGTAAATGATTCATGACCAAATACGACTAGAAAGCTCTATCAGTGACTCGTGCCGGATTTAAGAGTCAGAAGTTAAACAAATCTTTGGAAAGATTAAAGTGAATTCAAATTCAACGTCAATTATGTATGTGCACATACATTTTCGTATATTTGATGTCCTCGGGTGTTTGATTTCGCACAAGGGATTGGTTCCTTCAATCATTATCCATCTCCATCTCCATCTCCACCTTAGTCTTCGTCTTTGTCTCTGTCTATGTGTCTGCTTTCTCGTCTATCAGTCACATCATCATGAATTTCCGTATTCTTGTCAATCTCTGATGTTTGCTTTTATACAAATTAATAGCGAAAAATGCTTTATCGCGTTGTCTGACACGGTTGCCAAAGCACATTTCCAAGCTCAAAGGATACTTTGGGGTCGGGCTGATATCCTGTTCTGAACGAAACTGACTGGCAGACTGGGAGACACGTGAGTTCATTCAACGTTAATTCCTTACATTGGCTACCGACTTACCAAAGGATGTTTGTCTAGGCTCAAAAGGATTGAATAGTCCTCACAAGTGAATAGGTATTTGAATTAGCGACTTAGTAAATGTAAATATTTGCACTGTGTGCTTGCTTTTCAATAGCCTGAGGTAATATTCGACTATTTGTTCACGAGGAAATAGAACTAATAACGTTGTTAATATTTTTTAATTAATCTTTAATATAAAAACAAATATGTAAACATTATTTTTATGTTCATATTATACTGTTTAAAAAATAACATTTCTTCAAAATTGTATTTCTAATTAACTAATTTAAATATATGGCCAACCTTTACTGACTACTTTTTATGTGTAAAATCTTAAGCACCTTTCAATCTGAACTGTTAGTTGGTCACACTCAACGTCCTCGCAATTAGAACATTTTCCGTCCTCTGCCCTCGACACATGTTCTTAATTAAGTGATGCCAAAGTCAAGTAGCATTTTAAAGTACGAGTACTTTACGGTGGGTTGAAGGTAAATTAAATGTTTCTTTCGATTCGAACTGACAGCAAAAGGGCAGTGGGACATTGGAGCGTCAGGACATTGGGAGATTGGATGGGGATGGATGGATGGGGTAACCCCTGCTCCATGGAATCGAGTGAATCGCATTGCGCTGCGAATGCGCGTGAAATTGTCAAATGAGCTTACAGACGGATTATTTTCGCCACGTAAAAATAATCGCATTAATTTGTTGGACAAGCAATTACAGGGAATGCCAGGACGTTCAATGTCAGTGTCGAAACCGGGTAACTCCCTGGAGGTTTCGAGAAAAAAAACCTTTAACGAAAAAAACATACCTTTAAAAAAAGTAACAAAAGCTGAACAAAATCTCACAAATAAATAGGTAAGTTGTAAGTATCTACTAGCTCATTACTAGCTTCTCCTGTTGGCATCAGCTTACTGTGTTGGCCAGCAATTACCCGCGAATAAAATACGAAATTGAAGCTATTTAAAGGAGATGGCAACGGAGAAAGCAGAAAGTAGAAACCAGACAGCAGAAAGCAGAAAACGGAGAGGAGCAAGTAAATGGCAATAGACAAAATACAATGCACAAGAATTACAATGGAGTTGGACTGTGAATGAACGTTGAGTGAATAAGAAATAAGTACCGCAGAGTGCTGGACTCCTGGAGTACTCAAGATGGTGTGGTTAACGGAGCTCGCAAGGCAGAAATCAAAAGCCACTTTCCTGTAATTGCGCCTGCAACAGGACGACACTGGGGATTCGCTCAGCCAAGCAAGTCCAGCCTCTGTGAGGCGTTAATTAAATGCAAACGAACTCGCACATACACACCGTCTCTTAAATACATACATAAGGATGTATGTATGCATATACAGTTAGTTTTCAAATTGTTTTGACAAAGAAATATTTCACATATCAGTTAAATATTTTTTTTTAAATATCATTAAAGCTAATTAAAGGCCAGTTTCAAAGGTATTCGATAAATTTTCATATACATTAAACAGAAAATGAAATATAATTAAGTGAAGAAATAAATAAATATATTATAAATAAATAAATATGTAAAATAAATAGATAAGTAAATAAATAAAAATACGCACAGCCACAGACAACTAATTAAATAAAAATCAAAATACAAAATTATTATTGTACAACTAAATATGTCAACTCTTGGTTGGTCAAAATACATGCCTTACGAACTGTATGTTGGTCGAGTGACCACCGATGTATAGGGAAATTGAAAACGAGCTCTACTTTTGTTTAGGTTGTGGTCGAGAGTGGAGAGTTGAGAGCAACACAGAAATTATTTAGATAATCATCATTGGGGTCTGTGGTTACTGCCACTCCCTTAATCCTTCCCTTCCCGCACCACATCGCATACTGATCCCCGCTAGTTGTCGATAAGTCTTTAATTCCAATTATTGCTTAATTCCTCACACTTGCGAGTGGAAGGAACAGCATAGCGTACAACGCGGCGTATGAGTATTTATTGTCATCTTTCTTTGCCTCGCTTTTACGACTTGTAGCTGATTAAGACAAAGCCTAGACTCTCGAATGGAGTGTGGAAGGACTAGAGGGTCAGGGAGTGTTGGCCAGAATCAAATAAATGTGGTAAATGCCAACTGTCCAGCAATGTAAGAGAGCGAGAGGCGAGAACGACAACGGGAAGAAGAGCGAGAGGCCAGAAGGATACCCAGAAGGCACCCACTGAGAATTGGGAGTTAGGCGTTGGGCGGATAAACATTTGCACAAATTTAGAGAAAAGGCTGATTTAACTTGTGCTTTGCTTAATTTAGTACAAAATTAAATTGTACAAAGTGGAATGCCTTCCGTTAGATGGCAGATCTAAGTGCGAATTGCTTGTTGTCTACCATCTGCGTGGTCAGTAAGCAAAGTTTCCACATTTCAACATTCAATCTGGCTCGGCTCGGCCCGGCCCGGCACTCTTGACGGCCTTTTGGTCCTCATCGTTCGTTGAGTCAGCTGCTTCGACGGTGTCCTCAATTGAATTGGTAGCTCTTGTTCATTTTCCGCCTCGTAAGTCTCACTGAACTCAAGCACTTGCCGCATCTAAATGAGAACTATTGTTAACAGCTGCGGGGGAAAGGGCACTGAATAGAGAGGGTCAGAGACTCTTATTCAACAGTCTCTAAATTTCATTTGACTGAAACTGGTCGAAACTTTAATTTGGCTTCTTCTAAGCACTCTCACATGAGAGGATGATTTTCACTCCTTTTTCAAGCATCCTTCGACTAGCTCGACCTACCTGTCCTTTCATGTTTTCCTTTCCTGTCTCTCTGCCAACTTGAATTTTGAACGGCTGTTGATTGGATGGAGCTCTACAGAACATAAGAGAATAAAAAGGAGTATTATTTTAAGACATTTTACTTAAAAAGTAAAAATTCTATAAATAAAAAGGTCCCGGGTTGAAACGGTTGTACCTATTTATTTAGTTAATTTTTAAATGTATTTTGTTTTTGTTTTACAAAGTACAGGGTGTCTCACAGTCAAGTTTGCTAGACTGTAGACTATCCTAGTAGTTATGTACTTGTATCTACTCTCGAACAGTATCTTCGACTTGGCAGCAGACGAACTTTTTTGTTTATCCAAGACTGACATTGTGCATTGACAGAGAATCGAATGTTCTGTAGTCGGTTGACTGTCGACTGACCCAAGTCAATGACTAAAGGTATCTGGCGTAACGGTTTCGGTACGACGATGATTGCCAGTGGGCCAAGTTGAGTGGCTAATAACGTTTTAGTCGACTTACCAATTGGCCAACTTATACTTGAACTTTTTCTTGACCCCAATTCAAGTTTGCTGCTCGGGTTTTTTGAGGGTATTTTGTGTCATTTCCATGAGGTTTGCTTACTTTCGAATAAATCAGTTTACCTATTTGCTAAAATGTTCAACTTTTGTGTCCCCATTATCGGCATCTGCTCTTTGTGGTGGCTATAAAACGCTATCTCAATACATTTTTAAGCAAAAGTTCCACAAACTTTTGGACAAGTTGTCGCCTGTGGCAATGTGAAAACTGCTCTCTTTTCATTATGCATTTTCTGCACTGATCATTCGACTAGATAAACTAATTTGTTTATAAACTAAATACGAAACAGACAAAATGTGCAACAGACTGCTGGATACATCTATAAATTTATCTATTTAGCTAATTATTGCAGCTGCAAATGTGTAGGAATTGGAAGAAAATATTTGAATTACAATTTTAAATAAACAATTTATTAAAAAATCAAAATAAAGTTCGCAAAATCAATTTTAAGTTAAACATTTAACTTAATTACAAAGCACTTTAATTTTACGAGTGCACGATTATCATTTATTATTTATACTCTCCATCTACATACATAAGTAATTTGTTTTTAAACTAACACAATATTAATGTGCAACAGACTGTTGTATGCATAAATCAATATACGAGTATACGCATTTGTTATTTACACTCTTCATTTACATACGAGTGCGTATTTTTACTTTTACTCGAACAGACTAAATTGGCTAAAAAAAGGGGCGTTTGGTAAGACAACCAAAGCCCTTTATTTGGGACAGGGGCAAACGAAGCGTTAACAGCTGTCAAGGCTTTAAACCTAATTTGGCTGTGGCAACATAGCATTGGGTATAAATAAATCACCCTCGAGTTGACCCTTTGATCTAAAAGCAGATGTCTGCTCTGGTCGTAACCTCCACATCCTATTCTATTCTATTCCCTATCCTGTTTTGGATTGCCAAACGGTTTCACAAATTCCACAGACGGCGGCTGTTTGATGAGCCACAGCATTTTTCGACTTTCAAATACTGAATTCACTTTCGTGGCAGAGCGATGACCCCGCATGTTGAAGTCCCGTGAGGATTGCACCGCACACTTCGACCCTTGAGCCTTAAGCGTTTATTAGAAATAAATGCTTCCACGTCAAGATTTTAGATTTCATTCCCACCTTCTATTGAGGGAAAGTCGATAAGGAAAGCGTTTTTATTCTGTTCACTGTTATGTCAATTGTTTGTTTTATGTTGCATGCTGCATGTTGCAATATGTAACTTGTTATGCTACGAATGTGGAATGGTTTTGGTTGACTTAGCTGCATTTGCACGAGTGGGCAATTCAAATAATAATATAGTTGAATAACAAATGTTTGTTTGTATAGCGCACACACACACACACTGTGAAGCCCCACCACACATAATAAACTGTAATTCATTTGATATTTAAGTACTTGTCAAATAGGTGCAACACAGTGATATAATGGTTTTAACTGAAATTATTTGAAATTAAATTAACTAACCTCTGCCCTGCGTATGTATTGTATTGCTGTCTGTATCGCTGTGTGTGTGTGTGGGTATCCCTCTGTGAAATTACGAACTTGTTCCTACAAAACCCTGAACAATGGACCAACAGCTTCAGTTATCAAAGTTTTCGCACACGTAATGAGCTGCTGGGGAGCATCTGTTGATGTTCTCGACATGAGACCGCCCCCTGCCACGCCTTCCGCCTCCCGCCTGTCGCCTATCTCCCGCAGCGTACAAAAAGCCGAACTCTGAGCTTCTGCTCGATTGACTTTTGGAAAGTTAACTTAAGGACTTTTAAAGGGCGATATTCATTCGATAGGTTGCTAAGAAGCCTCAGGTTTGGGATAAAAACAATCTCTCTTGAACTTTAAGTATTTTGTTGCTAAAGCTAAACCCACTTAAGCATAGACTGTAAACAAATTACCAAGTATCTGAATATTACAAAGGAGTTGTTTACCAAAAACTAAATTATATATCGTCTACTCAATTTTAAATTAAGTTTCTTAAGTTAAATCAATATTACTAAATTATTTGAATAAATAATGAGTTGGAATTGAAGTTAATGTAAGTAATAACATTAAAATTTGACAATTTATTGTATAAATATAAATATTTGCCAGTTTTGGCAACACTTGGCGAAGAGAGAAAGACACAGAACGAAGAAGAGAGAGAATTCTCTTGGAGGTGACATTTTAAATTCATATGGACTTTTAATTTTGTTGTTGCCAAAAAGTCAGAGTTCATAGAGGCATTCGAGCAGGTTTCCTACACAATTTCCAATGTGACTGCTTAGCGCCTTCGTTTCCCTGTCTTTGTCTGTTTCTGTTTCTGTTTCTATTTCTGTTTTAGTTTCTGTTTTTGTTTTGTCATCTGCTTTGCTTTATTATACTTAATTGCTCATACGCACCGTGCTCCGGTTTGCTTCTGCTTGGCTTGGCGTTGCTCTACCGGCCAGTGGACTCCACTTCTTTTCGTCTTTTCGTCTCTCCGGCTCTCCGTCTCTCTCTCTGGGGTCTCTGGCCAATAGTGCTGACAATGGAGCTTTGTTTCGTTTCGGTTCGCTTCGTTTTTAAGTCTGGATGCCGAGCCAAGAAACGGATGCAATGGACGCTCTCGCATCAGTCTTGTATGCCACTCTTTTTTTTTGTTGCTCTCAAATACTATCTAGGAAACTAGCAAGTGTGTCAGTGTGTGTATGTGTTTCTATCTGTCTGTCTTGGCTTATTTATTCCTCCTTGTTGTTTGTTTTAATTACGACTGCTTCCTCGTTGATATATATCGCCTGGCAACGCTCCATGCTCTGAATTATATGTTTGATAAATGGCTGTTGTAGCAAATTATCGTTATTGTTGTCATGGATATCGTCATCCACTTATCAATGTTAGGGCATCTCTTTTCTCCTGGGATTGCTCATATCAATACCTCATTCAGTTTAATTCGAAAGCAACCAAGTGATAAGTAAAACTAATTATCATGCAGTTATATATTTAATAGTTAATTAATTGAATTCATATTTAAATTGGTTCCTTTTATGCACTCGGCACGGTTTAATTTTTAAGCACACTTTCACACAGTAAACGATGGCTATAAGTGCTCGACTGTTTCTTTGAGTCTCAAGTGTCGACATTGTGCAACTTTCATACTGGCAATAGCTACGGGCATTGGGCGAATATTCATTAAATATTTCCATTGTTTGGATGCCTCTGTGGCAAGGGGCAAGTGAGCTTAAAGTAAATTAATGTTGCTTTAATGGAGAACACGCGTAAATACCTTAACGTTGGCTCTTACCTGTTTCCTGCTGCTGCTGTTTTTATCCTTGGGAACGAGAATGAAGCATCCGAAGCGGCAGGCCTTTAATTGCCACAGCGCCAAGTCATTTTCACCTACTTCCCCATCAGACTTTTTCCGCAATAAAGAAAATTCTCATCATACAAATTAACTGAGGTGAAGAAAAGACCGCACTGAGCAACACGCGTTTAAGGATAGTTACTTATATTGGTATGTCAGCTGCTCTTCCTCCCTCTCTGTCTTTCTGTCTCTCTGTATCTTCCTCTCCCCCCTGTGTAGGTGTAGTTGACTAGAAACTGGCCACGAATAGAGCGCAAGTTCTGGCTGCTTTGTAATGAATTAATTATGTTGAGCTTGGCCATGGTTGTTTAAAGTTAATTGCTATTTCAAAATGCATGCAATGTTCTATGCTCCGCCAGCTCGCAATGAAGTGGAAATATTATTTTTCCTTAAATTAGAAGAGCATTTGGAAAATGTTTCTAAGGTAAGCGAATATGGTCTCCCATTGGCACTTAAACTATATGTATTTGTGCCAAGGAATCACAAACAAATATTTGTTATTAAAGAAGCAAGTGAATATTGCATGAAAATAATTGCCGTTTATGTTTAATTTTGTTTTGAAATTTCTATGGTAACCAAGGGAAAAATAAATCAACTTTTTGCGGTTTTTAAAAAATGGAAATAATATTCTTTCATAATAATAATAGATGAAGCCCCATACAAACAAACCTGCGGATATTTTGATGAAATACCATTAAGGCAATACGGGAGTGCGACGTGCATTTATTGGGCTCCAGTCAACATCAATATTTGTGAAAATGTATTGACCAAATTTGATCAAGGGATGAACCTTACAATTGAAGTGAGGATATTCAATTTATCCATCCCATGGAGCATACAAAAGTCGTTGTTCGTTCGTTGTTACCAGGAGAGCATCAAATAAAGAGAGGGAAAATGTGACAGCCCACCTGGTCCTGGTCCTTGGGAAGGCTGTGAGCTTGAGCGACATTATCCTCTAATAAATATTGATTTCGGGGTAATAAAAGAACATGACAGAAGCCAACAGCATCCTCGATTGCCTTAACGCCTTTGTCGTACATCGGTCACACAGTCAGCGGAGACATTGAAGGAGGACCTGAGGGAAGAGGCACTGATGCTCTGATGCTCCTCTTGGCCTGTGTTTGCGAATACCAAAATTTATGGATTAACCAAAGCTCGCACCCGTGCTCTGATACACGTGCCAAAATGAAATACAAGTAGCGGAGGTACAAAGAAAAAAAAGAATGTATCCGAATTACAAAATAAATCGATGTAAATTATTTGCAACAAAGCTTGAAATTATTCAAAATTAAATATAACTACCGTGTTCAAATTATGTAAATTTGTTCTCATTTTTAGAGCTGAGCGCAGAGTTCACCTTTTGGCTGTTGTCCTTCTTTTCGCTAGTCATTTTTCTACACGTGCGAGGGGATTCACCGGAAGGTGGTGAAAGGGGGTAACTCGTACGAGAACCAACTGAAACGAGAAAGCGAGAATTTGGAGAAGGCGGAACACCGTCTCATGGAGATAAATATGGAAATGTCATGTTTACAAGTTCTGGCAATAAAAGCCACCCATGAAGCATATAAAATGCAAATGATTCTCTCTAAATTTGCTCTACTCCAAATGCCACTCACAGATGCCGCTTCTCAGCGATGTGCGTGAATTTCCCCGAAGAGAAAATTTCCCAGAGTGCAGGACTTAAAGAGCTGAAATCAACTGTAAGATACTCTGTACACAGCACGTATACTTGATGTCAGTCGAAGTTAATGTTTTATCTTATGTATGTATTATAATGATGGCGTAATATGATCTCTTGATCAATAAAAGTCTTCAGCTTTGAACCTATAAAAAGTGACTCCTTGAGGATTAATCCGAGTTCCAAATTTATCCTTAGCTTTATACAGTCCCAAATTGTGACTGGTATTAAACAGATCCTAGAAACTTACGAAATTTAGAACGATTTGAAATTTATCTTTTGCTGTTGCACTTACATTAACTGTGTAACCCAGAACATTCTTGAGTCCTAAACGTTCCAGGACAACTTCAAATGGTTGAGGGCACAACGGGCACGGGGAGTAATGTCCATGGAGCACAAAAGCCACAGCATAAGAATGGAAACCAATGTTGTTAATGGGATTAATGGGGCGCACCCAGACCTGAATTGGGAGACAACGGGAATTACACAGTTGCAAGTTTCAATCAAGAAAAAAGCAGACCTGTACATTTCCGGAATTAAGTACCAATTCGCCCGGAATTCCAAGAGAATCCTGATCCACATCAATTATATCTCTGTAAAATTATGTCACTATTTTTATGATTTGCATAATTGTTTGAAAGTAAAGCTTACCGATTTTGTAATAAAGCTTTGATTTCTGGACGCACAGTTGCCAGATCGTTGGTCATTATAAGAGGAGCTGCGATCACAGCCCAGATGGCCAGTTGAAGACAACTTGCCTCGTAGCTTAGCAGATAGTTCCCAAGCACCAACTGAAGAGAGAACTTAAAGTTAACTAAAGTAAATAGTACAAACGAATGTCGAGATATCCCACCATATCCGGATCATTCCAATGCCCAGGGCCTCCATTCTTGACCATTGTGTGTTGTTTTTTATAGTATTTGTGCATGATACTAATCACAGATGTGTGAGAATCCTGAACATCCTCAGCAAATCTCCAGAGATTGCAGTGTGTTTTAATTAGCTCGTAGTTAGGCTGAAATATAAGATAGCAGATTATTTAGTTCATAATTGAATTATTTTTATTTGTTTACATTTCTTACTATGGAATATAAATATTTAACCCATTTTAACCAAAATTAATCAACCTACTATCTTCTTGTAGAATGGCCAACTACAGGAGTACACCATGGGTCGACCTGTTTTATTTAATGCGCTTCCAAATTTTGGGTAGGCAGTGTCCAGGTCCATGTGATCTGCATAGCAACCATCCAGCTTAACGTAGTCAACACCCCAGTTGGCAAAGGTTTCAGCATCGAGTGAGAAGTGTCCATGGGCACCTGGTCCACCATGCATACAAGTTCTTTCTCCAATGTCGTGATAAAGGCCAAATTTCAGACCTCTTTCATGTATCTTTTAATATGACAATGATATTTCTGTTAGACTTTCACATTGTTGTATAAGAACTTACGTAGTTTGAAAGCACTTTTAAGCCGCTGGGAAAGCGTTCTAGATCGGGAACTAATTTTCCTGTAATAGAATCCCGTTCTTTTTCCATCCAACAATCATCGATTATGAGATACTCGTAGCCAAGTGCTGAATATCCCTCAGATAATAAGAGGTCCGCAGTACGCTTAAATAATGACTCACTGTTAACAGGTTAGAGGGCTAAGTGATTTTTAAAACACATCGCTTTCACCTGATGCAATCCCTCGGGAATTTCACACAATCTGTAACACACCGAAACCTCTCATATGGCATCCATCCCATTGGCGGCGTTCTTGCCAATCCATTTTCAAGCCCATCAACGTCCCACAAACAGCAGGAAGTTAAAATTGCCAGCAGCGGTAAAAAACTGCATTCTTTGCTTCCCATTTCAAGACTATTTTTTCTCTTCGTTTGAAATGCTCCCATTCGCTATAGTGATGACTCCATGAAATTTCCCTTTGGTCACCCTCGCAGCAAAAATGACGATCCAAACTAATTTGGTTACCTCAAGAGCTAACGTGGCGAATTGTCACAGATTTCTTATTATTGCTATACAGTGCAATATTTTACGAAAAAATATTGCCTAATATATTTAAATATTATTAGATTGGCCTACTTGCTTATTATTTTGTTTACAAAGGTTTGGGATTTAATTGAGACAATATAAAAGAGAAAAAGAGAGTAGAACTCTGTTTAATTTTGATACAACAAGCTTTCTCTTAAGCTTTTTGAACACTTCCAGCCTTTCAACCATTTTCAAAGTTTCGGTTTTAAACTAGAAATTATTTAAACGATAATGTTTTATATATTTAGGATATTCAGTTATCATAGTATCATTATTTTTATATACTAACCCAACTAAAATTTTCAATTTTTTTATCCTTTTCTTTATCTCCTATAACCTCTTTTGCCTCTCGATAGAGGTGATCCTTGCGATCTGAAATACCTAGGTCCTTTTAAAAATTTGAAATCATTTTTTGTCGCCTTTTTTTATTGACATCAAATAAAAACACAGTATGAAAACTACTTTAAAAGCTTATAAATATTAAGTGCAAATGCATGTCCCAACATAACGAGTCCTCGTACTCGTGCTCGTGCTCGTATTTCTGTTGTTCTGTTTCTATCGCTAATGGAGCATTTTAATTGCTTGTTAGGCAGATTGTGATAATAATAACTTGAAGAAGCTCTTCAGCTTGGCACTTTCTAAATAATACTATGAAAATGCTAGGATACTAGGCTTTACTCCTGGCTCCCACTTTGGTGTTGTCCGTTGCAAGTTAGTCAAAAGTTTACTCTGGAACGCGCCTCTCACGGATCCAAACTTCTGAGTGCAGTGCTTGGAATAATTTAACAGCTTGGCGCCTATTTGGGGTGCTTGGGGGTAGTAGGCGTGGCAAGGCGTGGGGTTGGGGTGCTGAAGGCAATGCGGGCTTCGTAAAGGCCCTTCAGCTCTCTCAAGCGACGTTTTAGTTTGTGTCTGTGTGTGTATGTGTGTGTGTGTTCATAATTCAGAAGTGTTGGAAACGTTTTGCGGAAAACTCAAAGAGCACTTGAGTGATGAGTTTTATAAGTTAGCTGAAATGTGCAGGCTCGCAGACGAAACTGTGTTGCACAAAGGAAAACAACCTGAAAACATTCAAAGGCTTTGTGAAAAGGGTTACAGGGTAAGAAAGTCATACTTGTACTAAGAAAATTAAACCAATTAATGAAAATGAAACTGAGAGCTGAACAGAATTAAACGAGGTTTTGTTATGAAAATGTGAGAATATTAGGTGTGTTCCTTTAAACTTAAATTTCAACAACTTTGCAAAGTATTAGTACATTTTGTTTAAAATTATAAATAAATTTAAACTCTATTTTATTTCATTTTGTTCAGTTAGGAAATTAATTCAACTAATTAATTGAAATATAAAAATCTCTCAACAAATATTTAGACATTTGAAAGCATTCAGAAAACACCGACAATTGCTTTTGGGCTATTAGAGATTTGTGAAACTTGTCTGAATAATAAAGATAGATACGAGTGACTAAATGCAATAACTGCAGGACACAGATACAAGTGAATATCATGTGAGTGTATTGTCTACTATCTACTTCTGGGAGAGGACTAAATAAACAAACTGCTGGCACGTTATGCCAATTAAAGGGATCCCTCAGCGGACTTGAATGTTAATGCTAAATTTATGCAAATGAAATGATTTGTAATATGCTGCGACTGCTTGAAATGCTCTCAACTGTACGTTCAGTGCTCGGAAATGCAGATGTTGCTTGCCTGATGTTGACATCCTGGCCAAGACACGCCCCCTTGCCTGTCTTGCCTGACTTGCCGACTTTGTCGTGCCATCGTCCCGCCTCTCTTCTTCCTTATTGTCGGCTAATTAGTTAGAAGGAAGTTCGCTTGTTGGTTTAACTTCACTTCTCATGATACTCGTTCTCATTCTCTTTCTCGTTCGCTTGTTACCCCATTTCAACAATTTCAAATTGGCCAAGTGCGCTAACTGCACACGAAGAGCGTTTGCCGTTGACTCTCTGATGTTCCCCTTGTTGTTGCCGGTACCTCTGATTCTTGGCCAACTAATTAATTTGTACTTTTGCTTCTTGCCAACCTCTCGACTCAGCTCAGTCTCCGACTCTGATTGTGCACGTGTGCGATGTGCGGTGTTTATGTAGTTTTCTCGGTTAATGCCTCAAATATGTTAACAAGATACTTTACAATATGCCATAAAAAAGGCAAAGCCAACAGGGCCGGAATACAAACAGGCAAAAGTCAGCGGAATTCTGCGTTCTGTTTACATAGGTTTTTGCCAGCATATCCACCTATTTTCCTTCCCCAACCCACACATAGCTCACATACCCCTGCTGTTCCTTTGCCATTTCCCTATCCCGTATCTTTCCGGTGCCGAAAAGGCTGACAACACACATGTTGCACCCACATACAGATACAGATACAGATACACACACATACATGTTCTCATTTGTACCCTGATGACTGAGTGCGTGCCTACTCAGATGTGTTGTAAAATTATGCATTAGTTTTATGTCATTTTGTGGCATATTAAAATCTCCTTAATTACGAAATGTAATCAACAAAGGTTCGCTGCACACTTTTCCTCCTTCTTGGCCTTTGGCTTACGCTCTCGTTTCGTTTCGTTTCAGTTTTTGCTTTTGCTTTTGCCTCTTTCGGATTACACAATGCTTTTGTTGTTGTTTACATTTGTTGTTGTTGTTGCTGTTGTTGTTGCTGTTGTTGTTTTTAGCTCGAGTCATGTACGTGACAAGCGGCAGAGGCAAGAAAAGTCTGAGTAAACGAAATCGTAGTCCAACATTTTTCACTTCGTCTAATGTTTGTTTGCTCCTAAGCCAAATATGTGCGATGTACCTACGAGTAGAGTCGAGTTGGGTAGAAAAATACTCATCCATTAAATGAATGTGCACACGAGCCTCTGACTATGTACACATACATGCTCACATCCACATATACATACGTATATACCTGGTACATTATTTTAAATTTACTGTACACACATAAATATATTAAGATCCCGAGCTGTTAGATTATTCAGAACTCAGCAGAAATTCATTGTATTCGGGCAGCAGATTTGCCCATATTTAAATTTATATTCTATTATTTTTCAAGTGAAGTCCGTTTTATCATACCCTGTAGATCTGTTTTTTATTTATTAGTTTTCCAACATATATATAGTTTGATTTATTTTTTAATAACCGAGTACTAATTTATTTATGTTTGTACCGATTTTAGAGTATCAACTAGTTCAGCAGCTCTCTTTGTACTTGTTCAGGCGTAAAACATTGTTTATTATATTTAAAAGTAATCAAACATTCATCAATGTATTCTGAATGCAATGGATTTCGTTTATTTGCTGCAACTATTTTTATTTTTCAAATAAATGAAAAAGTTGCAGCCCGTAATTGCAAATTAAGTAACTTGCAATTGCAGTAATCAGGATGAAAAACAACAGTCGCATTGACAATTCGATTTGCATGTCATTAAGTCATCAACAAAGGAAATGCAAGTATGATTATAAAATATATCACAAAAATAAGCTTAATAATTGATCGATAATTACATATTATTGACTCAGCTCTCATTCTCTGTATTTTGTCAATTTCTCTTTATTGCCACAAGATGGCATGATGTACTTGCAATTAGCCTAGTTGGAAAAGAGACATACAAATACAAATTCTCATACATAGCATGAATCCATCTATAAATTATCCCCTTTTATCCCTAACGGCAGTGTCGCGCAATCGTCCTCGTTTATGGTCCTTTAATTGCCTCGAATTGTCTGCGCTAAGTACGTTTCGCTGTTATCAGTGCCATTAATAAGCAGGGAGTACAATATGCCGCCTTCAACGTAAAAAATACAAAAAAAGATACACAAATGCCTGGCTGTGTATAAATCGAGTGAGTTGAATGAAGTCAACGCTAAAAAGTGCATTATTTATACAATTATGTGTGAAGATAATACCCCTTTTATGATGCCAAGTCTTCGGGTCGGCCATGGGCCAGAGGTTCCCCTACAGGTGGGTGGTTGGGTTGTTGGGTGGCTGGGTCGATAGGGGGTGGCACAGGTGAATGGTAAAAAAAGGCTTTGCCAGTTGGCAGTTGCCTGTTGGCAGTTGGCAGTTGGCAGCAACAAAAGCCTATTATTCTGCACGTAATAAACATAAAGTTGGCGCAATTTGTAACATAAATTTAAAGGGCTAACGTAAATCTTAGCGGCAATTATGTGTTTGGCGAATACGCGGCGTATACGCAACGAAGCTCTAGCTGCTCGCTACTCGCTGCTCGCTGCTTTCTCGCTTACTGCTCGGGTTCATAACTCATGCGCTTCATTTCCATGCAACAGCCTCACACTATCGCAAACAGAAACAACAACAACAAGACAAGTATAGAAGGCACTGCCAGCGAAAGGAATTCAAATAGCCATAATTTATCACGTTGAGATTGCAGATTCGCATACGCACGCAGACGAGCAGCAGATGAGCAGAGTTGCCTCTTTCAGGTTTCAGGTTTGGGTTCGGGTTCAGCCAACCCTTTGCAGTGGAATGTAGAAGGATTAGTGTGCCCTCTGTCAAGGCACAAGGACGAGGATGAGGACGAGGACAAAGGAGCCAAAGGCGATGCGCAAATCGTAATTAGGCATGCGACAAGACCGCGTGGGTGTCGGCTATATTGGGATTTATGATATTCTTTTTAATCAGATTTAACATAATGTCTGCGATAAAGGTAAAATAAATCGCGAAGATTTATTGGCGCTAATTTAGCCAAAGGTGCGACTCTGACTATGAATCCCAACTTTACAGGTGGACAATTTTGAATGGAGGTCCCTTTAAGCATATTCAAAACTATTATTAGACTTGGTGGTTCCACATGATTCATGCCAAGGTTTTGTAGGGTATTTCGGATGAAGCGAGTCCTTGTGGTCAACAAAAAAACATAACATGTTTTCCTAGCTTTATTTATATTGAATCATTTAAGTAAATTGTATTATTATTCTCAAAAGTTAAGAAAATTTTCTGCCAACTGATTGTCTTTGTTATTCTTTACCATTGTAGTTCTTATTAAAAATATTTTGAATTAGCATGAGGAAGCATTTCATTTGATATTTAGTTCAAGCTTTTGTAGGATATTCTTGAAGAAGGAAGTGGTTAAGCGTTGACAAGAAAGTGCAACCAACATCAAAATCAACATCAGCATCAGCATCAGAATGAGGATGAGAGGATGAGGAGCCAGAGGAGTGCAAACTTAAGAACTTGGAGAGCAATTCCAAACAAATAACATTCGCAAAAATATGAAGCGTCCGCAGTGCAAAGAAGAACAACAACTCGGTCCTGGGACTGTGGTCCTCTTGGTCCAAGGCACAGGCACTGGCACGGGCACTCTAATCTTCGAGCGGGGCAATAAAAGGCATTTCGCAAACTTTGGCTTTGGCTTTGGTCTTAGTTCATATTTTATTTAGCCACAGCATCCTCCAGCGAAAACTTTGCCTTGTGCTCTGTACTCTGTACTCAGTATTCTGTGTTCTGTGTTTTGTGCGTGGGATCCAGCTGGAAGTTCTTGGAATTTGTCTTGGCGCGTTTATTTTAATTTTTTTCTGTGTTGTGCTGCCTCTGCAGCTCTTCGCTCATTTAAGTGTATCCAGTTGTCCCTTTGCTGCGTTTCTAGTGCCATAAAAACGAATAAAATGAGACAGAAACCGAAAGAGCAGAAAATGCAAATCATTGTCCTGCGAGTTGTTTCAGTGCTCAGTTATCCCCTTTTCATCTCTTCAACCACGACAACGGCAACGACAACGACAACTGCTGAAGACAGAGTCACTCCTCCGATGCTTTTACTCTGACAATTGTTTTGCGGTTTCGGTCCGTGTCCGTGTCCTTGTCCATGTCCGTGCCCGTGTCCACAGCAACCTGTGATAATCGTCTTGTGGGCAGTTGAGCTTGTTCCTTCCTCCCTCAACTTTTCTTCTTTTTTTTTTTTATTGTCATTTTCCCAACAGTTCTAGCACTCAACCACGGAGCGGACAAAGCTGGCTGCCTTGTTGCTAAACATTTATCATTTGATTACAATTTGACGGTCAATGTGACTTCCCATTGAGTCTCTTTGGTTGGGGGAGTAGGAAGTCTGTACGGTGAAGAAAATTAAATGTTCTGCTGTGCTCTTGATTGTAAAAATCATTCTGTTGTTTCAGCTGGATTGTTTACTTGCGAACAATGTTCCTTTTCACTCTCTCGGCCAGCAATAAGTGAAATTTGCTTTTTAACAGTTTGTGTACATTCCACTTGACGGTATCCTAATGTTTATTATGAGCGAGTTGTCGCTCGCCCATTCATATTTTATAAGCTGGAAAATTAAATTACGCTGACTTGTTTATTGGCCACAGCAGGTTGCATAGGTACAATTTAAATAGCAGCTGCCTAGTTACATATATACCAACAATATATAACAAACAGAGAGTAATTTCTATAATAGAAGTATATCAGTTTATTTGTTAATGTTTTACAAAGTATCAAGTTTAGATTCACAACTAATTTAGAAAAGGCATAAATAAACAATTAACATGTGTATTATTCTTATTTAAAAGTTTTATTTAAGTCTAGTAAAAATCAAATCGGACTGTTGCGCTCGACTCCTTAAAAATTAGTTTAACCTATGACTGCGTCACGTGGGATACTTTTTAAAGTTTATATTGTCTTTAGGCCATACGGTCTATTTTCTTTATTTTTTTAATAATCTTTTTGGCAAACAGTTTGGCATTGGCGAAAGCCGTTTAACGCCACTGTAAAGTAAAGTAAAAGTACTCACAGATGTTGGCCTTCGTTTACGAGGGCCTCTCTATTCCACTTGTCGGCGATATTTTTACTTTGTTGGCAGATGGGGGAGTTGTTGGGGAGGCGTCGGTTCCGCCTCATTGTTCTGGGGCAAAGCCAGATATTTGTACATAAAGTATGTAATGTGCTCAAAATGTTTGCCCAGAGGTGGTTTTATAGTATTTTTGTTATCGCTTCTCTTGCATAAGCAAATCGTAAAATATTCACTTTCCTCCAGAGCGTTTAATTTTGGAAACGGGAATACGAGTAGGTATTATTAAACGCCCACTACTTAGGTAGTTCCACATAGTGCCATTAAATTATCCACTCTCGGGAGTGTACATCAATTAGCCATAGTCAAAGTCTATAGTAGTTCGACATAGATCTTGTGGGCATAATGTCAGCTATTAAATTGGAAGCCGAAAATAAACACAACGACAACAACAGTAACAAATAAATCAGAATAACTTAACCCATATGGTAACATAATCATATTTCATTATGTGTACATATTTATTCAAGTATGAGGTTCTACGAGTATGGACAAAATTATACAGTTGCCGAGCTGGCAAGCTCATTTCGAAAAAGATGTGCATAGACAGGACAGGACAGGACAGGCGATTCATGCACGAATAAAATTGATGAAGGTCAAACTCTGGTTGACTTTGCGGTGATAAATGAGCGGTCAACCTAGAAGAAAACACCAAAAGCACCCACCCACCCACACATATATACAAACACACGCACACTCACATACAACCTTCGGATGAAAATGTAGATGAAGCATGAGAGAAGAGTTTTCTGAACAAGCAAACTTATGCACCTAGTTCGAGATGTTGTTGTTTGGGGGGTATTTCTGTTGTTGTTGTTGTTGATCTTGTTGGTGTGTCTGGTATAAGCACCGCATACTTGAAGATATAAGCGTGCATGGAATACGTAAAGTATATTCGGGATGCGCTCGAGTGGCTCCTCTGGGTGAATGTGAATGCGAATGCGAGTGTAAGGTTCCGTGAGTTTGGCACAAATACTTCTAGACCGTCCTGCTCTGTTGATACTCCTCCTGCTCTCTTTGCTCCGGCCTCGAAGGCAACAAAATATTAGCAAATCTCATTTACGAGTGTTTGGGAAATTTATTGCTCTCGTGTCCTATGTTAATACGCGCGAGCATATTGCCAACCGGCAAAATTTGAGTTATTTGTGTGGGTTCTCTCTGAATATTTGCAAGAAAAAAAACTAATCTCATATAAAGAGGAAACTTGAATCGATTCGATTCAAGACAATCAAAGAATTTCCTACTGGGAAATTATACCAAGGGGCTCTTTAACCACGAATTGATAAAGATTTAATAACAGTTTAATAAGTATATCTGGGCTGGAAATTCTTGATACAAATTGGCATCGATTTGACGAACCTTTGCAAGTCTGCTGATCCTTGGTAATACCAAATTTACAAGACAAATTTGTTGTAATTTTACGCAAGACTTTTTTACAAAAAGAGAGTCAATTAGAGTCCACTATTGTCACAAAGCTATGGAAGTTTCAACTCTGGTCAGCATCCATAATAGAATAGAAATAGAAGGATACAGAGAGAATTGACGAGGAAGGAGCACAGAGAGGAAAGAGTAATGTTCAATTACCAACATTCGTCCTTTATTAAAATAAACACCAATTGGTATTTTGTTGATTTTATCTGCGAGATGTTTTGCAAAGTGTTAAGAGAAAATGCGGCTAATTACAAATTATAATTTAGAGAATGAACATTTAAATTAATGTTATTGAATTGCTCGTATCTAAATATTTTGCGTAATTAAAAATAAATCATTAGAGAGTACTTTAACTGTTTGAAATGAAATTTGTGAATTATAAATTTATGAAAATTTAATATTCATTCAGCTGTGACCTTAATATCTTCGCTAAACTTATGCTTATATAATCATTTATTTCCGCTGAGCTCGTGTAGCCCGGCAGCTGTTTGTGTACATGATTGAGTTCTTCTTTTCATATCATAGTTTTAAAGTATTGCGCAAACTTTGTGGAAAAAGTTGGATGAACAACAGCAACAGCAACAGCAGCAACAACAAAAGTAAGAAAGCAGGAACGGAACACAGATGGGAATAAATGTGGAATCTGTGGCACAATTTTGAGCCCTTTCCATTGGCGCAACCATCACGTGCAGCAGATGAACTTAACTTTTCCAATGAGCCGACGCGTCCTGTTAAGTTGATGTTGATGTGAATTGATGCGTCTGACCGACGCTATCGTCTGTCGCCTTGTCCGCGTCCAATCTCGGCAACAGACTCTCACGTATTTCACTGCACCATCAAAGGAACGTGTTTTTATTCTTCTCTTCTCTAGGTCTCTTCAATGTTGAATCTAACGCTATCGACTTATTTTGTGTTTAAGTTTGCTTAAGTTTATATTTTCATTATGTTTATGTTATGTTTTCACTTCGTTTACACGTCGGCCTCTTCCTTTACTTTACTTTTCTCCCCTTTCCCTATCTTTTTCTACTTTTCCACTTCTCCTTAGTCTTCGTTTTTGTTTGCTTAAATGTATTTTATACTTTGTGTTTTTTCTTAGAGTTTTAATTTAAAAATGAAAGCAACAAACCCAAAAGAAAAAAAAAACAATGTTCACATCGCTAGAGGGAGGATCCCTTTAAACTTTTCGTGTTTCAGTTTCAGTTTCATTTTTGTTTTTCGTTTTCGTTTTTCGTCTTTCGTTTACTTTCCCGTGGTGATGAGGCTGGTGGGTGGTGGGTGGTGGGTGGTGCTATCTTTTTGGTGGGGTAAGCTGTGCGGTTCCAGCTACACCAAAATTCAATAAAAGTCTACAGAAAGTTGTGCTTGTCGTTTTGCCGTTTGTTTCATATGAAAACCTATGGACAATATCCATAAAATTAGCATTTCACTCCAAACACTTTATTTAACATCTAAGATTAGATAAAATCGAGCAAAAGCCAAATCTAAAGCGAAAGAAAAAACAAGAATTCGTTTGTAAATATGTAAACAAGTTAATTTTATTTATATATCTGCTTGCACACTATTAGATTTCGTCAATGTTTTTTAAGATTATTTGCATTGTTTAAAAGAGGAGTAGAAGTTTTCTCTTGAATGTCTTCAGATAACACTCAAAGATCTGCCTAAAAATATTGGCATACATTATTCAGCATTTGGGAAAAACAAAGCTTTATATGCAAAGACAACTGATAAATCTAATATTTAACTGGGTTACATTTCCTTATTTGTGGGTGGATAGGAGAAATGCCATTAAAAGAGATTTACAATATTGCAGCTGGAACTGAGCATGCGAATAGTACTCAATATGGCCATCTCGGCGGTAATCAAGAGCGAATTGGATAAACCATTTAAATTCCTTGAGGATTACTTTAAGTGGACTGAGAGTGTATCGCTTGGCTGCTCTTCGATTATGAGTCATAAGTTGATTTTTATTAAAAGCCTTTTAATATTGTATCCTTATCCAGCAACCAGCATCCAGCATCCAGCATCCAGCGGGAGTCCGCACGCATCTTGGGGTTTCATTCAAGCGCAAATAAATTGCAGAAATATGCAATGCGCCAATTCACTGACCAAAGAGCACCACCAGCTAAAGAATAAACGAGCGGATATTGTTTTTCGAAATCATTTCTTTCTTCTTGCTTCTGTTTCGGGCTCGCGGACTTGTTTCCCTTCATTTCCTTGGTCCCCTCTTCCCTCCTTCCCACCACATTTGGCTGCAGCTTTCTTTTGCTTAATTTTTCGCCCATTGCGCACACAAAGTGAAATTACCCATGAGAGCTGTTCAGCTGGCATCCAAGCACAAATGCCCTCAATGACGAGTCCGTTGGAATCTACGCTACTAAGAAATGCATCAAACTATTTGTTGAATAATCCAAAATTAAGAGAATGCGACTGCATAAGCGTATATATTTTCTATCTCATTTTTCCCTCTTCTGAGAGTCTGGGAGTCATTTCCACCCAGTCTCCTGTCGCTGCTGGTCCAAGAATTCCAATTAGTTGGCAATTTCGCAAATCATGACATTTGATTTGCCTCTAATTATGAACACATTCCAACAGATCAAATTTTCAACGTGTCTGTTTGGAATGGGGGGGCGTATACTTTATTTCATTTTGAAAAGCATTTTTAATCATCATCGTTTACTAATCAGTGTACACAAGTCAAAATGAGAATAATTCTGGCCTTCATTACGGTGTGCCTTAAACGAAATGCAAATTAGGCACCAACCAATGAACAGAAGATATTTCTGAGGTCTTTCAAGTTATTACAGCTAAGTGAGTCTACGTTTTTTCTTAAGCTAACGGCCATTAAGCTAAATGTGTCTCTACCTCACATATACACACCGACACATGGAGAATATTTATCCATCTAAATTAGTTAGATACATACACTCGTATTTGTTGTGTATGCATATGTATATAAGTATATGCATTTGTATTTGTATTTGTATTTGTTTAGAATCGTTTTCATAGTAAAATCATTTTTTTGGCATTCAATTTGTCCGTCTGTTGTCTCTGCCAGCCACGCCAACAATGCCACCTACACATACATGTATGTATGTGAACATGTCCTGGCTTAAGCTCATCTGTCTATTTTTATGGCACACCCAATGCAAAGACTTTCCAGCAGGGAGACGAGACATACATAAATCTTTATCGATGTGGGCCCAAATCCATACATCGAAATTTCATTTCCGATTCGCTTTTGTTTTTGTCCTGCACTTTTTGTTTTCCACATGTTTTCTTCTTCAAATAAAAAACAATGCAAACTGCCAGGTTCCCGAATTGTTATCGAATTCTTGGCTTGGACAAGGCACCAACAACATGCCCTCCACTCTCTGTTCAGACTGTGTGCGCCAGAAATGTGTTTTGGCAAGGAGAATAAATTAAATTCAATTTTGGTCGACGTGTGAAATTGCTAAAGACAGCACTTCTCCAAATTGTAGAGCTTCATGGACTTTTGTCATTCGTATTCACATGTGTACCTAACGGATTCCATTGTTGTATCCCTTTGTCCTGAAACTCTTATACAAAATACACACCAAATGTGCAAATGTACACTTGCATTCATATTTCATCAACAATATCCGACCTTCACACCAAACTCTCTAAATGAACATCTAAAGGAATAAGGATTTGCCCATTGTTTATAAATAATGGCCTTAATATGTATACCCAGTAATTGAGAGTAAAAATTATTACGAGTCATATTAATTATTTCTACAGACTCTAAAAGTTTATTAATATTTCTACTGACTCTAAAGTTTATTAATTAACTTGTATTCCAAAACATTTCTACAAAGATTAACTGAAATATGTATCTCATATCTGATACTGAGTATTTTGTAGTCGAGCAGCGTTCTCACTTCTGCTTATAGTTAACTTTGAGATCATTTTCAATTATTTTATGTGTAAACTTGCATTGTTTTATTGGAATACCATCAACCAAGTAGCTGCTAACAAAGAACAATAGAACTCAAGGATTCGCCTTCTATTCTCAATTTCTCCATTTCGATAGCTGCAATTATTTCAATGGAAGAAAGATGTTGTTAACGAGCTGTAAATCGATATTTATGGATGTCATTGTTAACAATTTAAAGACCGGTTTTTCCACGTTAAAGGAAATGAATCACTGTGACAATCAATAAGTATCTTTTCGATTATAATAAGAGGTTTATTGAAATGCAGTTCGAGGAAAACTGACAGAGTCGAGTAAACAGAATGGAATTCTGGGGAAAATAAACATTATTTCCTCAATTCAACTTTAGTTGATAGCTCTTTTTACTGCTTTGATTTTAGTTTTGATTTCAATCGATGCTGAAAAACATAAGAATTGTTAATAACCAAAAGTTTCAATATTTGCTCAACTTAAAACTGAATCAATTTTTAAGTAAATGTTATGTTTAATTTTACTAAACTGAGCAGAAATTTCAAGTAAATAAAGCAGATTTTCTTTTAAAGCTGCAAAATATTGTTGCATTCATAACCGTAATGTTTGCTAAGATAGACATTAACTCGAAAAGCATTTTTCGAATAACGTTTTGGTCGGAGTGTAATGCACTTCTTGGTAATCCTTTGCATCATAAGACAATTAGCGCTAATTGCAACTAATTGGCATTTGAAACTGCAAGTAGAGTGTGGAAAACGAAGTACATGGTTGGATATGAAGTACATAATGACTTTAACTGGTAGTAGAAACGTTGTACGCATATAAATATCATTGGGGGAGATAATTGTGCTATTTCTGGAAATGTTGCAGAAAACAAACTAAATGGCAAATGGAGTTAACTACTAAATGAACCTGACTGCATAGCTGTTGATGATGGAGAGTCACATCCTTTGCCAGAATGAGTCGGAATTGAATCAATTTGCCCAATGAATGCGACCTCATTGGATTTAATACGTGCTCAGCTCTCTCGACTCCTGGCTCCTGGCTCCTGTCCGCCTTTTATTCAACACTTGGCACCTGCGTTGCCTGTTACCATAGCCTGCAAATCGTTCAGTTCCTCATCTGATTATTATGCAGGAGCAAACACGAGCTCGTTTAGTGCGCGGGTAAACGCTGCCAGAGATTCAACACCCTTCTTGCCACCTGCCACCTGTCAGCCCCTCCCCATCCCCTCAATCATGTTGCATTCCCCTGCGGGAAGTGCTATTATTGAAGCAACCTAATTAGCTTGTTGTATTTTGTTACCAGTTTCCAGTTGCCAGTAACAGTCTGTGCTTAGTCAAAGTCCCTCCACCTCAATTACGTCTAAGCACACGCCGATTGCTCAGCAGCCCATGACTATATGGATTTGTATAACTGTTGGTCATCTGAGTCCACTTGGCCAAAAGTAGAATCACAATCAGAATCAGCAACAACATCAGCTCCAGCTCCAGCTCCAGCCTCAGCTCAGAATGTGAGCAATGTGTACACAAATATGCGCATATTCATGCTAATAAATGTATTCACATTGTGCAAGAGAATACTCGTAAATCGGGGAGAGACAAGTGAGTGAGTGCTCTCGACTTGAAATTGTGAGTTCGGTACTAAGAGGATATAAAGGACTTATAAGCTTATGGCCAGGTATGTAACAGACTCTATAAAGTGTACATAAATTCTTAATCAGCATCAACAGGCGAGACTAGATTCTAGAACTAAGAATATTTGGCTTACATTTATTTTGAATAAGCCATCTGCAAGATAAAAATGTAAAATAACAAAAAAAAAACAATTTACTCTTCTAGTTTTATTTAAGTTTATTTAAGAAATTTTCTATGTCCCTAGAGCCATTTTAAAGTAAAAACTCAAAGTTTTGGCAAACATGTGTGCCCTAAAAATTGTATCGCAACTATAAACTCGAAAGTTATTCAAGAAATAACTTAACACAGAGTCGGGCCGAAAGACCGAATGTAATGTGTATTTTGTTATTTTTATATAGTGAAAATGGGTCTATCACAGTCGAGCACACTCGACTGCAACAGTTTAGCTTGTTTGCAATCAAGCAGACTGAAAGACAGAGAGAGAGAAAACAAGGGAGAGTCTAAGGGGAGGGCAAATTATGGGCTTCTGAGTGAAACAGATGTCTATTAAAACAGGCAAAAGCCAATCGTGCTATCTAATTGATTCATGGCTAAGTTAAGTTATTAGTTTGAGTGCCTTTTTTTTAGCAACATAAATGCCTTAAGTACTTTATTCGAATGAACTACTTTCGTTTCTTTCTCTTCCTCACTTTTTCACTCTTTTCTTATCCTTTTGCTTGTCTGTTAATTTTTAATTCTTTGTTCATTTTAGCGCTTTGCATTTAAGATAGAAAAGAAAACTTTTCTTAGCAAGTTGGAGTAGATTAAAGAAGTTTGCTTGCATTTAATGCACTCACTTTACGAGCACGAATAGAAGCAATGTTATCCGGCTGTCCTTAGAATTTGTGAGTTCATTGTTAACAAAGTACTGTTTCTTTTAAGCCACAATGCAAGGAATTTGGACAATCAGAAACAATTGAAATAAATGTTAAAAGAGAAGAGGGGCATCTAAAACTGAAGTCACCGCGTTTTGTGGTCGCTTAACAGGCAACTGGCAACTGGCAACTTCAAATGGAATTGAAGCTTATTTCGGAAAACGGGGACTCATCATGTATTTGATTTGGTTTCGAATTGGGTTGGGGTTTGGCTTTGGGTTATGGTTATGTCAATCATTATGTTTATGGTAACGGTTATGGGGCACTCGATTACCGGCAGGATGAGATGCCATGCTCTCCTATTATTATGCCCATTCGTGATAATGGAAATTCAAACGGTTTGCGGTCATGCCAACTACTACTATTGGTAGATTCTCGTTTTTGGCCAAAACCTTGTAGACTTGCTTGAGTTGAGTTGGGAGATGGATTTGATGTTGGGCCCCAGTTAATGGGTTTTATACGTGATGAAATCTCTGACGTTTTTGATTTGAGTCGACAGCTTTTGGGATATTGGGCCAGCATCCTTTTGGCCACATATTTATTTATTTGAGGACATGAGAAATGCAAATATTGGCAGGTTTTAAATTAATCGTACCCTTCAACTTGTCGAATGTCTCACGATTAAATAAACGAGACGAAATGTGGAAGCACAAGCGAATAAATACCTGTCGGTCTGTCTGTCTGTCTGTGTGTCTGTCTATCTATCGTCCTGTCTACCTCTCGGTCCTTCTGTCTGTCCCTCTGTCTGCCTGTCTGTCGTGCTGACACTGACGCTGACTCGTTGACTGACAGAAAACGCAAGCAACTGTCAGAGTTTGCAAATTCATTCCAGATGTAAACATTCCCATAGGAAGCCATTTCACACAAGTTTCATGTCTGTTTGCTCAAAATGCAGCAACTGCTACTGACATCGACATCGACATTCACACACACATATATAAATATATGTATATATAGAAATGCAAATGTATGTGAGCTAGAAGTGTGTGTAGAGCACAGGTACAGGTAGTGGTGTAAATTGAGGTGGAGAAATACGGGTAGAGTTGGCAATATTTGGCCTTTATTGCTGTCAGAAGTACCAGCAAGAGCAGCCAAACTTTTGACTTTCTCGTTCAAAAAGTCGAAATACAGTATGCGAGAATGCTTCAAGTTAAAGTTCTTCTGGTAGCACCGAAAATCCTACACCTTTACCACATCTCACACAAATAAGTAATACTTTCATGAGTTGTCACGTATGCGCAATTATTACGTATACGTATGCATATATGAAGAGCATCTATGAAATTTCTTTCTCAAAGTGCGTGTGTGTGTGTGTGAAATTTAACTGAATCTAGGGGCTTGTATTAGTCCTAAATGCACTTAACTTCTTAATGAAACTTTTAATCGCCCTCAGCAGTTAGAGAATCCGACTATTCAGCAGGGAAATGGAAATGGAAAATGTGAAAAGGAAGAAGGAACAATGAAACAAAGAGAGTGTAAAACAAGCCTGAACTCGAATGGCCTCTCCCTCTGTCCCTCTCTTTTTCTCTCTATCTCTCTCTCTCGTTTGCTTGTCGCATCGACTGATGGCTATTCACGTTATTTTCATTGATTATGTCAGGAAAATAAGTTTACTTTGGAACATTATTGGTTCCATTCACAGCAACAAAAAGTCAACTTGTCAAAATGTTCGAAAGCACTTAAAACTTTTACGCAGTTTGTTGTTTTCTTGTTTGTAGTTGAACGACGAGTAACATTATGGCATTTTTCCACTAAATCTACATCTACATCCTAGTCGCCATAGGGTTGTTGGCTTGTCGGTCGCTTGGTGTGCCAATTTCGCACTTTCCTTTTCGCAACAGCGATGCCGGCAAAAAAGGCATGAAATATTCTTAAAAAAAAAACAGCATACAAAAAATTCTTCAAGTGCTCCCATTGAAGCTAAGGGGGCAGTTTGGGGTTTTTAAGCACTCCCCACTCACAGTCATTCGCAGACTTTGGCAACTCTGCTGGCAGCTGGCCTGGTCTCGAATGCTAACAAGGCAATTGAATAACATTTTTCAATAAGTAGTCAGTGGGCCACAGTCAGAAAGCGAATATCAGAAGTTGTAAAGGAAGCTGCATAACTTTTCCATTGCGACATTTCCTTAATTCTAACATCATTTGGCTTAAGATTTGTCAACTTTCAAGTTTTGAGCCTCAAAGTTCTGCACCGATAATCTTTGTTTACCATTGAACCCAAATCCGGTCAGCACCTTGGTCAATGTCTTGCCACAAAGAGGTCAATTAGTGCAAACTACGCCAATATTTCATTTACTTGACCATGGAATGAGTTATTGAGGAAGAATCACATTACTGTGGTAACTGGTACTTGACAAGTTTCTCTGGAATTGAGATAGAATTTATATTTGTGATTGGCATCAGATATTCGTTACCACACTTCTGCTTATAGTTAGTTAACTTCAATTTGAGTGTTTGGTTTAAAGTCAAATAATAACTTCTTTGTAAGTATAAATTTAAGATATTTAAGCTTTGCAATTTATAATTTTAATCTAATTTCATATAGTTTTCTTTCATTCAACGTATAACGTAAAAAAATTATTTTTATTTATATTGTTAAGAGCAAAATGTTATAAATAAGTTAAAAGTTTTTTAATCGAGGTAATAAACTAATTTTTGCTAAAATCACATTTTCATAAAATCAAAGTCGGCAAATGTGAGTATAAAGAATCTTAATTTTCTTGTATTTGGCAATGATTGTAACGAATGGATTTTACCCCTTTCATAAGGGAGGTGGCAAAGAGAAAGAGTGAAGAGGAGTCCAATAATTTATGCCAAACATTTTTTGATGCCGCCACGGCTCGCCGGGTGTAACCCTTGTTTGAGGTTGAGGTTGAGTAATAAAATGAAATATTTATGCCTTAACATTAAGGGATTTGGTTTTTGCCTCTACACAAAATGCCTATGTCCATGTGTATGTATATTGTATGTATATGCGTGTACTCTGATGGAGGATGTAGGATGTAGGGATATATCATGCAGCTACGTTACAATTTTGACCTGCCCCGATTCCTGCAATCCTTCTCGCCTCTTTCAACTCATCACAACTCGACTCGACTCGACTCGACTCGGTTGTGCCTTGTTGTGGGTGTATTGCGGTTAACATAGGCCACACCGGCTTATTTATTGCATTCGAGGCGTTAACACGAAAGCATTTTGCGGAAATGGAAACTAAATAGTCGTGGTTAAATTATTAAATGCCCCATCGCGTAGCCACTGTGGCAGCAACGACCGTGCAGCAGTGGCAGTGGCAAAGGCTATAGCCATCGTTTTTCTTTACGATCCAAAGTGTTGCCAATAAAAATTTACTGCTATACAGAATCACAAACACTCACACTTACACTCACACCGATTGAGTGTATTCATGTTTGTTTGCATAAATGAATGCAAACATATAATTCCAGTGTATTTCAGTAAGAGCTGCCCAATAAATACATTCAGATATGAGTATATGTGTGTATGTAAATACATATATGTATATATATGAAGTACTTATAGACAAACCATACGAGTTCTCGAATAGTTGTCCGAAGTGTTTGGCAATACTTTAAATATTTTATGAGAGTGATAGAAAGAGAGTGAGAGAGGGATTGAGAGGGAAAGAGATTATGATGTAACGATTTATGGGCAGCTCATCGGGATGAGCTCAAATGCAAACATTCAGTTGTCATAAAGTACAAAAACGAAAAACTACAATTTATTTATGCTTTTCATAGTGTTCATAAGTAAGTTTGTCAATCTGAATGACTAGGGTGGGGCTTACTGAATACTAAAGTATCTGAAATATGGACTCAGTTCGTTGTAGACCTGTAGTGAGTTAGACTAGTCAAACTTAAAGAGTGTCGAAAAGAGAGTAATTGTATGAATATTTAAATTATAAAATTCTAATTAATTTATTTTAATTTTTTTTATAACTCTCGAAACAATTATAGTAAGTAAAATTTCAAAGTTAATGAGTATAATTTGAAATTACAATTTTCCATAAATATTATGCACAAGATTAATTGCAAAAGTAATTAATTTTAAAAAGACTAACATTTAAATAAAGTAATAAAATTTCTTAACACAAATTCTAGTTTACCTTAACATAAATCTATGATATTCTATAGATATATGAGAAGTTAATGATGATTGATAAGTCTGAAGAGTGCAATTCCCATGTGGTCAGCTCGAGTTGCCATCAAAGTCAAAAGACACAGATGTATTTTTAAGTGCTCGCAAAATGTATTTATCATGCAAAATATAGACTTGTTTTAGTGCTTAGTCAGCATAACTAACCCAATTATAAGTGTGCTTGATGCTCTTCACTTCTGTCGATGCAAACAGGAAGGCCGAGAACAATAGAAACAAAACTCAAAGTCAAATTCGCAAATAATGCGACATTCGCATGCTCTAAGTTGTCTTTATTATATTGTTAGATTATGTGAAGTCATTGAGGGAGATGCTACCAGACCAACTACTCCACAGAACCTGGCCTCAACCAGGGCCAATATGAGTAGAACTCGCAGCATTCAAATCATATTTGTCTGCCACTTGAGTGTCTGACATAAAGCAAATCACACATTGATCATAAACTAACAAAATTGAAAAATAAAATAAAAACCCCACAGTTCATCTGCCCCTGATATTCAGAACTGAGAAGTGAGAGCTGACAATGTGTGCTGAGAGATGAGAGTTGAGTATAAAAGTGAGCTTGAACACGCGGCGGCTGGTCAGTTTATAACGTGGACGCGACTAAGAACATTATCATCACCATCATCATGAGAACGAGTCCGATTTTGGGTCTGTTGATTTGCAGTGCGATCATCGTGAATGTGGCAGAAGCTAAACCATTCTTCATAAAGGTTTTCGCGCCGAGTAGTGGTAAAAGTTGAAAGATCAAAAGTGATACGGAGTTAATGAAACATTATTATCGTATATAATTTTTGTATAGGCTACTCCTATCAATCGACTCCCACAGCCTCGCCAGCCAACACTCAGTTCATCTCGAATCTGATTTCACAAAAGTTCCAATTGCTGAACAGCTTCCTGGCGGCCAAGTCATCTTTCGGCAGCTTTGGAGTCAGTAAAACTATCACATTCAATGGTCCATCAACCACGACGACAACAACAGAGAGTCCGGTGACACAGCAGACCACAGAGGTAAACACAGATTTTATTCCGGAAGTTAGCACCAGCACTCAATCTGTGTCTACGACAACAACAGACGAAGACATTGCGACGCCGAAGCCCACAGTATATCCCCAGCCGCCAATTACAACGAAAACGCCAGTGATTCCAGAGAAGAGTACCACCGAGGACCAGATTGTAGAGACTACAACCAGAGGCACCCATGGATACTCCTATCAAACCCCGACGTCCCGCATTATAACCAGCAGCACCAGCAGCTCCTATTACTTGCCCTCTCGATACTAAATGTACTTCAATAATCTGTAGGTATACGAGTCTATTTTATAAGTCACAATGTTGACTTAAGTCTGTGAATAATATTTCCGTTAATTACGATAAACACATCTTCTTCCATTCTTTTATTTGATAATCTTCTTTAGTAATCTATAAGTTGTAAGTTTGCATGTTGATTCGAAACTCAATTCAAGCCTGTTAATATTTACAAATAGAATTTATGGTACTTTTCTTGTTATATTCTTTTCTTAGTGATCAGCTTATGCGGAAGTAAAATGATTCAAGTCCCCTCACTTTGCTTCTATTCACAATAGGCTCTTCTGTCTAACCAATTAGCATAGAAACCAGTTTCAGTTTCAGTTTCAGTTTGGCTTCAGCTTCAGTTTAACGGGGCAAACGACAGACTAACTAAATAAATAGAGATTCAAATAAAAATTCAATCTTACTTATCGATTCGAAACGATTCTTTGTCGCACTTTTGTCAAATTGAAATTGCCTTGAACTTTTAGATAAAAAGAGAATGATATTAACTTTTAGAAATGTAGGCGAAATTGATCTATTTACGTACAAAATTATTTTCTTGAAGATCTACAAAATTTTCTTATAATTATATATATTTCTGATAGTTAAAGTTTAGAAATCTACTAAAATTATTAAATTCAGACAGATTGACAAATGGAAATTAGAATTTTTTTAAATTCAAATTTCTTAATTAATTTGTGTATTTCCGAAAGATATTTATTCTAGAGCATCCACGCGCTCGTTTGATACAAATGAAGTTGCCTTTGTTTCAAGGTTAAGAACCGGATGAACCACTCTAGAGTGAAACCAAAATCTTTAAACACATTTAGTTATCATTTTGAATCGAGTAATCTTTATAATTTAAAGCCTGGAATATAACAAATGATTTATGTAAGAATATTTAGAAGAACTTACTTTTGAGGGTTTCGTAACTTAATAAGTCTTCTGTTTGCACATTATTCTAAATTGTCTGATGGAAACAGGTTTTCAGTTTATTTAGCTAACTAGTTTAACAAACAAAGAAGCTATTGATTCGAGGTTAATGTTAGCTCTAATCTATTTATGTCCTGTCTGGTTTAACTAGAATATATTTGATTTACCTGTGATCATTTGATTCGTGAACCTCAGATAAAAGTCACAATAACATAGAATTAAAGTGCTATAGCAGACTCTTTCATTGTTATTGCCCCTTCAAATGTAGGAGCACTTACTCGTAGCAAAGACAATTGATATGTTATTACTCTATACTCTATTACATATAACTTAGTTAGAACATTTAGGTGGCTCGGGTTGTTGTGCTCATAGATTTTTATTGTGGTAGAATCGACTTAACAAAAATATGAAGCCATTAGAACAGACACAATGTGGTCTTAGGTTGTTTGTCTGACAGGACACGTGCCGGGCAATTGAGCCGATTTCAAGAGTTCAATGGCTCAACGGGGAAAGGGGTGAAGGGAGGCAGTTCACATGTCCTTGGAGGTGGCAACCTTGGGCTGCCATAACTAAAGGAGTTGGAACTCAACAGCTGTATGTCCATTAGGGTCGCTGTACAGATTTCGATTAAATGTGTTTCGTTGTAAGTATTTTATGCCCACTCAATTTACGAGGGCCGTAAACTAAGTAGAATTACAGACGCCCCTCGGGGCATAAATATTTTATGATTTAAAACGAGCCAAGTAACTATAGCGAGAGAGAGCGAGAAAGAGAGAGAGAGAGAGAGGTAATTCCTCTCTCTGTACCTTAATGTGTTCCCTTGGAAAAGCAGTCTAGGTGCCTTTCCCAGTATATAGATGCATATAGTCCAAGGGGTGCTAAGATCATCTATTTTACTTTTGGAAAGATAAGCGCCTGCGTGTTCCTTAAGAGCTTCTCTGATTTATGTTAAAATCCACTTAACGCTAATAAATCACTTTAAGGCTGTACAGCGCCAAAAGGTTCACGGATCTCAGACTTTCTCGCATGTTTTGCACTTACCGAGACAAGTATTCATTATTCAAAACCTTGTACTCAAATTAATCGCTAGGGAGAACAACAAAGTACAAGACAGGGAGGCATGTTTTGTGGACGATCTCTTTTGTTTTCGTTTCCTGGTGATGTTGAAAGCAAAATCGTTGAATTGTTTGGAGTAAAACTAACTATGTGGAAACCAGAAACTCGTGTCAAATATATTTCTCAATTTTCCCCTTATTGCATTTGCAGAGTTGTATGAACTGAAATTCATAGCGAGTATGTGGCATCATGTGTCAAAAGTTATTTGTCATTCACAATGAGCCACGAACTGAATGAGAGAGAAGCTTCCACCTCCAAGTAGTAGGTGCTCCCTTCGTGTGTCCGTGTGTATGCAGATGAGGCCTCAGTCAGGAGTAGGGGATTCAAGAGAGCTTTCAAATAAAGCTGGGGAAATATTTTCACTGGTTGCCTGTCTGACTGGTGAATTGTAAAATTTTGGAAAAGATATGCAGCAGCACGTAGCCACATAAATATGTTTGCATATGAAGCTGCCAAGGGACTGTAGCTCCCACACTTACACAGAGAGAAGAAATCAAGTAATATATTGAAATTACGATTGTCATGGAGTTTTATTTCAATTTAAATATGATATTCTTAGTCTTTTTTATTGTATTTAAGCCGCTAACTTATACACAATCAGACCCTTAACTGATTAAGTATATGCAAGTATCTACTTGGTATTTGATCTTTGCATTCTGCAGAGCTGAAATAAATTGTTTAGCTTAAAAGGTAAGTTTAAATGTTCTTCAAACAAGTAGTTTTATCTTTATTCAAATATTGTTAAACTCGTCATAATAGGCAAGAGACGATAATAAGGACTGCTTTAATCTCGAATAAAAGGTATATAAAGGTGTTCTCTGGTGAGTCGCTTAAAAAAGTTTTGAAAGGTTTATTGACGATTTTTTATTGTAAGGGGTAAATATAATATATATGGTTTAAAGAATTGTAAAATATTATTTCAAGGTCACTCGATCAACGTAAGATGACTTTTTCTCACAGTGTACACACATACATTGGCACAGAGACAACATACAAACATGCATTCAATAGTAAGAATGTTGAGGGCTTTGAAGCAAAAGCAAAAGCGAACTCAAACAATGACACCCACAAGAGAGCAACAACAGTTGAATGACAAAAGATGTCGCACCACCAGACCCCAAACCCCAAAAACCCACGCTGAACCCACCCAGCTAGTAACCCAAAGTGGCACCGCACATGATGTTGCGTGGTTCATTAGTTCCACGAAATATTATAGCCAACGTGGCGTATGAGCGACGTTTTTCTTTTATGCAAAATGGCAATGGAATGGCATTGGCAATGGCTTCAGCATGTCTGTGGTGTCGAGGTGCCGTCGGTTGTGCCACCGTGGTGCAGTAGTGTATCATATTGGAAACACATCGGCACATAAGTACAGCATGAAAGAGATGGAGACATCTTAAGCGGTCGCAGCTGTCGAAAGTGGAACCTAAATTTGCACTGGGAATTCGAATTGTCTAAAGGAGTGGAGGGAGACGGCCAGGGGAGTAAAGGAAAGACTTTCTTTTACTATGAAGTCACTAAAAATACGTTAGAACAATGCGCGATATGCGACTATTGGATATGTTTTTTATTTTGGGCAAACAAGAAGTAGTTGAAGCAGAGTCTGTGAATATACTCAATAGATATGAGTACTCGTATAGGGTATAAAAAACTGAATATGCGTTGAAACTAGTATATTTTTGTAGAAGCAGTCGTATTTTGGAATTTCCTTTCATTCTGTTTGTCGTTGTCGATGTCGATGTTGTTGTTGTTTATAGTATGTTGCACGCATCTCCATCAGAGCCCGCTGCGGCTTCCAAATTTGCGTTGGAATTGCAAATAACCTCGATATGAATAGGGGGAACCTCCTACCTACCCCAACATCCCCTTATGTTCTATTAATATTGCATGGGGGAAGCACATACTTATGGTATACACGATACACTTGAGCCCGAGTTATGCAAAATGAAGAGATCTAAAAACCATTTACTGGCCAAGGGATGTGACTGCCATGTGGCATGTGCCATGTGGCATGTGTCAGACTCGGAGTTGTTCATCAAGTGTGGAGAAGTTCTGATCTGGACACCTGACTTCATTTCTATGTGCACAATTTTTCATTTCGATTTTGTTTTTGTTTCTTTTTGAAGACATTGTGTTTTATGACAAAGCACATAACAATTATCATTTGAATTATATTGGATTGTCTTTGTTTTCAAAAACTTTTCAACTTACTGCTGCATTTGTATAGCAGTCCCCCATCTACCACTTCCTTTCTGCCATCTTTTCTAGATTTGTTTAAACAATAACAATAACCACAATGCCAACTGAATCCCCCTTGGACACATAGACAACATGCCTAGTCCCATCCCCAATCCCATTTAAGAGGCATCAACGAAGTCTGCATAGCAAAAGTTATTTCTAAACTAACTTTGTGCAACTTTTTGTTGCATATTTAAAACGGGTTTACGCGCCACTCCTCGGGCTGAGGCTGAGAATGAAATGAGATAACTTTGCAAATATGTATATTCAATTACCTTCTGACCCCCTCTCTCCTCTTTCTCTGGAGAGTTTAAAGCTGTCTGTAGTGTGAGGTATTTGTTATCGTTCCCGAGGTACATCTACCTGATAAAGATGTCGAGACCCATTGAAAGTTGAATATCCCAAAAGGAGATAAGGATAAGAAACTATGCTCGTGCTCTCCTATGAGACCTGAGAGACATTTGAGACGTTTCAGACTGCTCCCTGTCGTGGCCAGTTGTTGTGGCCTGACAATTACAATTTGGACAAATGGATTCTCTGCTGTCCGCTGTCTGCTGTCTTGTGTCTTCATCGTCAAAGGGCCTAAATGGAACCTCAAGGCGACGCCTGGCATTCGAAAATAAATTGACACCACAGTATCGAAGCGTCAAAGTGTCTGGCATTAATGTGGCGCTAAACACACTACGAATACCGCAAATCCCCAAGAGTCTAAATAGTCCTGGCTCAACATCATTCGATATCCATCAATGGCATCAATCTACACGGTTTTCGCCTTCCTTTCACTTCCCTTCCATTGCTAATCCAAGTGCCCAACCATTTGCCCCAATCAATTGAGTGCCGAGTGTTGAGAGAAGAGCATAGAGAGTCGTTGACGATTGAGCGTTGAAGCAAAAAGTCAACAAGCTCTGTTCTGACTTCTGCTACACGCCGTCGAAGGAGGATAAGTAATAACACAAATCCTGACTGTTATCTGGCTAATGGCAATACATCGAAATAGGATACTTTGCAATTTTCGCCAAAACTTACAGCTAACTCGCTTGACATTGCGTATACTCCATGAGGTTGCGTATACGACATGTCTGCCAAGTTTGACTCTTTATGACCAGGAAAATACCAGGAGATTATTTATTGAACATTGCAAGTACCATGTAGTCGACTTAGCTTTAATTGCCACAATTTCAAACTAGGGATGGCAATCGGTAGAAAAATTATCAAACAAAATATCTTATCAAAAATATCGTTAAGAAGTAAATATCGGCTGAGTATAGGATAAAAATTTTCATCAAAATAATCAATTTTTTAAAATCTTTTATAAATCTAAGAAAATTTTCTACGAAAATAAAGTGTCTGATGAATTATATATTAAAATTAAAAGTCTATACTTTCAAACATTGCATTAAATACCATATAGTATTTAACTTAAATACTGTTTCTCCGCCTCAAATATAGATCCCATCCTTACTTTCAAATATCTAATCGGATGAGGATGGAGTTAAAAATGTGCGGCAATGTGGCAATTGGCCATAAACCGGATATGCATTACAGTTTCTAATGAGGCAATTGTAGAAATAAGCTGAACGTGCCACCAACGAGGTCGACAAGGACTCTGGCAACGGCAAAGGCAACGGCGAAGGTAAAGGTAAGGCTAAGGCCAAAGGTTGGGGCTGGCGTTGTGGGAGGTGGTTGCTCACGACTGTGGTGAGATAAAAGTTTCTTATGTTATTACCTGAACGTGTTTGTATAACAGTTTCACAAGTTTTTGCACGGAAAATGCCGGAAAATGCATAAACATGCTTTCATTTCATTTTCACAGCGAGCAACACATTAAAGTGAGCCACTTAAGAGAAGTCCTCTCGACAAGGACTCCCCCGTCGATTCGTATTGAATCGAATCTCATCTGGTTAGAGTTTTGCGTTTTGCGGCATTAGAACTTTAACTATGCTGACAACTTCGTAAAACCCACTAAACTCATCGCCATCGCCATCGCAATCGAAAACCAATTGGCAGATGGTTTAACCAACCACTTTGCAATTGGCAACCAGACATAAGACAGGCAATAAATATATGGTATACTCACATAGCATTTCAATTACTCCCACATATCTTCCCATACGCCGTTTAATCCTCTCACAGCTTAACTCTTCAGTAACTCGCACATTCGCATTGACAGTCCATGGGTTAATTAACCAACGTGCTTTGTGTCAATGCAACAACGGGACTAATACTACAAATAACACTTTCAGAGAGATTCCTTAGCTATAAATAGATCTAAGAACAGTAAAAATAAATCAATTTCTTTAACACACCGAAAACTTAATACCCTTGCTGAGTACTAAAGACTTGTAAAAAGGCTTTAATAATAATAATAATTCGATCAGGTTGTAAAACTTAATATACAAGAATTTTGTATTTGTATGTATATATATTTGACGTAACATTGGGTTTGATATGCCATAATATTATAATACCCCTGCAAGAGTAAAAGACATAAGAGAGATGGAGGACTATCATCGTAGGGGAGTCTGGCATATTGAGATCCAGTTGGCATAGTTATTCAGACATTGTCTAGCGTTTTTCGCGGAAATTTGTTCTGCTCCGGCCATTTTAAAGGAAAACAATACACTTAACTGCGGGGGGAAATGAGGAGGGGACATCGGATCGTTTAGCTGTTTGCCTTTGCTGCCAATGAAAACATCAACCCAAATATGTCTAACGCCTTTTTGGCTACGGGAAACGTGAAATGCCTGGCCTTCGTCCAAGTATGAGTATGAATCGAGTCTCTGACGGGTTTTCCACGCCCAGTAGCTCTTAATCTAGATTATGTGCCCTTCGAAAATTCAATGGAAATGGAAAATAATAAGAACACTGCTCAACATGTTCAATTCGGTGAAAGTCATGTGTGTGTATGTGTGTGTGTTTTTGTGGAGTACCTGGCGATTGGAATAGCTGCCGATTGTCGAAAGGGGGGATTAAGAGGCAAGAGAGCGATAGAGAGAGTGAGTGAGAGAGAGAGAGAGGGAACTTAGAGGGGATTTTGGCTTAGCGTTGGCCATTTTGATATTTTCCATTTATTCGCTGGTGTTTTGTTTGGATTTGGTAGTTGGTTTTTTGGGTTTGGCTTGAAGACATAACCGTTTACTGCTGATACCACCACAGTTTCCAATAAAATAAACCCCCACGAAAGTCTTCCCTAAAGTCCCCACGAAATTCGTGTTGCCGGCCTCAATCTTTTTATGTGTTTTGTGGCACACATTTAGAGCATTACATTTTTATGTCATCCAATTTAAAGTTGAATTTAATTAAAGCGTCGCCAGCAAACTCAACACTTGGCAGTCATTTTCATTCCCATTGCTTTTCACCCCTTCGTGTTTGTTTTGCATATATCCTTAGAAGTGTATTTAACTCTATCCTGGATTTGCAATTCGCATAATCAATCGATTCATTGAAATCTCAAATCATTTCCAATTACGAATTACGAATAAAAGGCATGTGCATAACAAAACAATTTCAATTTAATTGTATTAAGTAGATTGGATCTTGATGCATGAAGGGGTAATTATAAAATCAAAGTAAATGATTGTGTGTGTGTGAGTGAGTATGAGAATGCGAATGTGTGAGTGTGTTTGTATAGAGATTATCATGGATAGAGTGCAAGTGGAGGGATCTCCAGCTTACTCCACAGTCACAGACTTGGCCAGGTTACGTGGACAGTCGACGTCACAGCCACGGAGAACTGCAATGTGATAGGAGAGCAGCTGCATCGGGATGACTGTCAGGATACCCTGTAGGCAGTCGACGGTGCGGGGAATCTCAAGGTTGCGTGAGGAGAAGGCCTTCGTCTCCTCATCGCCCTCTTCGCAGATGATGATGGGACAACCCTTACGAGAGGTCACCTGCTGTAGGGCATTCATGCACTTGGTGTAGACAGGATCACGGAGCACAATCATCATGACAGGCATTGAGTCATCCACAAGAGCCAGAGGACCGTGCTTCAATTCTCCAGCCATGATGCCCTCACTGTGCATGTAGGTCAACTCCTTCACTTTCTGTAGAGAGTAGAATTTTAGAGAACGTGAATCATGTGACTTTTGAAAGTTGTTGTAAGAATTACTTAAATTTAGAATAATTAAAAGGAAATAACTTTAATTAATTGCACAGTTCCTGAGATTTCCTTTATCTAAGAGATAGTTCTGAAGATGTAAAGCAATCGCAATCGACTTACCAGTGCTCCCTCTAGGCAAGTGGCAAAGTTGTAGCCACGACCCATGATCAACAGCGACTTATGCTGGTAGAGATCCTTGGCCAGCTCCTGCACCTTAGAGTCGAGCTTGAGGACCTCACGGATCTGATCAGCCAGGTTGGAGAGAGCCTGCAGGATCTCTAGGCGACGCTGCTGCAGAGACAGACGATCCTCAGACATAACCAGTGCAAACATAACTAGGGATATGAACTGCGAAGTGTAGGCCTTTGTGGATGCAACACCGATCTCAGGACCAGCATTAATGTGGACTCCACAGTGGGATTCGCGGCAGATGCTGCTGCCCACTGTGTTGGTGATGCCAACAATGAGAGCACCTCGTCCTTTGCAATAACGAAGGGCCATCAAAGTGTCTGCAGTTTCTCCCGACTGCGAGATGAAGAAGCAGACGTCGTCACGGAAAATGGGTGTGTTGCGATCGAGAAAATCGGAGGCAAGTTCCACCATAACAGGCAACTCTGTCAGTTCCTCCAGCAGTTGTCGGGTTGCCACTGCACTGTGATAGGAAGTACCACATCCGATAAGCATCAGGCGACGGCAACGTTTGATCTCTGGAATGTAATCCTTAATGCCGCCAAGGACGATGCTGTTTCCATCGAAGCGAACGCGTCCACGCATCGTGTTGACCACAGACTCGGGTTGCTCGAAAATCTCCTTCTGCATGAAGTAATCGTAGTTGCCCTTCATGATCTGTTGAATTTCCATCTTCAATGTGGTGATCTCACGGGCATGTGGATCATCCAGGTTTTTCTTCAGACGATGGATGCTCAGAGTGCCATCTCTCACAGCTGCCACATCGTCATCCTTAAAATAATCCAAATTATTTATTAATATTATATTTATATACTATATAATTGTGGGACTGTTATGTGAAATAAGAGAACTAACTGAGACAATTACTTTTAGTACTTGACTATTTATTTATTTCAAAACTAACTGATTATATTTGCATGGTATTACCTCCAAGTAGATGACTCGATTTGTGTGCTCAATGACGGCAGAGGCGTCCGAGGCGAAAAAGTACTCCACTTCCTTCTCCTCCAGCGGCATGAACTCCGAGGTGCTGTCCGAACGGGGCAACACTGGCAATTCACGAGTTTGTCCATGTGGACGTATTTCTGTTAGGTTTTCATATAGTTGGCGTTGCACATTCGGTGGCATATACAGTGTGGCATGTGCAGTTGTAGTTGCAATGTCGATGTCGATGTCAATGTCGAATTTACCAGAGCAATGAGAACGGAGGAGACGCATTTGTCAGAGGTGCAAGCGATAGCATTTATGCATATATTTATATGTAATTTATTTCAGTGTATGATAGTGTGTGCATTGGCCCAGTGTGAGAGGAGGGAAAGTCCAAAGAGGAGCATTATGAAAATCAAAAACGAAATTAAATAGAAAGTCACATCAACAATTTAGGAGGCATCTGGCCAAACATTTAGCATTAAGGCCGCAAAGTGACCACCACCACGATGACAAAGACAGAGAGAGAGAGAGAGGGGGAAAATGAGAGTAATTTGATTTCAACAGGATCTCTAAATTATGAAAAGCAATTTGTAATCAAATTTTACAAATCGTATAAACAATATTTTTTTGGAATTTAATTAAGCCTTTCGAGGGCACCGTTTCAAATTCCACATACTAATTCCAACTGCAATTCGAACTGCAATTCGTGGAAATGGATTTTAAATAAAATAAAAGTCAATTATTTCGACTATTTCCGATTTCCGTGGTTATTGAATTAGTGTAAGTATGAGTGTAGCTAAAAAAATAGGTTAGAATTACAGCAACTGTGTATGAACATTGGTGTTTAATTAAAGGAATTTCCTCTTTGTAAGTATCAGCTTAAAATTTAAATCTAAATTATTGCATTTATTGACTTTAGCTTTAAGGTAGATTAGATTATTTTATGCCATCAGTTTCAGTTTCTTAAAAATACATGTAAATTCACATCCCTTTGGCTTTATATGGCATTAAAATTGCTCAATTTTATGGGAAATAATCGGACAAAGAGAAAACAAAGAGAGAGTGAGGAAGAGGAAGTAAGCGGGGTGGAACCTTAACGCAAAAGCAAAGAAAGCAATTAATTGAAATATTTTAAGTTGTAATTACCTTGAGGCTTGCCAGATTCGACATCTAAATGAGAGAAAAATATAAACAATTTTTAAGCAATTAGATAGAGATTTAGTTTTTGGCCTTAAGTATAAGTAAACAGAGACCAACACCGACAGCAAAGGATTGAAGTAATTATTAGGAAAATGCATAAAAAAGAGTTTAGTTTGGTAATCACACATCGTCAGAGGATTAATTCAAGTAGGGTTAGTTAAGATTGGTTAGGCGTAGATTGGTTGTCTACCTTGATCGGAGCTCTGCTTCTTGTCATCTACATGTTGAAAGTAACACACAGGAGGGAGCAGAAGAAGGATCGCCGAAGGATGCAATAGAGTTGAGAATTTCAGAGTGTTGAGAGTTTCAAAGTTATTTGGAAGCAAACACGAATAACATATAAACACATACGACATACAAGAATAAATAAACATTTTTACAAAGAAGTCAACGACAAAAGATATTATGTCAAGAAAGAGTAAAGAATAGAAGAGAGGATTACATGTTAATATTACTTACCGTTACCATAGAGAATGGGAATATGATCTGTGGCAAGACGAGTCTTTGTCTTAATTGCCACAAGAAGGGGGGAACTTCTGCGGGATGCGACGCACTCGCCTGGAAAGTGCTTCGACTTGACAGCAATGGCAAATGCTCCTTCCTAAAAAAAGAGGACGGAACCATTGTGACTTTAATTGACTTCAATTTGCAATACAATCAGATTTCAATAGATTTGTAAATGTAGAACAAGTTTAAAATAAACTATTTAAGCGTTAAGTTTAATTTGAGTATAAAATAATTATTGAAATGGCTTCTTAAAATAAAATAAAAATATGTTAGGTACCTCACAGCCTAAATACTTTTAAGTTTTCTAAGTTTTGATTTGATTTAACTTTAAAGTATCAAATAATGTAATAAGATGAGTTATATAAGCCAAATATATTCAAGAAGACATATAATTTTTTAGAATACTCTACAATTTTTGATTACTGCCTAATGTTCTAGCATATTTAGTATTTTTCTCTTTAATTTCTTTTAATTTCAAGCCTAGTTTTCCAATCGGAGAAAATTCTGGTTACATTGAATACAATTGAAGCACTCACCACCATCTGAATGGCTTGTTCGACCAATTCACGGAATGAATAGTTGGGATGCTTCTTCCACAAATGGTGCACCAGCTTGGCAAAGACTTCCGTATCCGTGTCTGACTCGAACACGTATCCCTTCTTGGCCAGAAAAATCTTGACGTCATTGTAGTTGGTAATAATGCCGTTGTGCACCACAACGAAGCTGTTGCCCTCATCTGAGCGTTGGGGGTGAGAGTTCAATTCGCATGGCACACCGTGTGTGGCCCAACGTGTGTGTGCAATGCCCACGTGGGTTAACACAGGATCACTGTACTCTTCCCCACTAAAGTCTGTACAAATGCGATACAAATCAATTTAAAAATCTCTCTTCGAATTGGCTCCTGCTTACGTTCTTGAATGGCATCCTCTAGGACCTTGACCTTGCCAGTGCGCTTAACCATCACAATGCTCTTGCTGTCTGCTGAATCAATTGCCACTCCAGTGGAGTCATAGCCACGGTACTCCAAACGCTTTAATCCCGTCACCAACAGATCCAACACCTCCTGGCGCGACTTGGGCGTCAGATAATTCAAGTATGCGAAAATACCTAAACAAACATAATGGTAAGCGAATTATTAACAAAAGTAATTTTTTTGATTAGTACTAATAATATAATTAAATTCAAATATTTTATGTTATTAACAATGTATTTACTTCATTTTAAGAAAAAGTTGATTGTTTTAATTTAACAATTAGAAAATATTCATTCCCCATATTTTTTATTAAGCTTAAATCTCAATCTTTTCTTATCCACTGAAAATATTTATTTGGCTTTCAATAAATAAAGTAAAATTGCTCAATCCCACTGAAAGTCTGCCTATCATATTGAGCAACTTCAAATGATAAATATATGTAAAAGTAAATATTCAACTAAAGATAAACATGCAAGAAATATATTTCGCAACAGCTGAACCCATTGAGCTCCAGCCCAAATAGTCGACCAGTTACAAGTATGAGGAAATCTGCATCTGAATCGAGAAACCAGTTTGGGGTTGGGCTTTGCAAGTAACTGCATCACTTGGTTGGTGGTTGCTAACTTAAGTGGCTCAGCTTTGGCTTTGTGGGCGTTCAGTGCAAGTTATTTTTGGATTCGAGTGCCAGGCGAAAGGCCATCGACGCCTTCAAAACCCAATCGACAATGCTACATATATAAATATCTGCTTAATTGTGGCAATTGAATTGTATTTAAGTATATGTGTATTGCTATGTATACTGGCATAACAATTGAAAATCCGTTAGCTTCTCTTCTACTTAAAGTATCTATATTGAAGTAATCATACTGTAGTCTAATAACACATTAATAATAAAATATAATAATATTATAGGCAATTTTCATTTGGTAATTACTTACCACACATTTTACAGCACAGTCAATTTGTTTATAAAGTTTAAATTCGTCTTTGCTAGTTTACCTAAATTAAAGAGAGTTTAGTTATTATTTTAATATTATGCCTTCGATTTTAGAATATATTTACTAAACCTATGATAAGCAATATTTATAATTACTACAATTTAATATTTAAATAAGATAGAGCTAACCGATTGTAATAAATATCATATTTCAGCTCACTATAAAATTAATTTTAAATTAATTTTTGGTTGCAAATACGAGAACTTGTTGTACAACCCTGATACTAAGTGCATGATTGTGTGGGTGTGTGTTCTTATCAACTCTTCAACTCGTCACTGTCTTTCTTTCCGCTCCGGCTGCTCGTTTTCTTGGTTTTCTGTAGTTCTAGTTCTAGGTCCCATTTCCATTCCAGTTCCCCTTTAACTTCACAAAACCCGACACAGTGGCTCCCAAACATGACTTCTCAGTTCTAACTAAAATAGCAATTTCTTGTTTTCAACATTCTTGCTTTGGTGTTATTTATTTTTTGTCATCTTATACCCTCATTGAGAGTACATTAAGAGTGTCTGTAAGTTTGCATTCAAATTGTATTCAATATTTCTCTTAGGTACAAGTTATTAAAGATTATATAGCAAAAGGTTATTTTAACTAATTCAATAATGTGAACAATCTGTTAGGGTATTTAGTATTCGGCTAGGTCTTTGTTAGCTCTATTCTTGGCTGCTGTTCTGCTATTGTTTTCATTTAGTTATATACGTTGTAGCAAAGATATGAGTACGTTTGTGTTGCCATACGTATTTTTAACAGAGTCCAGGTCCGGGTGCGAATGTAATACGCACATACATACACCTACACACCCTTACACACACACGCTCTCTTTGTATGTATATAGAATTTACTATATGTATGTATGTAGATTTAAAATATACGCATAAGATCGAGTATAATTTGTTTTGAATGGCCGTAACAAATTGGAATTTTTATCATTTAGCACAAAACGTGTTTACTGCCTTGGGGATGTGATGGTGGAGTACTACTATACGGTCAATTGAGGTGCAACACGTACTCCACGTTGCATGTCTTTGTACTCTTCCCATTAGTGAGTGTGACAAAAGTCTTGAAAGCTCTCACATGCACCCTTTAGCCACGTATTCTTCTATTCTTCTTCTGTTGTTCCAGTGGCCATCATTAATTGTTAACACACTCAAACCCCCGTCCTCCGCTTTTCCCTTCCTCCACAGTCTCTCCACAGTCACGCCCGTTAGCTGTGGTTGGCATTTTAATTTGCCGGCCGGCCAACAGGGCTAACAACTGAAAGAGTCAAGAGCTTGGAGTTGGTAGCAGAAACGAAACGAAGCGTTCGTTTGGTTGTAATTAAACCGATTCTCCAACTGCAGAATTCATTAGGTTTCGTGTTGTTCTCTGGCCCCTACACGTCTCACAACAATTGTAAACAAAACAGGGAAAGCATTTCACGTAATGAATCAAACGTAGCTAAAAAAAAAAAAAAAAAAAAAAAACTCCACAGACACGACTTATCATTCGTAGATAAGAGTTCCAACGAGTGTGGAAACATTGTGAATACCTATGAGTACTCGTATTCACTCTTTCGACTCCCCCAAAGGGCGATAACAAAGACTATAAATTGTTGGCCGTTAAATCGATCGGAAAGATCGTAAAATGTGGAAGAGCATTAACGGAGTAAAACAAACAATTTATTGGCCTACAAGTTGCCCATTGAGGCCCAAAACGATTACGCATACGCAATGTTGTTGGGGTTCCATTGAATGCTTGAAATCCACGTTGATTACCAATTACCTAGTGCAAATCAATTTTATCGCGGGATTGCATCAGTCAGGAAAAGTGATTGTACTTTTTTTTTTGGAATTCTTGGAATAATATCTCTAGATTGGAAAAGGAATTGACAGTTATCAGCTCATTAGTTTTGGAATTGACGATCAACAAAACAGAGAAAGAGAGAGATAGATAAATGAAAGTACAGATATTCATTATTATTATTGACACGTTTAATGCAACAGTTTTGGGTGGGATTTTAGGCCACTTGAATAAACTTTAACTCTATCAACGACACAATAGTTACCCCTTTATACCTGCACCCCTTTGACATTCAGTTTTTGTCTGTTGTTTTTGTTTATACAGTCGGCATTTAAATTGTTTAAAAATTTCAAAAAGACTGCCACATATGAGAACTCGTATCTCAACTCTTCTCATTTCGCTTGTGGAACTTGCAACTTTATTTTTTATCAGCTTTGTTTAATAGTGTTATTATAATTACATACACATGTGTGTGTACGTGAGGGAGTGTACAAGTGTATATGTTTTTGGGTATTTGCGGTCTGAAACGGCAATCAGCGAACAGGTATTTTATATAAGACGACACAACAACAACAACAACAACAACGACAACGACAACAACGAATTTTGACCGCAATTTCGGGTTTAAAGCGAGTTTTGTTGCCCCGTAACATTTATGTGTTGTTTTGTTGCTCTCTTGCATTGTGTTATTAAATAATTCAATTAGAGTTTGTTGCGCTGGCAACATGGCAACACCCAGTCCATACCAACACCACCGTTATGCAGGCAACCACTTAAATAGGAGTAGGCAAACAGATTTCAATTTGCGAATTTTGAAATGCGCGTCAAACACTTTTGGCCAATTGACAGTCTTTTGTTTTGGTTGTAGGTAGAGCTGAGTGTGGGAGTAAAGGGGGGGAAGGTATTTTAATTCCATCATATAAGAGAACATAAACACACATTGCACATTGCAACATGAACTGCAGATTTAACGATATTCACAACAAAAATAGCACTACACTACACGACACTTGCAAATATTCTACACTGTTCACTCGCACAGTTCGCGTTGGCAATTTGTAATTACTTGTGTTTTGTGTCTGGACTTCCGTCTTGTCTCGATTTGAGTCTTTGACTTTGACGTGGTAACAGGTTGGTCTCTTTTGAATCTGGGGAACGTTTACGCTGCTGGCCAACTCCGCTGTAAAATTAACACTGAGCTCACTTCAAAAAGCAACTCACACTAAATGCGCTGCTTTTATAGGCCAACGACAACGACGCCGACACCGACAGCGACAGCGACTGCGACGCCAGCGGCAACGTCAACGTCGACGTCCGATCCACAGACGAAGCGATCGTTAATGCCAAAGAGCCAGACACAGAGTTAGAGTTGTAGCCCGAGTTTGGATCCCACAACAGCACAACTACATACTCGCACTCATACTCACTCTCGCACTCGCACTCGTATTCATACTTATAATTATAACAACAACAAGAACAACAACTGCAGTCGGGAGAGCGAAACAAACGTCGTGCTCCAAGACAGTTAAAGCTTATCGCAATCATTCAAGAGAGGAAGAGAGGGAATACGCTGACGATCGCGACAATTGCTCTTCGTGTTCTACTTGGGCGAAAGACTCTCCCAAACATTTATTACACCGCTCAAAAATCTTTACAAAATTAATATAATCACATATCTTTCCTTAATCTTAATAAAACATAAAAACTTGAAAATAGTTGATAGAAATAAATAAATTCAATTAAGAAATTAATACAATGTAAAGCAATTGATAATTTAAATTTATTAACATGTTAAAATAGTAAAAGTAATACTGAAATAGAAATATATTAAATGTAAAATAAGTTATATAGATTTTTATGTTTTTTAAATTGTAATCCATGAATTTGCTTTCCATTAATTCAAAGTAATTTAAACAAATATTTAGTTTGTAATTACAAGTTAATTCTTCCGAGTGTACTATAGTGTTGGGCACATAATCTTTAATGTTTGCCCAAGGGATAGAAAACAAAGAGAGTGAAAAAACTTGTACAAATATAGTTCAAAATTAATCGGATATAAAACTTAAATACTTGCTGGTTATAGTTGAGCTATAATTCTCTGTGGCAATTGCAATCAGAAATTGAATTCGGGTCTGAAACCTGATTTTATCGATGAACTCTGGCATTTTGCATAAGAGTTTCTCGCTTCATTTGTTTTAGATACACGTATTCAAATAAAAAATTATAAAATTGAAAATTAATAAAAATACGTGTGCTGAGATGTATTAATTAACATAATGCAGAAAATTTGCGCTTTAGCAGCTCACCGTAAAACGTCCATTGTCCACTGCAGTATTAAATCAATATGTATTTTGCAACTTATGCATGGCATATCAAATTAAATTTCAATTAATTAATCTGTGAACATTGACAAAAGAAGCATTTAAAATGTTTAATGTATTTAAGTAATGTTGCACAAAGGTTCATTTCTGCGGTATTTTCCATTGTGATTTTCATCACTATTGCTCTCCATTTATGAACAGAAAAAAAGCGTCAATTGATGTGTCAATGTTTTACAATGCGTTTTATAAAAAGCCCTAAAGGAAAATAAACAATGCACTTTCAACTCATACCCAAAACATAATAAATGCATTATCCATAAATTCATCAAATGCATTGAAAAATATGAATATTTTATTAAAGTTCCGATTGTTTTAAAAAAAATAAAGGGGGTGGGGGGGAAAACATGAAAAGGCAACAAGTTATAAACAAATCTAAAGCTCGAGGCAGACTTGTGAACTTAGGCTGGGGCCTAAGAGTTGGTAGTACGTGTGTTGCCAAATGCCAAACCGGTTCAATATCAAAATTATGCGCTAATACAAAATTATCTCGGCTCATTCGTACTGTGTGCACCGGTTTCTTTGGACGTCAGCAGACTGAATCGTACAATACTCCGATCATAAATATTCATGATTTTGTTTTTCTAAACTCAACCGCCGGAAGATTATTACCGCCCTGCCAGAGTCAAAATCAAAATCAAAATCAGAGTCAAAGTGAGTATCAGTCTCTGTTTTTTCTGTTTCTGTTTCTGTTGCTGTTTTCGTCTTTTACGTTTTGTGTTTAAATTCAGCGACCTTGACTTCCATTCGAAAGGAAAAGTGATGCCCCAGCTGGCGAATTGGATTAAAAACCTGTCTGTCTGCTGGACAGCAGATACAGAGACAGCGGTAGATACAACTTCCAATTCCATTGTAAGCTGGTATAAATAAATAAACCCGTCCTATCTATTTTGAGGGGGGAATAATAACAATGATAAAAGAATATATAATGTTTTATAGCTGCTTTTAGAGACTGGACCTACTCCATTAAGACTCAATAAATTCTTTCGCCTTTTTTCGTGCTCCCCGAAACAAATCCCAGCCCTGTCTGTAAGTCTGTAAGTGGTAAGTGTATGTGGCCTAAGATAATGGCAAAAACAAGTTCGGAGCTTGTCTGACGTCTGGGCCAAGTGGCAACCAGAAGTGTCGAACCGGGCCGGGTGACCTTGCTAATAAATGTCTTGTTGCAACTGGCAATACCTCTTACTTCCATGGGTTGGGTGCAATGTATTAATTACCCGAGGTTGTTTTCCACTTGGCAAATAGTCGATATACCCTTTGTGAAACATTTAATTAGACAGAGCCACGTCAGTTTCTGTTTGGACACGATGCGGAAAACATGGTAGACACATATGTATATATGTACTTACCAAACAAGTTATACAAAGGTGCCACGTATCTTGAGGTGAGGTGCAACCATTCGGCTTCATAACAGGAAAGTGTTGTGCTTATCACATCATTGATAAGTAAAAACAATAGCAACGGTCTGTTGATATCTTCTTTCTTTTAGTGTGCAAATATCTAACTGATGCAATAAATCATTCAGTTGGTAAAATAATATTATTTAACTATTTATTTATTAAGATATTATTAAACTGAGACGAGTTAACTACTTAAATGCATTTTCAGCTAATTGTACTTAACTGCCAATTATATTATTTTACTCTTCATCTTGTAGACGACTGCCACCAAAAGTGTTGCTGATAAAATACACTTTACCATTTCGAATAAAGTGGAAAATCCGTAACTGCGATTCACATGCCCGACAGTGATTTTCTGTGCAACTTTACAAATTAAAATTAAATATGAATTCGCATTTGGAGGAAAAAATGGGAGGAGCTGAAACTACGCTTGTCGGAAAAAGTAAAAATAAATTACGAGCATTTATCCGAAACAAATTGATGCAGTCCGTCCCTGGTTGGCGTCACTGGCATCAAAGAGACCATTGCGAACTTTACAGTTGAGGGTACTTAACTGCCATGTTTCCCCTCTGTTCCTCGGGGATCCCCTGCTATGTGGCAAATGCCGAGTCTAGACGCATTTGCGAAATAAACTTCAACTGCGGTGTGCAATAAAAAGTCCAAATCAAAATCCTTATCCAGCTGTGAACTCCTTAAAGTATAGCGTACTCTTACTCAGATGAACTTTCGGCTTTGTTAAAAGATCAGAAGTTTAAAGTTTGGCTTCAAGCTAAATAAATTGTTTGCTGTTCTGAGTAGCTGAATGGTAAAGGGAATGAAGGAAGTGTTTAACGGCAATAAATAGTTGAATTTGTTAAGTTAACAATAGTTGTAATAAATAGTTTCACTTGCCACAAATCTCACTACAATCTGATGTTAAATTTAATTGTTTACACAAATTCAAATAATATTTGCTGGAATTCGTTCGAGTTGATTTATATGATGGGGTGCGAGGGGAGGGAGGACTTTTGCCCGACAGCCTTTTGTTTATTTAAATAAAAATTTCACAATAATATAAAACAACCAAACTAACTGCAAATTCACAAACGACCATTAATTAAATTTATGCAGAACCAACGCTGCGGCGTCTGGCTTCCAGCCTCGAGGCTCCACAAAACATCAGGCGGAAGTGGCAGCAACACCGCGTGGCACGACGGCTGTGGCACGATGGTTCGCGTTGGAGTTGCCGATTGCGACAATGGCGGTGCCGTCGATGCTAGCTGGTGGTTTTTGGTCGTAAGAAACTGTGTCCTGAGTCAAAGAAAAACACAAGCAACCAAAATAACCCACAAAATAAACAAGTCAGAGCGCTATGGTCAAGTCCCCGACTATAAGATACTAGTTATTCAATTGTAATTTATTTGTATTGATACTTAAGGAATTGAACAATAGAATGTATGTTTGATAATATTTACTATAAAGATAAGAAACCATTCTATCTTAAAATTGTCAATTTCTGCTACTGCCTGTAAAATTAATCAAACACTTTAAGGAATTCGCGTTATTTAAAAATTTAGATAGCTATAAGTAGCGGTAAATTTAGTAAGAGAAACATCACCAAAAAAATACCATTCCATCTCAAAAATTGTGGATATGTAAACGCATCCATTTTTGTGAAATTAATACGTGTCTGTTCATCACACAGAGACTCTCTAGCTCTAATAATTAAATTGTGGATGCTGATCAAGAGTATTAAATATTTATAGGGTCTGTCATGTCTGTTTCTTCCTGTTACAGACATTGCAACGAATACCATTGTACACTTCAAGTAACGGGTATTAAAATGAAAAGCAAAGCAAAGGAAAAAGTATGGAAAACACGAAAAACGGCAAGCAAAATACTTGTATATAAAGCGAGAAAATATTTCAAATAATTCGCTTGCTTGCGTCTAGTGGGTGGGTTGGTTTCTGGTCCTGGATGGTGGTAGTTGATTGTTGTGGGTCGGCGGTGATGTTGGTGGTGTGACCAAGACGCAGCCGGGCTGCTTGTGGCGGTACCAATTATGGAAGTAAAATTTATTATTTTTTATTGTTGCTGTAAAGTAAATCGAGTGTTTGTAGTGTGTATGTGTATGGAAAACTATGTGTATGTGTGTGTGTGTGTGTGTGTGTATTGTGTGTATATATTTTCTCATAGCATTGCGGCCATTGTGTACTCTGTACACATGACTTGCTGCTGCTACTGCTGCTGTCGTCGGGTTTGTGCTTTATTTTTAGTGTTTTTAGTGCTTGGGTCAGTTGTTTTCGGTGTCACTTAGTTTATAAACTATTTATGCCTTCCACTGCAGTAAATTCTTATTTTGGCATTTGTGCTTTTGTTGTCCTTTGGGCCCATGTGTGGGAACAAATAAAGTCAAATTTCAGAACGATAAATACACACATACACACGCACACACACACGGATACTTTTGTTTTTCTATATTCAACAAATAAAAAAGTAGCTGAATATTGAAGCAAAAATAATTGAAACGTTTGGCCTGAAAAAATAAAAGCAGAACAGAGCAGAGCAGAGGTTCAGGACACAGACAAGACAGAATTGCCAGTCGTCTGTCCACCTAGATACTTCTTGTTCTAGTTCCAGTTCCAGTTGCAGCTCTTATTCTAGTTCTTGCCACAGCCAAAAGAAGTGGGGCAACTTTTGATTTATCTCAGTTTGGTTCTACAACAATCTGCACTCGGCTGTTGGCTCAGTTTTTCTCATTGCAAAATGAAATTAAAAACTAATTTATGTTTGTAAAATTGTTGGGCAACTCAAATGGATTGTTGGCGCCTGACAAATGAATATGTTAATTCCAATTAAAAACTTAAAATTAACTAGACAGAGCCAGAAACGAATGCAAAGAGTGTGAAACTCTTAGAGCATACACTTTTATTTTCCAAAAATAATTGGTAATCACTTTCCCAAATTTAAAAAGAAGCAAAAGAAACATGTGAAATAATAAATTTGAATTCGAAGCAATTTTTGCTACAAGTTTTATTTTGAATATTTAAAGCATACTTTACGGCTAAGCAGTCAAATGTTAATTTGGAAATGTGCGAATTGTTGTTATTTTGTGTTAATCGACATCAAATGGGAAAGCTATGAGTGTTTAAGTATTTCAGAAAATATTGTTAGAAATATAAGCTACTTTTCAGTATAAGCTACAAAGTGAGTATTGCTCATATAAAAGACTAAAGTACTTGGTGTGGTAATTAGAAATATGGAGCAACCCAAACTGGGATGTGGGGAAGGACTCAAAATCCATAACGACTTTCCTTAGAATTCATGGCGATGAAATGTGCGTCAAATGTAGAACAAAGACACTATTCGCAGCTAATTTGGCATTAAAAGGCTATGAATGTCAGGGTGATGATAAGACCTAAAACGATAACAAAGTCACTTGCAATGAATACGTGGAGATGGAGATGGAGATGGAGATGGGAATGGAGTGTGAGTGGTTGTGGGTGTATTCACACTTACACTCGTAAGACAATTGCGAAGACGGTGATAGGAACAATACGAGTACTCGTAATGTCGCATTCATTTGGTTGCTTTAATAAAAGTTAATGTGAATTTTAAATGAATCTCGTAAATCGGCGTCGTCAAAGCGAGGCATATGACGCCTTGTAGTTGAGGGATCTCGGTACCCCGGTTAGTCGGCATTGGCAAAGACCCCTACAAAGGGGGGGAGGGGTTAAAGGGGAAAAGGAAATCCGTGTCGCGCGCCATCGTCATAAAAGTTAAGCGAATAACAAATGTGACGACGATGGTGACTGCGGCGTCAGTTCGTTAGGGTGTGCAGGAGTGCAGGAGGGGTGCTCGTAAATAATTTAAATGTAATCGTCAACATCCGCAATGACATTTAAGCACGTGCCTACAATCGACCCACAGCACCACCCAACCACCCAACCTCTCGACTCTTCTCTGGCCATCATCTCTCTCAGTCTCTCTCTCACTCTCTCGACCATCAGCCTGTAAAATCTCTCGTAAATTATAAATTAAATATTTACACCAGATTGTGAACACTTTGCGTTTATTAATATCCAGTGGCTTAGGTGCGGCAGTTTTCCAAGCACCCCAACCTTCCATTCCCCCACTTCTTTTATGTACATCACCCCCTTCCCTTTTGAGGCATCTATGAAATCTGCTGCATTGTTCCTGTCGTGCGTTTGCGTAGAGTAATTAAATCTCGGAAATAATTTGACATACAGAGTCAAGGTTCTTCATCTTTTACCCTCCAAGTACCTCGACTGCTTCTGCTGCTTTAATTCCGTTTTAATATTTGAGATTTTAATTAAATTCCTAATTTCAGGCAGGCGCATGCACATCCTGTCTACATTATTTAAAGTAAATTATGACAAGTACGCCAGCCACTAAGAGGACCCTTAGCTTGTGGCTTGCCCATTTCAAGCAGCGGTTACAATAATTCCCCAACACTTTTACTTTTATTTCACAAATGCCAAATGCCAAATCATTGTGAATTTTCTTCTTCTCTTCAAGTCCTTCATTTTGTCAGGCTGCTGGTCGAACTGTTCACTTGACTTTAATTCTATTTTGAAAATATCTTAGACTATTAAACACTTATCATCAATTATAGTACAGAATAATAATTGCATTTGAAAATGCATTCTGCACAGAAGATATGCATTATCATAAAAGGTTTTCAAACTTAAATTTTGCATAAACTTAATGCCAACTTATGTCACATGAGATACTATTATTAGACATGCCTTGGGCAGTAAGCAAATATGAATGTACTCACTATGTATATGTAAAGTGGAATTCACATTTGCATTCGCATTCGGATTTGTATTCGTATTACAAACAAACCGCATAACCAAAAACCCGATGTAATTATTGACAAATTACAAAATCAACAAACCACCGAACCATAAACCAGCATCAACAAATTAAAATGTCGGCCCGGATAAAACAACATTTATTATTCACAATAAGACTCAACAATGATGAATGAATAACTGCGCCACGCCCACGCCCACACCCCTACACACTTTCACTCCCACACACACATGTTTCCATGAAGTAAACCAGACAATTACTTGCGACTCACTGAATACTGAGGATTCGCATTCGGAATGCCAAGATTATGTACAGATTACCGCAACGTCGGTTTCCTTATAAGCCTTTAGATTGTTATATTATACATCACTTGAAAAACTGATCATTTCAGTAAGATTTGATCCATTGCAAAACTCGTTGCACAAATAATTATTTTTTCAATTATATAGTTATAAATAAGAAAACTTTAACAGAAGAGTTTTCGGAATCGCAGATTCGGAGTTTGATTAATTCAGATTTTTCTGAGTGGCTTTTGTTATTGTTTTCATATATGTATGGTATATGTACTACATACAGTACGTATACTCAATATTTTAGTATACAGTGTCTTGTCGCATTGTTTAGACTTATGGTCTCATAATTAACATTTTTCTCACTTAACTGAGAATTATGTGTGAAAAAAATGCGTCGAAAAGAAACAGTTTTGTTTATTAAATCTAATATAAAGATATAAATAGCTAATGACATCCATAGGGGCTTTTGACAAAGTGGAATGTGTGTTGAACCCTTTTCACTTTTGGGTAGTACATAAAAATGAATTACTCAGCTCTTATCGTCATCATGAAATGGCAAGATTGGGGTCTGAGGAAGAGGGAGAGAAAGAAAATTGTGGCAGGTAACTTAAGTTAATGTTGTTGACTTTCGTGTCTTAATGGAAAAATGAATGGCAGGACGTGATTTTGCATTAAGAGCTTTCTTCCGATTTCCACCTAAACGACATTTACATTCAAATTTTCACTTGTCCTTGAGAAGGTGTTGGTATTGGTGTTGTTGTTGTTGTTGATGCCGTTGTTATTGTTGCTTCTTTTGTAATCACAACACAATTTGGCAAGTTTAACTAAATTCTGAGAGATCTTCCATTCACTCTTTCTCTCCATTGTAAGTTCGTAACTGCAAATTGACAATAAATTAAGTTAATTTAAATGTGGAATAAGTCAGCATCTAAAATCGTTTACTTACTCAATCTTTAGCCTTGAGAAAGGTTCCAATGAAAATTGCTGATGGCTGACAAGCCTGTCAAATACATATATGAGAATCTGGCGAATTATATGGGGCGGGCGGAACGGGTACAATAAATTTTCATGAGTTTTTGCAAGAAACAATAGATGGTATTTACTTTGTGATTTATTTGGTTAAGTGGTTGCCAGAACTGCGTCCCATTCCTTGTTATACACTCGCAAAGGGTATTTTAATGTTATCACGAAAAGTGTGTGGCATTAAAGAAGACCGGACAGATCCAATCAAGTATACCGATTAGTATTATTAGTATAGTATCTGCACGTATACTTAATATATAGGAATTTTTGTTATGTATTGAAACATTATTAAAAAATCTGTAATAGCTTAACAGGGCATCAAGTATTCGACATGCCGAGAATAAGATTTCCTTCTTGTTTTTCTGTATTGTTATTGTTATGTTTCTGCATTTTTATTTTCCATAGATTCGCACAGCGAACCCCAACCGCAGTTACAACATAAGGAACAGCAATGGAGATGAGGAACTGTGAAGCTGTGGAACTAGGCTCCCATTATTATTCCCGCAGCACGCCTCAGTGAGTCCTTGGAGTCCTTGGAGCTAGCGAAGGGGCAAACATGTCAACATTTGCCACAACCGGCATAAGCCTTGAACTTTCTTATTCTCTGCTCAATACTTGTACTTATTTATGTGTGTGTGTGTGTTGGGGGTGTGTCTGTCTCACTGTGTGTGTATGTGTGTGTGGTTTACATCCATTTGTACGCATGTATCTAGTGATGGTGCACATGTTCGAAGGATTTTGTGCGGAAGAATCGAGTTTATTTTAAATTCATATACGAATGTATCTTTTGTAGCTGCTGCTACTTTCATGTATTTCCACAACGATACACACACACACACACACATACCTAGACGAATATATTTATTCAATTTTAAATGCTGTAAAGTGAAATATAATTTTTTTTTACTCAGGCATATCAAATTTCTGAAGTGAAAAAAATATTTAAGTGTATTCTCTTTTTTTTTAAATAGTGTGACAGAATTTAATTTATTTATTTTATGTAAATAGTTGTAGTTGTTTGTTTATGAACCCCTTAAGCTTGAATATAATATTAAAATATGTATTTTATAGTTTGGAACTTAAGTTGAAATTCTTAGTTCAGAGTGAAGAAAAGAATTATTTAATTTCTTTACTTTATGTAGAAATTATATTAGTTTTCTTTATGATTACACAGAACTTAGCCCTTAAAGTCTTATTCCCACTTTGTTTACTCAGCCACAGTCCGCTTTAAAAGTTGTTGACAAGAAACGGACTCAAGTCGCGAAATAACAACAGTTTCGATGAAGTGATAATCTCAGAGCAAACAATTCTTTGCACAGGCTGCCCTCAACCGCCCTCAACAGTGTAATCTGTGTCAGAACTTTATTAGGCTGCTCTCTGCTCCTTGCTCTCAAGGACTAGAGAAAGCAGTTGCAAGTTGCTTGTTTAGGGTTTAAGATAATCGTACAAGAATTCCGATGACTATAATGTTATATGTAACATATTTAATAATGTATTTCAACTCTTTCATTCCAGTAGCTTAAACACAACTTAAGATAACATGAATTTATATTAATCTAAAGGGAAGAATTCTTTTAAAAGTACCTTAAATCTTTTTGTAGTCACAGAAAACTTTCTCGGGATCCGTAGAATTTAAATTCCAGACTGGGTATTAAATAGTCGATTCTGTGATTTCCATGCCAGAGATGAGTCCTAACTGTATTTGAAATATTCACACCTATGAATGAATGAATTACCCACAGTGTGTGCAATTTTGGCATGTTAAAATGAAACTCTAAGCCTTTGAAAATAATAGCGTCATGGGGAGTCCGATGACTTTATTAATTTGCAAGTGTAACCCGTATTAGACCTCAACTGAACACCAAAAGTCTATAGAAAGTTGGTGCCAACTAACGAGCTCGCACCTTCGGGGAATGGATAAATAATTCCCCTTGAGGGGGAATTGCATCACAGAAGTTACTGAAAAGTTCACCGTAGAATCTAATCCGCTAACATTTTTGATAGTTGATGCCTGGCAACGATGTGCTAATGCGATGAATAGAGAACTACGACAACGAATATTCCACACACGAATTTCAGTAAAACTTATTAAGTTACTGCTCAACTCGACGCGTTTCTAATAAATTTGGCGTAAGTTATTGTCGAACTTTTTCAGCTACAAAACAATGTTCCAAACCACGAGTACGAGTTGAAGTACAATGAAAAGAAAAGTTTATGCGAGTTGTAGGAATCAGCTTGTAACCTGAATAGTAAAATTGAATACATGTGTGTCATGACTGAAAGCCCAATTTCTATATTTATATGATTTAATAACATTTTATGTCAATTAAAGATTGACTGAAAGAATAACCGACAGATATATTGACTTGCTAAATAATTAATTGAATTATTAAGAAGCTGAAGAACTAACAGACTAACAGTCTAGTCAACTCAATTAAACGATTGATAGACTGAGAGGGTAAATGACTGACTGATGAACTAATTTAACGATCTTTGAAACAACTGTCTAGTTGTAGGTTCATTTCTTTTCGTATTTTTGTAAAGTACATTTTAAAATTACGTATTTTATGTTAAAGAAAATCTATAACTTAAGGGTCTTCAGATCGTATACGTTATTTTGTGCTGGAATCCTAACTAGTTGTAGGTGCATATCTTTTCCTGTATTTGTAAAGTATATTTTAAAATAGCGTAGTATATATCAAAGGAAATCTATATCTTAAGGGTCCTCAGATCGTATACGTTATTTTGTGCTGGAATCCTATCTGGTTGTAGGTGCATATCTTTTCCTGTATTTGTAAAGTATATTTTAAAATAACGTAGTATATATCAAAGGAAATCTATACCTTAAGGGTCCTCAGATCGTATACGTCATATTGTGCTGGTATTCCAAAGTTTTCTTTACATCTGTACTGCCACAACACTCACACTCTCAGATATTCAGTGTTGAGTTGCAAGCAGTCAAAAGGGGCTTCTTTCACACACAGGCACACACACACACTGACACGTGCCAGGGGCCATTGGCATTGGGATGTACATAGAAAGAAGAAGCAGGCCAGGCCCGTGTCCATGTCCATATGCGTGTCTGGCGGCCTCTCTTAGTCTGCGTGGCAGTTATTGGCATCGTTTAACGAGCATTAAACGGTTTGCAAATATTTACGACTCTCACAATGCAAAAGTTCGTTCAAACACTCGACAGCAACGTGAGGAGAAGAGAGATGAGAAGAATGTGGACGACGGAAATGAAAGACAGTGCAGACTGAGATAGGGCCTGTATCACCATGGGAATGTGTGTGGTGTAAAAGGGTATTAAGTATCTGCGTGCCTGAGTGCATATCTTCGGGTTATTTGTGCAAATAATGGGCAAAGTAGTCGCTTCCAATTTAATTGTACCCTTACACACACTTATGAGTACACTCACATATATTATATACTTGGAGCACAAGCACCTGCAATTGCATATGGTATTATTATTATGAATACTCTAATCCAATAAGCTTCAATGACAATAACAGTCACAGTTACAGTCACTGCTACAGTCAGAGTTACAGTCACAGTGACAGTTACAGTCACAGTTTCAGTGACAGTTACTGTTACTCTTTCAGTAACAGCTAGAGTCACAGTCACAGTTGCAATAACAGTCACAGCTATGTACAATTGCAGTGGCAGTTAGAGCTTAAGCTGGCACTCAAAAGGCCTTTAGGTTCCCAGCTCAATTCATAGGAGTATTACCTCCTTTTAAATCGCATTTGTGGGCGTGTAAGTTTCCTAATTGAATTCACTTCGGGTGGAAGGCAAAGTGGGGTAGAGGTAGGCCAAAAACTCCCACTGAATGGGTGGGGCGGGACTAGAATTCAATTTAACTGCATTTCAGTTTGCCAGGCTCGTATGTCACGGGTCGCCTGTCCACGTGATGAATGCACGGCATTAATCTGACAGATACCAACTGAGGACTCCTCTATGTTGAGTTCCGTTGTGCTCAGAGGGGACGAAAGGAAAGAGGGAGATGGGAGGCCAATTGTACCTGGGGGGGGCAGTTGCAGATGCAGTTGCATACAATGTATGAATAGCGACATGTGCCTCAGGTGGCATCATAAACACGAACGCACGTGAGCTCAGTGTTAGTTAAAGCTTTCAGAAGGGATCATCAATTGGCCCTCGGCTGGGAGTCTCCTTTAAAGGGAGTCATTCAGTTGCAAAGCTGCATAAGAGTCAGGCACGATGGTTGTGGCGTGTAACACGACTTGAAATGTGAATCACACGCAAATCTGTTTCATATGAACGGAGATTAAACTCGGATTGAATATTCAATGGTTTTCGCACTTTTTCGCTTGATTCACGCTCTTTTTTCTGTTTCCACTTTTCCTGTTTTCTTTTGGACGACAGTTGTTGATACGGAGGCGGGACAAGTACTGTCACCAGTAGCTGACTTTTAATGCAAATCCCCAATGCCAGGCTCAAGGCACTCAAGCGATTGGTGTCGTTCCCCCAATGCGAATACAAACAAAAACAAAGCAACCAGAACGCGCATACAAATAGATTTACGTCGCACTTTTTCTGCCTTGTCGCTTTTGGACACGATGGGAAAGAGATAGAGAGAGAGAGAGAGAGAGAGAGAGAGAGATAGAGAGAGATAGTAGAGCGGCAAAAGAAGGCGTTGTTAGAATAATAGGCGCTACTCGCAGTGTATAATTAGATCGACTTTGTAATGGCGGCCAACATGGCGCTAAAAATGTCTGCCGCAGCACTTTATCGCATCAACGACATGTCCCTTCTTCCTGTCCCCTCTTCCTTGCCCCTTTTATCCAGCGACTGCCACAGGACAACAGACGCCCCAATTTAAGTTGTTTGCTCCTCGTTGTAGACGCGTCGTTTGAAGCACTTTTTCGGTACTCGTACAAATACGAATACGAATACTAAAACGAATATAAATGCCAAAAGCAAACTCAAAGAATTAATGTGGACTCCACGTTGTTGTTCTCCTTATTCTTTTCGTGATACCCTGCATTTTCAGCAATAGAAGGTATGTATACTTAAATTTCATTGTTAGTTTAAAGTCTTGTTTTCTCATTTTAAATAATATTTTAAATATTTTATATGACTTGAAATGAAATTATTCAACGTTAACTAAAAGCATTCAACAGATATATTTATAATGCTTTCAATGATTGATAATGATATTTATATTTAAATTTGAATAGCTTTTGCTTGCATGAATATGGATAGGGTATATTGGAGCTCAAGAGCAGCGTATCTCCAAGTCGATCACTATCTACTGGAAAGTTTAGTCTTGCTGAATTGTTGTTCTTGAGGCAGTCGGTGAAATCAACTTGAGCCTGCACATATTTGGAGTACTTTCAGGCGCCTTAAAGCGCCCTAAGTGATTGCGGCCTTTGCCCCTCCTCTCCCCATTTAACTTTTCTCACTGTCTTCATTTTGGCCAGGATCGTCTGACGTATGTGAGCCAACAGACGTATTTAGCTGCGGGCCAGAGTCTGTTTGTTTAATCAGAGCACAACTACAACAAGTTGATCAAATGTTCACATTTTAATGCGCACATTTTAATGCGTTTAGCATTGAAAGGATAAAAAGTGGTAGGATGAACGAAAGAGTCGCAGTCGGAGTTGGAATCGGAATCGGAATCCGAGGCACAGTCGGAACGTCAACGGAACTGTATGCAGCTCATTTCCCGAGCGCACACGCTGTGCAAATATTGTGCCATCTGTGCACCTTTCTCTCTCTTCTTCGTCTCTTCATTATTCTACCTCTCCCTCCCTCTCACCCATTGGCGATTGGCATTGGCGTGCATTAGGAGAAAGAGTGCGGAAGCGGATGCGAGTCCCACTCACGATAAGTGCCTTTTGTATGTATATAAGTGCAACTCGCTGCTGCTGCACAGACTAGCAGCCCATTTCCGTAGTAAAGGAAAGGAGGAATGGAGGAAAGCGAAACTCGGGAGTCAAATGTGAAATTAATTTCCAGCAATTGTTCGACACAGCGAACAAAAATCACAAGGAGTAGAGAGCAGGAGGAGGGAGTAGGAGAAGGGAAGAGCAACGGCAGCAACAGCGGAGCAGGGACTGGAACAAGGAGCAGACATTGGGAACTGAAAACAGACGGCGCTGCTGGAGCAGCATGGCAAACAGCTTGCTGTGCAAAATTGTTCCTAGTAATTTGTCTTCGCCACTCTTGGCCATGTGGTGAGAGCTTCTGGTAGAGGAGGGTGAAGAGTCTAGCAAGGACGTGTCCTCGAATGAAGTTTATTGCTATAAAAATAATGAACTAAAGGCTAAATAATTTATGAAGGCAATTGCAAAATGAAATTCGATGCCTTTTGATTGCTTTGGACTCCTTTCGATACCCATATATTTATATCAACTGTAAACTTGGTCTAATTAGTGTTGTTTTCTCATTGTTTTGGGAGTCATCATTATCAACGAGCAAGGTCACAAAGTAGGGTTGAATTTGCCATAAGTTTATTCCCAAAAGTACAAAGCGTTCAACAGTCAGTGGGACAAACGTTTAAGGCCACCAAAAATGAAAAAGAAAAGCCAGCAACACTAAAGCGAAGTGAATTGCCACTTCTTGTTCCATTTGCTTGAATGGTAGTCATGGTGGTGTGACAACCCTATCCGACTACAAACGACTGCAAATGAGGAGTTAGGTGGCGCGATAATACGCCGTAGAATTGCGTAACTGTTGCCAGGAGCATTCAAAGAAAGAACACAGAGGATAAGGACGTGCTCACAGGACAGACGCGTATCTTATACCCGTTACTATTCAAGTAAAAGTCCATATTGTATTCGTATGTCATATGATAAAGGATTCCGTTGTCTTGAATTATAGGAGCTAGACCCACTAATTGTAAGACACAAACTTTTATGAACCCCACGTAGATAAAGTTTGCTTTAAATTCATTTCAAATATAAGTATTTTCTTAAATTTGTATCAGTTAGTTCACTTTAAATGTCGCCAAATGTTGTCAGCAACATTCCATGAAAATATCTTTCATAGTATTCTTTCAAGAGTAGATACTTAAGAATCTGAATATAACAACTTGTATATCTTTAAAAATATGCGTATATAAAATTACATACGTATTTTAATTAAGTAACAGGTATTTTAAAGTCAGGTACTTGCTTTTAGCTTTCTTTCATGATTGTATCTGGTTTTTGTTGGCGTTGCATGTGCGGCACAGTGTGGTGCACAGTGGTGCAGTGTGGTGTGGTGTGACTGTGGGTTCGTGACTGCTGCATTTCTCACGCTGAGCCCTCGTATATCTATGTGGGGGTTTTTTATGCCCATTAACGCCTCGCCAAAAGACTGAAAAGGCTGAAAAGGAAGCGCTAAAACAGTTTTATGTGTTTAAGGAAATGCAACGCCACCCGCCACATGCTTGGCGATGACAACTACGCGACAAGGACAATGTGAATGAGAATGATAAGGGGAAGGAGAAGGGGAGGAGGATGAAGTAGAGGACCCTCGCCTAGAGCTCTCTCCCTTTCTCTCTCTCTCTCTCTCTCTGAACAAAGATGTTGCCTCTTTTTAGCGGTAATCAGACGACTGGCGAACTTGGCCAAGTGTGGCGACAACTGCGACCGTCTGTTTCTGTGCTTTTTATGCTGACACACCCCTCACACCCATCACACACACCCACACACACACCAACTTGCACACACAGTAACGGCTGCAGTGAATGCACATTTTGTGCCTTGAATGCCTTCAAGAAATATGGGAGCCCGTATTGTGAGTGCGTCCTCTCAGCTCTTAGCTCCTTTGCCACTTTTTGTGGCGCCTTTGAATTCAGTTCTCTCAGTTCTCAGAAAGACACTTGCAAGCACTTGACATCACGTCAGAGCTTCAAGTTTGTAATTCCTGGTCCGCCTTCTGTTCCGCCCTCGATTTTTAATAATATTGTGTTCAACATCTGCTGGTAGCTAGTAATTTACTCCAGGTTCCCTTGAAATAATTATGGTCTATTCAGAGCAATGGCTGCAATTAAGAAACCCCGACTGTAAGAGATCCTGTATTTATTTCGTTCAAAACACATACGCACACAAAATAAACAAGTGATGTCTGTAATAACTTTCGAGCTATTCATCTTATCGTGATGAAATTTTAATGACAGGTCTGTAGTATACCATATATCATATGAAGTACCGGGTCTAAATGGGAGAAGCTAGAATAACCTGTAATAACGTATGTCTGAGTTTGAAACACAACATTGAGTATAAGTTGCCTGTAAATATAGTATCAATATCAATTGGAACATGTCTTCTTTCATGACTCAGCTTTTCAGATTGACAGCTGAAATATCAAAGGCAAAGTCGAAGCCTTTCAGAAACATTATTTGCAAGCTAACGATTTCTTAAGGATGCGTCTGAACGAAGTCGCAGCCTTTGTAAGTGCACTAAATGGACTGTGGCAGAGGCAAGCCGCAACAAAGGGGGGAGATAGAAGAGTGACAACACTCTCTGCTAGCATTTCATCAACCATCATTTGCAGCCCAGTTGATGATTTCCCTGATGGAGAAGTATCAAATGCAGCTGACGTTCTGAAAGTGACAGGAACAACAACATCTATTGAATGCAGCATAAATGGATGCGAATAACTCACGTTCATTCAGTATTCAGCCCAGATACAGAGGCCAATGAATCAGAGAGGGAGGGAGAGAGAGTGGGAGGATTTTAAAGTGAATGTTTAAAGTAAACACGAAATACGGTGCGTATGAGTTATTTGTGACACCGTCAGTTGGCTGCTTTCAGTGCGCACGTTGCTAATTTCCGAGCGAGACAGAAACTGATACTCGACATTAACATCATCATCATCGTCAACATGAACATCAGCGGAAGCTCAGCCATGTGAGTGAAACCCCGTAACCTTTGGATAGCAGCGACACCTTGAAACCGCGCCGAGGAGCAACCTCATTCCACATTCGGTAACGTTTTCTGCATATGCAAGCGAATATTTTTACCTTCCTTTTTTGTGGTTGCAACAATGCGAACTTGGCATATCACTTCTTTTCTTTCCCTTCTGCATTTTTGTTTTCGTTTTTGTGTTTTGTGCTCATCGGTGTGAAAACTTCAGCATGTAAATTACTATTTTGGTTCAGTTCAGTCAAGCTGGTTGCAACTGGGGACAGAACCTTTCCTCCCGCAGGAGCTTCATTTTTTTCTTTCATTTCGTTAAGCCAAGGTTGACAGACTTTGCTGGCTTTGCTCAAAAAATATCTCGAGATGAAAGGCATTTCAGCAAATCATTTGAAAATGATTTAAAAGTTCTTAAGCTCAGAGCACAAAAGCAAAAATAGTTGTTGAGACATTGGATTGAGTTTGATATAACACTTATTTAATTAAATTAAATTAAATTAAATTAAATTACTTTTCAAACAGGCAATCAAATATAAAATAAACTGAAGGGAATCATAAAATTCCTGCTATTAATAAAGAGCTTTGTGATTCCAAAAATAAAGTGCAGTTGTATTTAAGAGTGATTGTCATCAAATCTCTGGGGATTTATGGAACATACCTGTGAATATGAAAATCATTGTTCTTCAAAACATTTCAAAACGTCAAAAAAATTATGGTTTCTTCAATCTATACTTGATAATAATTTTAAGATCTGATATAAAATGCAGTTGTAGCTAAAATTTGTTGTGTGTTGTTTGTTACCTCTGGGAAGACAAAGCGGAGACCAAGAAATTAATTATGGACCGAAAAGTAATTGAATTATTGCGTATACGGCACGTTGATTTTAATGCCACGTCACGCGCACCATAAAAATTGTCGTCTTGATGGGCTGGCTCCCCAAGTAAAGTCCCTGGATTCAGAGGCATGGTTATTGATTTGATTTGTTGTTGCTGCCAGTGTTGCCAGCATAAGGGGCACGCACCTTGCTGAAATTTGGTGAAACATCTCGTCAGACTTTTTATGACCATTTTATATTCCCTTTTATTGGCATTGACATATTTCTTATCGCAAAGCAAAGCAAATAAAACCAAAAATCATTTCCGTTGCTCTCACATTCCGGATGTGGCATAAAAGCTGCAACTTCTGGTCCGCATTGAAGCAGCAACTTGTCTTTCTCCCATTGCTCGCATCATCATCTGAATTTGCATTTGCATTTGCCTGCATTCCCATGAATTTGAATATAAAAAAATATCGTACATCTCTTTATGAATGTCATTTAAAGAAACACATAGCACGTGCTATGTGCTATGTGCAGCTTTTTGTGATTCGAAAAACAATGCAAAAAAACGAATGAAAGTGAAAAAAAATAATATCGATTTTTATTAAAATAACGCAACATTGTTGCAGACGCGGCGGATGGACGGACAGATGAATCGACGAATTGCATTGTCAATTTAATTTATTCGTAAAGAGTTTCAGTTGTTGCAGCTTCTGTTGAATTTATTGTGGCTATTGCTGTTGTTGCCGTTGCCGTTGCATCCTAGGCATGTGTTAAATGAACGCTGCAGGATTTCGGGGCAATAAATGAAAATGTGACACGCAAAATATGCAAATATCCCGAACAGGACAGAGCTCAGACTCAGACCCACATAGCATGAGTATCTGTGCTTTTGTTTATGAGAGTTTCAGTCAACTCAAGCCAGGTCTCACTGTATATTCATATAAATATGTGTGCCATGAATACATTCACTCTCTGACTCACCATTGTTATGCTAAGCGACTTTTGCGTATCTTAAAGTCTTTATTAGAAGCGACTGACCTCTGACCCGAATGCACTCAAAAAGAAAGAGAGAGAGAGAGAGGGAGAGGGAGAGAAAGGAGGAGACAATCCTAAAAACACTAGCCACACTGACCCAATCCTCGCAACAAGCTGGTAATGTCACTACTAAATCTTAACCAAAAGCCAGATTTGAGAATATTAGAAAAGCCGCAGGCTCTAGTGAATCTACGAGGACTCGTTTGAATGTATGAATATAGCTTTAAAGCCCATGCCGTACTCGTATATAAAAGCAGCTTTGTCTGCTGCATTTGTCAAGTTGGCCAAGTGGGGATAACACACTCACTTTTAGTTGAAATGTCGAGTATTCTTCTATAAACCAATCTTTTACTTTACATATTGATTCATTGCAAAATACAATGTTGCATAGATTGAATCCTTAAAGTTAAAATAACACATTCTCATTTAGATTAAATATCATATTACTTTGATTGTGTCTTTTAAACAATGTTAGCTTCATCGAGCTCGAGTTTTTCTCCTAGGGCCAATCCTTTACTATTCATATCTTTCAAATAGTCTTTAAATCATTAAATTCGGCTTGGTTTACATGCCTTCCTAACAGACCATCCATCAAATTGTTCTTTACCCAAACTTCTTTGAAAAGTTTGCGGAGCAGACTGAGAGATTGGTCGAGTGGAAGGAGGGATTTGTCCCTTGGCGATAGATGGGTTCTAATCAGCCAGGCCATGGTCTGTCCATCAAGTTGACCGCGTGAGCAGTTCATCGCGCCTCTTGATAAAGTTGGCCAACAGTTCGATGTTAATTTAATTTCATATTCTTGTAGATTTACCACAAATTTGTCACTTTGTTAAGCTTTGTTCAGTGTACGACAAACTCGTTTAAAAACTTGGCCCGCAACGAAAAACTTTTTCTGATCACACATTATGAGGACATTCATTCGTCCTTACAAGACCTCCTTGTGTGGAAAATTCCAACACGTCGACTCATCGATTCAAAAAGTTATAATTGAATACATGAGAGTATGTTAGTTCTCGGAAACAAGATGATATTGTTTGCGGTACGTAAGAGACCTTGATGCCTGTTAAAATCAAAGAAAATGAAGTTAAAATTTAAAGTAATTCATTTACAATTGAAAATACAATTAAAAAAGTTTACATAGATTTAGATAGGTTTTAATATAATAATATATGTTGAATTATATTCATATATTTTAATAAATATGATTTTAAATACAAAAATATATAGATAACTTCAGATTTTACTTGCAATTGCATGTTGAATTCGACGGCAATGATAAGGAGATAATGAAAATTAAATTAATTCAAAGATTGATTCTCCTGCAATCTGTAATTCAAATTCAAGGAATAAAATTTACAGAATGAAGAGAAAATGAAGAAATTGCCGAAAGTCGCAATATATTTCATTAAATTCAGTTCATTCCGTTCGTGCTTTGAATTTAATGTCGATGCGGAAGCGCTGTCATCTGAAATATCAACAAGATGGAAGAGAGCGCCATGGCGATGCTTAGATACCCTACACACACAGATTGATGGGGTAAGTCAAATTGATGGAATGTGCTCCCTAATGAGGTGGCATGATTCATTAGTAGTTCACCGTAGGACCCTTTAGAGGGGAGAGAGAGAAAGAGAGAGGGAGAGGGCATGGTAAACCACTCGACAATATCTACGTGACTAAACTGCACTCGAACTCATACACTCATACACACTCATAGTTACACAACATAACCTCAATGTGCATACTTGTATAACGGGACAGCTGAGCTACAAATCAAAGTTTCATTTGCTGCATCAGCAACTTTCAGTGCAAATTTCGGGATGCAAATTACATGTGGTATTCTTGCAAAAACAGATACACTCACATACAACTCAAACAATCATATGAATATACTCATACTCTCATACACTCATACGGTCATACACAAACACACGTGCGCTTGCAGCATCTGCATGGCAATCTTAATTGCTTTGGTCCTGCCACGAGACGACAATGAGTTCAACTCTCAGCTGGGGTCTGTCCTTAAGGATTCCTATCTTACTTACACTACACTACACTACGCTGCCCTACACTTCCCTACACTGCCCTACACACCACAATGTTGATTGAGATGCTGTGTTCTTTATCGTATCTCGTATATCCTGTATGCCATATCGTATATTTTTGCAATGACTTCTTTCCACTGCAAATGACGCTTCCCCCAGGAGTCGTATTATGTACTTGACTTTCTGCAAGAGGTGGAGTATAAAGAAGGAAGCGGGGGGCAGGAGGTACGTAGGTTCTGGTAGAACATACACGGCGCCATAAGGTGCTTAAGCATAATTTTTGACCGCTTTGACCTTCACGTCAGCCTACTGGGCGCCTTACTTAATGTTCTTACTCTGCATTGCAGACATAAAAGTGAAAAAAATCCAATAAAATGTAAACAACAACAACAAGAAAAAAAAAACACTAATAAAAGCAAAATGATATGACCTCTTTCCTGAGACTGAGCCTCACATTTAACATTTTTTATTGTGGAATTTCAGAAGAGATTTTTACAGTTGCCGACGACTTCAACACGCCAACGTCAACGTAAACGCCAACGCCAACGCTGAAGCTGAAGCTTAACGTCCAGTCCTTGATGCGGCTGCAACATGTCGTATACGCAATTTTGTGTTTATTGCCTTGTAGCGCTTTTATGCGTGTGCGTCTCATTCCGGATGTGTGTGCGTGTTTGTGTATGTGTTAGAATGTGTACAGTACATCAGAGACTTGCCACATTACACTTACATTGGCGGGGCATCGTTAGTCATAACTTGCCGAGTATTTGTTGCTTCTCGCGACGTATAACATGCCACGTAACAAATCAATGAGAACCGAGTGGTAGAGAGAGAGGGAGCCTGAGGGGAAAGCCTGGCGTGAAGCGGCTCAAGTAAATTTCGCAAAGTTGATTGATGACTTTGACTGATTGCCATCGTGTCTGCTTCGCTCTTTCCTTTCCTCCCACTGCTCTCTCTCCAATCTCTTTACGCTGACCACACTAACCACTCGCTGTCTGGTCTGCGGTCAACCGATGATTAACTCAATCTGCTTTTACTCGGGGTCTAATGTCGACTGAATTGCCGAGTCGTCGTCCTTGACGTTCCTGACATAGCTATGGTAACGACAACGACAAGTTGTCAACGTCGTTGCCGTCTGCCAGCTAGTTCATAAATAATGCACTAACGTTACACACCAACACTCACACACACCCTCACACATGTTGCATGCTGCCAGTACTACACTAAGAATTTTAATTCTAAGTTTAAGAAAATAATATATAAATTGTCCCAAAATTGAGAAAAACTTTCGGATGTTGGGAAAAAAGAATTAGGTTTCCATAACAAAAAGCTTGTCTAAAATAAGTAATATTGCCCAGATCCTTCTTAATTTTTTTTGGGTAAGACTTTTCTGAGTGTATGTTGCGTAAAAATGTAAGTGGAGGAGGCACAAAACTAGAAACAGTCTTGAATGTCGACTGTCGACTGTCGACTTGGGTCACGGCTCCGTTATTAATTATGCTAAAGACAGCGGGTCAGGCGTGGAACTTATTGTGTCATCCTAAGTAATTATCCGAGGTTAAGCTGTAACCAGTCGAGGTAGGAGTGTGTAGGAATGAGACAGAGATAGTTTCATGCGTGTGCATGTCGCAGCCAATCAGAAGGACAAACGTGACTTGAGCTTCTGTGGAGCTTATGGCATCTATTAAGCATTCCAGACATTTGCTACCAACATGTGCAACTAATATATGAAAATGCCAAAGTTTGTGCAATTATGCCGTCAAAACAAATGAAATGCACATGTGGGAACTCGATACGCCACTTGATGTGGCACTCGACCTTGCCTCACTGCCTCGAATTCTCTGCAGATGCGAGCATTGCACTCTTAACTATATTGCAGTGGCAAATTGCATAGCTGCTAACAAAGTTTTGTGGCTAAATGCTTTAGATTACTTAAATTTTTTAAAAATTTGTTCCTACTCTGAAAAAAATTTTGAAAGGAAGAATATATATTCTAGTTTTTGAAAATATTTACTTCTAGATTTCATTTAAGCAAAAACTTTTGTAGTGAAATTTAATTAATATTTAATTATTAATAATTAAATTATTAATTTAATATTTTACTTTTTTATGAGATCGTTTTTTGAGTGTTTGTCTAGCCATTTGCATTCTTTCAATTCCCGTATTGCCATTAAAGCAGCACAATGTTTGGCTTTCCTTTGACGACTTACAATGGGCTACATCACGGACTGTTGGCTGAGCAAGTTGTGCTCTGTCAGCCAGAATCCTAATCCCAATCCCAATTCCAATTCCGATCCCAGTTCCAAACTCTCTTGCGATGCCGGGCAACCACTCGACGTTAGAAAACTTTCCTAATTGCCTCCGGCAGTTGAAATCGAGTGCTCGACATCAAACGCGGCTCACAACTAAACTCAACCAAATTCAGAAGGGCGTCATTCACAAGGCATAAAACTAGTTCTGGCAAAGCTATAACTCGAATAGACGACTCGTACTCGTATGTACTTGTTTTTGACCCTAGTCCTTAGTCTTTCGTCTCTTTGATAAATTACGACGATTGTCAGTTTCTTTGTCTACCATTTGGTTCCTAAAACGAATGTCAAAAGAACCTCACTTTGTCGTTCATTAAAAACGTCTGGAGGCTGGTCTAGCAAGTACATGTTCCTCGCTATTTTCTACTTTATGCCCCTCAGAATTGTATACTAATTAATCGCTGATACTCGGTCTGTACACTCTTTTCCCATTGTTTCCATTCTATATGTCCATATATTTTTTGAATATTTGTTTATTTTGGGGTAACTAAATACGAGTTTCTTTGTCTGTGCAGCTCATACATATTTTAGTACGAATATTGTGAATGTTCTATTCACAGCAAACAAAATCAACTGTCACTGTCCATGCAGCCTCACACAAAAGACTTGTGACAACACACGTAGTCAACCAATTTTTGATAAACAAATTAATACTTTCCTAATACTATTTTCAGGTGTAATAGACTGTTGGAAAAATACTCACTGTGAAGCTATGTATTCCAAATTTGACAGAATGCTTATTAATTGCAACTCATCTATAATAACTCCAATAATAATAAGCTTCTGAATGTAGGGGTATTTTATAGTCGACCCTTCACTGTAAATCACTTTCTGATATCCTTTTTTGAATGAGACAAAAGCATGGCCAAGAAAAGTACAATGCGCAAAGTGCATATATACGTATATAAATAAATACACATACATATGTTTACAAAGAGTTTGTATACACTTAAGTACACATAAATACTTAGTGTTCAATTGAGCAAATTGACAAAATTCTCTTTGTCGGAATCACAACTCGCTGTTTTTTCATTGTAAGTATTTAACTAACATACACAAACTTACATTTACATTTTCCTCCATATATACATACATATTATACATATGTATACGTATCTACATGTTATTTAAGCTTTAATTGCAGTTGTGCTTTGTAAAACACTTTATTCTAGGCGGTTTTCCCTTTTGTAGATACTTAATGATGAACTTTATTTAAGCATGACATCCTTTAATTAAACATTATGTGTAACTGACTTTATTATTCTTACTCAACTATTTATTATTTTATACTTTACATTTTATACATTCAATATATAATCCTTATTTTTAGACCCAGTACTTTAAAAAAGTAAAAATGGGTCTATTACGTTTGTGCAAATGTGCGTAACAGGCAGAAGGAGACGTGGCAGACCCCATAAAGTATATATATTCTTGATCAGCATCAACAGCCGAGTCGATATAGCCATGTCCGTCTGTCTGTCCGTCTGTCTGTCTGTCTGTCTGTCTGTCCGTCTGTCCCTTTTTTGAGTTCCTAGATCTCAGAGACTATAAGAGCTAGAGACACCAAATTTGGCATGTATGTACATCTATATCTTGCATTGAACGAGTTTGTTTTATATTTTTGCCACGCCCCCCTCCGCTCCCGCAAATCAAAATACAAAATTTTCAAGTCAATTACAAGAGCACCTTTAATGCTAGCACCTTGATTTTAAGTACGTATAATACAGACTATGGTCCGAACGTAACCAGCAAATTTCGTCCAAATCGGATGATAAACGCGGAAGTTATTCAACTAACAATGTTACGGGCAAAATCAATCTCTGAAGTGGCGCCATCTGTGGAAATTTTTTGAAACAGAAATAATCTGTAGTAAACGCATTACACTCAAAAAGCACTGGGTCTCCTACTGTCGAGCTTGCTCCACCGTAGCTTAATGCATTTTTTACAATATCCAAAGATATAAACATATGGATGTGAAGTCAATATATTAAGAAAGCCAGACCAGACCTGAAGTGCTAATGCCCAAGGAAAAAGCTAAAGTTTTGACCAAGTCTTACGAAATAAAATCCAACAAAATCGAAAAATTTGATTTTTAAAAAATAACTATCTTTAAATGTAGAATAAATTTACAAATCAAATCATGACTAAAATGACATTCTGTATTAAAATCGGATAAGATTTGACAAAGTTATGCATGTTTGAAATCTGTCGACCCTGGGAACTGGAAACTTTACAAGTCAAATTTTTGGTGACATTTTGGCATGATTTTTTACAAAAAAATAAAACTCCTCAGAATCAACTTTAAAGTGTTCTCTTATACTAATTTAGGCACCAGGAGTTGATTAAAAGCACAAAATCAAGATTTAAAATTTTGAAAATTTTTTTTTCTGAAAATGTAAAGGGGGTACCCTTATCTAAAGTTCCAAAAAAATCGAAAAATTTGATTTTTAAAAAAATAACTATCTTTAAATGTAGGATTAATTTATAGATCAAATCATGACTAAAATGACATTCTGCATTAAAATCGGATAAGATTTGACAAAGTTATGCATGTTTGAAATCTGTTGACCCTGGGGACTGGAAACTTTACAAGTCAAATTTTTGGTGACATTTTGGCATGATTTTTTACAAAAAATAAAACTCCTCAGAATCAACTTTAAAGTGTTCTCTTATACTAATTTAGGCACCAGGAGTTGATTAAAAGTACAAAATCAAGATTTAAAATTTTGAAAATTTTTTTTTCTGAAAATGTAAAGGGGGTACCCTTATCTAAAGTTCCAAAAAAATCGAAAAATTTGATTTTTAAAAAAATAACTATCTTTAAATGTAGGATTAATTTATAGATCAAATCATGACTAAAATGACATTCTGCATTAAAATCGGATAAGATTTGACAAAGTTATGCATGTTTGAAATCTGTTGACCCTGGGGACTGGAAACTTTACAAGTCAAATTTTTGGTGACATTTTGGCATGATTTTTTACAAAAAAATAAAACTCCTCAGAATCAACTTTAAAGTGTTCTCTTATACTAATTTAGGCACCAGGAGTTGATTAAAAGTACAAAATCAAGATTTAAAATTTTGAAAATTTTTTTTTCTGAAAATGTAAAGGGGGTACCCTTATCTAAAGTTCCAAAAAAATCGAAAAATTTGATTTTTAAAAAAATAACTATCTTTAAATGTAGAATAAATTTATAGATCAAATCATGACTAAAATGACAATCTGCATTAAAATCGGATAAGATTTGACAAAGTTATGCATGTTTGAAATCTGTTGACCCTGGGGACTGGCAACTTTACAAGTCAAATTTTTGGTGTCATTTTGACATGATTTTTTACAAAAAAAATAAAGCTCCTCAGAATCAACTTTAAAGTGTTCTTTTATACTAATACTGGGTACTGGTACTGGGTCTCCTACTGTCGAGCTTGCTCCACCGTAGCTTAATGCATTTTTTTTTAAATTGTATGCAATAGTTATAATCATTTCAAATGTATTTTATGCTTCTTTTGTACCATTTGGGATACAAGTTAAGTTCAATTTAATCAATTTGAAATTTTACTAAATCCCTCAACAAATAATTCAACTTTTCAAAGCAACCAAATTAAGTTTCATAAACACAAACAATTGATGTTGGATTTCTAGAGATTTGTTGAACATGTCTAAATAATACTTTTAATTGTTATGTTGTGTTTTCAATCAAAGGAGGAGCCAGTGAATTATTGACGTCATCATTTTGGGCACATTTGTCGAGTTCAGTTAAAAGTTTGCCCGGAATGTGACCCTCGTCAAACACTTCAATAAACTTCTGTCAACCCCTAAAAAAAGTCTCTGAGGGACACAAGCAACTGATAACTGATAAGGGATAGGTAAGTAATCTAACATATTTTCTTGGCTACTTATGGAAAACTTAACCTTAATTGGTCTCTTGCAGATTACATTGGACACGTTCCAAAAGGTGTAAAAAAGGAAATGTGAAAAACGCACTCGGTTTGCATTGCGTTGAAATTGGTAGAAAATGAACAAAAAGCATCTCGTTTATATGAGTTGCTTGTTCATCAGCTGAATAAAAAGGATACACAAACCACAGCCAACTGCTGACTCGTTACTAAGTTTCAAGGGGCACAGAAGGACATTCAGTCGGAGAGTAGAAAAAATTAGATAAATTATTTGAACAGCATTCAATTTGCGGCAAAAGACTGGACAGGACAGGATAGGACAAGACCAGGCCAGGAAAGGGCAAAGACAGGACAGGACAGGATAGGACAGGACAGGGCACATGCAATGCAAACACGAAACGTAAACACAACAATTTTGGGCTTTAGTTGCAACGGTGGTAAGGTGGTGTGGCAGGAAAAGAACGTTCAGAACTTTGCCTTCAACTCATATTTTATTCAACTGTACCGAAGGACAACACAAGCGACTGCTTTTGATTCTGCTTCTCTTACTGTGGCTATGACTATGGATATGACCATGGCTAAGGCAATACCCGCGAAATACCCGGCTAACAGCTAACAGCTAACGAACTTCTGCAGCTGAGCTTTGCCATTTTTCTTATGCTGTTTTTTCTTCTGTGTGAGTTTTTTCTTTTTGGGCATTTGGGCATTTGGTTAGAATTTTCCACAATAGCGAAAAAATGATGAAAATAAAGCGCAAGTTTACTGCCCAGAAAGAACCTGACAGTCCTAGGCGGACTTTCTTATTTTCCCTCATTTGCATATCCTTCCGAATGGGCACGGTAACTCAGCAGCTGGCTTATGTGGATAACCTAGACTCTTAATTAATGTTAAAGCTTCTAATAACAGTTCTTATGATAAGACTTTAAGTACGAAACGTACATAATACATTTATATGAGTACCTACCTTAACAATGAAAATTAATTATATTCAGTGTGCAACTCATTTTATGTTTTACAAATTTTACAAATTTTTAAAACTTCAAAATGCTGAGAGATAAAACGAATTATAATAAATAATGATTTACTTAAATCTAGTTTGAATAAAAATGAATAGTTACAGAACAGTTGGTTTGAATATTTGTTTTATTAATAACCTTGTTCTAAAATATTAATCTTTATTACCATTATAAGTCCGTTTTAAGAACTGTACAATTGAACTAAAAGTAATTTTTCTAAAAAGTTTTTATGTCATTTTCCTAAGAGTGTTTAAATTGTAGCTCATCAGCACTTACTGTGTACAAAATAAATGATGTACTTGATGATGATCAATGAAAAGGTGCAATCTTAATCGCCTAGAGAAGGTCACACATACACTCACTCACACTCACACTCACACATAAAATGAGAAAATATAATCGATTTAATGGTTCGGCCATGTGAAAAATGAAAAGAATCTCGAGTGTGCTTCCGTTAATGGCAAGCCTGGTTGACTTTTTGTATTATCCAGAAGTTTGACAAAGGAAAGGAAATTATCATAAGTTTCGTTAGACTTGCCAGGACAGGGAAGTTGCTTTAAAAGTACTTACGCAAACACACACACACTCACACACTGAGATAGACACATATGTGTGTGTGTGTGTGTGTGTGGGGAAAGTGTTTTATGAATTATCGATTTTCATTTAAGAAGATATTATAGTGCATTGAAAATGAGAGGGAGAGACTGGGAGACAAAGGCTACATAACAATGAAGGGACTGTTGCTGTATGACGTAATGAAATTCCTGCAAGGTATTTTATCTACCTCTGGTACCTCCTCTCTAGGAGAGACTGTCGGGTTGCTCGTCAGTCCCCGCTGACGGCACATCCGTGACACTGCGAAAATTCAGGAGATGCTTGGGGGCAGAGTTGACATTGCTGCTCGACGCACGGTTGGACAGTGGGAGACAAAAGTTGAATACCAAAATGGAATTAATGTAATTAACGCCGCGTGTTGCAGGCAAATGTCCTGTCTGCCTCCTGTTCGCAGTTGTAGTTGTAGTTGACATGCCCGTATTCGTATTGTGGCTTAAATCACTTCAGATGATAACTTTAGCTCCTTATTTAAGGCTCGTCTAAGTGGCTAACCAGTCAGCAAGTAAATCTGTCCCAAAACCCTAGGGATGACATCACGCAGTGGGACTGACTCTTCTCCTCGGGGTACACTTTTTGGGGGACATGCAACCGAAAGTAATTACAGTCCCATGTGGCAGGTGGCAGTTAGAAGTTGGCTCGGAAGCTCGCTTGCAAACTTAGCCAAAATACTTAGTTGGCTGTGAAGTTGGCTAATGGAGTGTGTACTACTATGGACGGGGAATGTTTTCGCATTGCCACAAATTAATTAATAATGCCTGTTACATTAACTTTAATTAGATTTCAGCGACTTTTGCCATAATATACGACAGCTTTACGACCAGACCAAGTCCGAGTACTCATAATAGCTCGATCCAAGAAGGACAGATGTCAATCTTACACTTTTAAGTGAATTAAAAAGTCTCACTTTGATTAATTATCAAAAATGCTCAGATTAATGTCGCCCCAGCAACTGCAGCTTTATTTCAGATTTATCAGTTGATGAGTTGTTTTTTCGCATCATAATATTCAACTGTACAAAATGAATAATAAATTTAATATTTCCACAACTTTAAGTGGCAGCAATCGAGACAGAGAAAGACTTTAAGCTGGTTTTCGGATGAAATTGTCAAGTATTTGTATGCATAATGAACATATGCTCGTTAACATTGCAAAGGTCATTTATTTATCATTTTCACAAACGATTATCAGTTGCAGAGTGTAATCGAGTCATTAAAATCATCCTGCGATTATCATAGCTCATAAACCTTAATCTGTCAATGCTCGAAAAAACATATGTAGAACATTTCTACTTTGGTAATTTTCAATCCCTTTTGAGTGCTTAAAGAATTTTAGTTGTTATTGCAGTATGTTTTATTGCTAGTAGATCAATTTAATCCATTTGAATTGAGTACATTTACAATGCCTCCCTCGACAGCCTATTAAGAGTTCCATCCAATATTCGTTTAGCAATGTTTCTAACTCTGCTCTTGATGTAGTTATTGTTGTTCTTGCTCTACAATAAATATTGATTACGATGGTATTTTGAAAGTGTTCTGTTTTGTTGTGTTGTGGTGTGTTGGGTTGTGTGTGGTGGTTTTATTTGCCTGAGATGTCTGGCTTAATGTTCCGTTGAAATTCTAATTTATAAACCAATTAGCAGCCGAAGCTCATGGCGTTCCCATAAATTTAGCGCTGCCAACAAATTTAATCAAACCGTTCACTTCCTCGCCTCAGTCTTTTCTCATCTATAGTATATATTCTCCTTCAACTCTTATGGATTTCGCCTTGTTGGAGGCTGCTTTACTCTTTGGGTGAAGTCCTGTCTGTGGAAGGCGTGCACTTAGTTGTAACTTGATTTCATTCACGCTTCGTTAATTCGCATCCGAATATAAATTAACTACTTGTAATACTGTTTGCCTGCTTAGCAGCGATTCATACATATATATATACATTCATAGGCGAGCTGTAATCGTAGTTCGTAGTTAGTGTGATTATTTAGAGAAAAGCAATAAATGAGGTTAAACATTGACGCAGATTAAGTTCCTTAATGCGTTCAATAGGCCAAGAGCTAATCTCTGTTTATGTCCGACTTATCGAACTGAGCTCGCTGAACCCTGAGAAACCAAATGATATCGAGACTAAATGGAATTTTCAGTTAGTATTTTATTTTGTATTTATTAAATATTAATTTAATCAAAGTGAAATTTACAAAAGGTGCCATACATAAGTGGAAAAACTATATTGAAAATAATATTCACAGTTTAGTTAAAAGTTCAAACTTAAATCTACGCTTTGATTTTCATCAACACTTTGTCCCCATATTATTATTTATTCAACATTTTTGTATGCAATAATGCCACAGTACCTACGCGTACCTTACTGTACCATACCATTTTGTACCGTACCATTTATTACATAATGCATTCGGGTCTTTAATTAATGCGCCTTTATGTATTTTTAATGATCTCGTTTACGAATAGTTTTTCCATTCACTAACACACTCATGCAAGTGCTTATGACTAATTCAAAATGCATTTAGCTGAGCTCTTTGTCTCATTTATCTTTGTTTTTTTACTTTACTTTTTCTTTTTTTGAGCGCAACACGAATATTTTATTTACATTTATTTAATAACTTTTCTCTATTGTGAACATGCTTTAATTGTTATTTATTAATTGAGTCATTCCTTCAGTTTTTTTACGCTATCAATCCAATCAAGCTATTTGCTAGTTAGTAGTTTTAGTTTTTTCTTCTTTACATACGAGTCCTCAGTGTGGTTCCTTGTCCTTTCTCTACTCGTATTTGTTTAATTTTGATCTAGGTTGTGGAAGATTTTTCTTATATATTTACACTGTGGCTAATTGGGGGCTTTTCTATTTGAAACATGAATTGTGTCTCTACTGCACGAACAACTATTCGTATTTTTGGCTCTTACTTATCTCTACGTACATTATACAGTTTTATTGGATGCTCTCCAGCACATACATTATTTAGAAGTATACACTTAAATGCTAATCAGGAAGGCACTTGACATTCGAAACAATAACGTCAACATCAACAAAGTCATGAGAGAATTCCAGACACTGATACAAATGTATCTAAACTTAACTACATATATGTACACACTGATAAATACATACACTCATATACTTAAGTATATAGATCTGCAAATAAAAATATACCATAATCAAAACTCTATACTATCGACTAATGCTTATGACCTAGAATGTTGTCTGCAGCATTTCATTTTCCACACATAGTTATATACACTGGCTTACACACACACATACACACACAATGGACCTACCTCACCTTAGCACGTTGGAGCAATCCATTAACTCACTGGCCAGATCCTTCCTTCGACCTTTATTCGGGGCCGGATATTAATTACGCTCATCCATTTGTAGCGCATTAATCCCAAATACACACTGAATTATGCACACATGCGAAATCGCTCATACGACAAGTTGTACGCACCGCCTGAGTTATGACGAGACTTTGCTTATGTGGCAGTCAGGGTTATCCTCCCTCTTCCCCTCTCCCTATCCCCTCTCAACGATGCGTTTATAAGGCTTAGCACCTTACACAACACACACAACACACACAACACACACACACACACACACACACACATGCACATTCACATTCATTCACACACTTACTTGATGTGTAGACAATTATGAAGATTCAGACTCGCGAGTTGTTTGAGAAATGGAAATATCGTGAAATTTATGGGGGTTGCAAGAGTCAGTTCCACATGCGAGAATATGTACATATTTCGGGGTCTGACATCACATTAGTTTCCCTTCCTCTCACATTGTTGTTGTCCTTTTTGGGATGTTTATGTTTATGCCTGTATTTACATTATTGATAACATTAAATGAGTTTCACGCAATTTGTTATCATTTCTGTTGCCTACTTAAAGAGTAGACACTTGTACTTGTTGTAGGAGTAAATAATCCAACTTTTCCCAATTAACATTCCAACATTCAAGCATAGGAAACATTCCCTGCCACAGACAAACATTAAGCTTAAGCTAAATATTGTTCTACCCTAAAAGTAGCTATGAGGGACATAGCTCCGACCTACTTACAGTTATTCAAGTTGTTGGCTGTCTGTTGCATTCATTCATAATTTACAATAACAGGAAGCTCGTCCATGGGATTACATTTACCATATATATATTTAATAAATCTTTTAAAAACAGACACAATCATCATCTATTGTTGTCCTTTCTCTCACTCCGTACACACCTGTTGTTGCTTTTCGCTTGACGTCGACGCCGTCACGGGAATTGGATGTTCCCCCTTTGGATTTGAATTTGAATTTGTATTGTCTTTTGTGCTAAAAGTGGGACCCTTTTTGGCTTCCAGCTAGGGCACATGAGCTGCCTCGGCATCGGAGTCAACGAGATGATTCCCAGCCAAATTCTGTCTGGCATAACTCTGGACGTTGGGAGAGGTCACGCTGATGGCCGTGGTATAGACATGTGGTTCACAATCCACCGAGCTGGGTCATCCGTAATAGAACTGTGAACCGACGGACAAACCGGTTGATAGAGTCCTTGGAGCCGTGCCATCATAGGATAGCTGAGGATGCAGCATGGCCGTTGGACCCGGCTTTGTGCGTCTCAATGTGGATGTTCCTGGTGCAGGAACATGACTCAGCGGTGTCATTGCCAAGGGCGATGTTGTCGGTGTCTGCTGAGCTGAAGGATGCGCCGGAGAACCGCTGGCCAATGAGGAAGGCGGCGTTGGCGTATTGCTCGGCCTTTGGAGCACGCCCACACTCTCGGCATTGATCAGGTAGCCACCTCGAATTGTGGGTGCTGTGGTGTATTGGGTCAGTGATGTTAAGGGTACCATGGTGTCTGTAAATCAAGCAAATGAAATTTATGATGCACAGTTGAGGAGAAATAGCTGGAGAAGGAACCGTACGCAGAGTAAAAAGTCAAGTACTTAGAAACCGACATTTTAAAATTGATTTCTTGCTAAAAGTAAAATTACTAAAGTGCAGGTCATCTACCTCATCAAAAGTACTTTAGTAACTTGGTATTTTTTAACTTGAAAGGAAGTTCAAAAGGAAGTTCATGCTTGGTCTAATTTGATTTTACTTAACGTTTAATCAAATTCTTTGAACTCTGTAACTGACAATGAGTAAAAATATCTTTGAATAAGTACACGATGTTTGTTCTATGAAAACTGCAAACTTGAATTGAGCTTGACTTGTACTCAAATTAAGTACTTTTAAATTAAAGATATATTAAATTTAGATTAAATGTTTAACCTAAATTTGTTCTGTGAAAACATTAGTAAGGACTCTTACTTTGTTAATTGGTTACAAAATTGTCATGCTCATTTTGAGTAACTTAAGAAGGGAAACACTTAACCCGAGATCAATCTCCATTAATTAAAATACGACATCTGTCTGAGATTGAGGAAAGTGAAGGAATTTGATACTTACTTATGCCGCTGCTGCCGGGCAAAGGACCGCCAGGTCCATTTGCGCCAATTACAATGGCAGGTGCTAGGATACTTGTCATTTGTCCTTGGCCAGGAACTATGTTGCCTGCGCTGCTTGTGGCCACATACGAGTTAGGTGAGATGCCAATAAGATCTGGAGACTGTCGAGCTCCCACCAAAAGCGAGTTGGGAATCAAGCCGGCTGATGTTCCCGATGCTCCAACTGTTGCCAACTGACTGGGAGCTAAGCTTGCATACAGACTTCCAGCCGGTGCATAGGTTATATAGTTCTGCAGTTGTTGCAAATATTGGATTAATTATAAATTTTGCATATTTTAATATTTCTTTGGTCTAATTGTTAGCTATTGTTAAAATCTATTAAGGCATGCTTGGCAAATCTCTAAGGATATTCACCTCATTTTTGGATACGCTGGGCACTGGAATAGACGTTGTCATATCAATGTCAGCGTCTATCTCGGAAATGGTATCATTAAAGCCACTGGGAATGGTCGTCTCATCAGCTAATCCTCCGGAGCCTCCGCCCTTAGTAGAGGAATTGGAATGAGTGTCGCTGGCCATCCTTCGTTTTTGCAAAAGAAGACGCGTGGCGACGATGACAATGGAGAAGAGGACTCCAACCGATCCGATGATTAACAGATACAAATAGAAACGCTGCTGGTTGTCTGTGAATAAAAGCACAACAATGGAAATGGAAATGGCAATGGAAACACAGTAAGAATAAAGTAAGAATATCCTGAATATCATTATTAAAAAAATTCAGCAAGCCAAGCTGAGCCAAGGATTTGCATAGTCCCCTATTTGACGCCCCAAATTGACTTTAAGTTGACTTTAAAGTTGTTTTGTTTGTAAACAGCATTTACCATTCACAAATGTCAGGCTCTTCTTGTTCCTTTTTGAGTCCCTTATTGGGATTAGGCCTTTGTTACCCAAGATTGCTTCTCATAAGGGCAGCTGCTGCTAAAACCAGACCCCGAACTAACTGGGGTCTTGGACTTGGTTGTGTTTTTCTTTAAGCTGGGTAACCCAAGTGCACAAAAGTACAATAATCTTGGACAGTAGAAGGAGCCATCTCTGACCCCATAAAGTATACATATACTACTGTCAACTAATTAATTTGGTAATGAAAAAGATTCCCAAATTTGCGGCTTATTTCCTTTTTATTACCAGCATTGAAGGTAGTACTTTGTTAATATTGGTTTGATTTATAAAATGACATTTCACTTGAAAATCCGTTGAGGTTTGACACAGTTTAAAGTTTGGATCCTTTGAAACGAAAGCCTTTCAAGTTACACTTAGTGTTACTTTTGGCTTTTCCACAACAAAATGAAACTAATCAGAATCGAGAGAGTATCTCAGTGTCTAGCTTACTCGACTTTAGCTTATTCCTACTTGTCTATTACTGAAAATGTAAGCAATCGTTTTTAGAGCAGGACTCATCTCAGTCGACTGGTTGACTGGTCAACTAAGAGAGTGGAAAAGGGGGCTACTAGACTTACCCTCCAGGCTTAAGTCAGAGCTGTGTGTCATGACGGGATTGACGCCACTGCCATCGGTATCTGCATCCAGAGAGCCGTTTGTCACGGTCTGAATGCCATCTGGATTTGAGTTAGTTGGGAGTCTTGTGTTGGGACTGCTGTTGGTGCCATTGCCTTGTGATGTTTTCGTGGTATTACTGTAGAGCTTGGGAATGGCCTCCGATTCCTTGTAGATGAGCTCGTCGTCATACAGGTCGTTGATGTCGCCTTCAAAGTCCTCCGTTTCGTCAGCCTCCACTTCCGACTCGTTGCTCTCCTTCAGCACTTGCTTGGGCACTGCAGGAACAAAGACACGGAGAGAGCCCCCAAAACGAGGAACATAAATCACGCGACCAAGTCACCAGGAGGGATAAAAGAGAGTTGAACGGAGAAGCAGAGTAGCAGAAGCAACAGAAAAAGAAGGAACGCCAAAGCACCGGGCATCAATCTTGCGCCTTGACGCGCGATGTGATGAGAAGCGCCAACAAAGGCGCGTCCTAAATCATTCTGAGTGGCATGGTAGGACTTCCTTTGATTTTTCCCACACACACTTTAGTTCTCGCCCTCGCCCTCGCTCTTGGCTCTCGCTCTCACTCTCGCTCTACTTACCGCATGTGTAAACAACCTTCAGATACATTCGTGAGTTGGGCTGACACGGAGTGCCAAAGGTATTCGCATCTGCCGCCAGGTTGCAGCGCCTTCGTCCATGGCAAATCTGCATCACAGTCTCCGTGGCAAACGATGCCAGGCATGCTATCGAGGACAGACAGTACAGTACAGTACACTCTGATTGATGCAATTCAACACTAAGGGACAAAAAATGAGGGATAATACTTACTCTCCTCCCGCACACCCTGCGGTTGAGGACACTGAATGCTTTCATACTCAGTGCGTCCGAAACTGGCGCTATACACGGCAATTCTTGAGTACGGGTTGCACTCCAACTGTGCGACATCGTTATGACAGGCCACCTTGCTGCGAAACTCATCTGTAAAAATACGACCAAAATTGCAAAACAAAGTCAATTTCAGCTCGCAAGTCAACATCAACAACGTGAAACACCCACAAATGAATCCCCCCTTCATTAGCGAAAGTTCTTTCTTCTTTCGTCCCCAAGTTTAATAATTCCCAGTTGCATCCATGCGGTTGTCGGTTGCCAAGATAATGTCATACTCAGTCTGATTAAAGTGTAATCAATGATTCAGAACTTTGTAATTGAAAGTCACGAGCTAGCTACTCATTTTCTGGCGCATCATTTCGCCAACTTTGCCATTGCCTTTGCCTTTGCCTCCTCCAAATTCAAATATTCATTCGACAATAGCTGGGCGATTGGGTGCAACGGTTTTGTATCTTTCGCTGTAACCTCATTCCGTGCTTTTTTCCCCTTCTTCTATGTCATGCGCTGCATGGAAACTTAATTTTGTATCGTCGATGTTTCTTCAAGTTACACAAAGCACGTCCAAATTCGATGCTACTGTTCCGAGGTTCGAGGTTCGAGGTTCGAGGGCAAAGTTACCAAGTCTACAAGTCCGCATTGAACCTCTCTCCCCAACGTTACATAATAGCTAACGGAATACTCAATGCCCGCCCTGGTGCTGATGCCTCCATTCCACCTGAATGCATTTTTGGAACGCACGACAGCTTGCTAAACTTGCTGTCTGGTTCCTCGTTCTAGTCCGGGTGCTTGTTGGTCCTGGTCCTGTTGTTCCTGTTGGTGCTGTCGGTCCTGCTGGTACTTCTGGTTCCGCGGCGGCTGTCAGTCTTCCACAGTATTTGTTTTGGGGCAAAAATATCGATGCTACAGCGCAATGTGTACTCGAGGGCATCGCCCGTGATTCGGACGAGGACGCTTTCCCTTCCATACACCCTGAAATGGTAAGCCAACCGAAAACCCAAAGTCCGGATGAAGCCAACACTCGTTCAACTCAATCGGCTGGACGTTTATGTGTCGATTCCGGCAGAGTCGAGGCTGTTCAGCTCAGTTAGCGAGCTGCCATTGTTACGTATACGTAATATGTACACATTACGTATACATACGATACGCTATACGCTATGTATACAGCTTGTAGCTGGGGAATTTGTTAGTCATTTTACGTGTCCCATTGTACGCCCAATAAATTCAAGCAAATTAAACAAAACTTTCGACTTTTCACTTACATGGACGACATTTGTAGGCGACTTCAACGATTTTCCGACGCTTGGGACAGGGATCGCTGCTGATTGCATTGGAGCTGGCCGTGCTGCTGTGATAGCTGCTGGTGCCGGATGAATCGCCCACTCCGCTGGCCCCCAGTCCATAGAACTGTGGGGAGCCGTGAAACTTGCAGTGCTTCTTCTTCTGGCAGGCCTCCACCACCGTCTGCAGCAGCGAGTACTGTCAACATTGTGAATTGTGAAGATGGTAGAGGGGAGAAGAGAGAAGAGAAAGAAAAATCAGTTGCAATTTAGTTTTCAATTCGAATTTTTTTTCCTTTTATTTCTTTTTCTTTCATTTTTCTTCTGCATTTCTCGCTTCTCCTGTATTGGGTGTGCAAACAGAAGAAGCTGAAAAGTGAACGAGTTCAGGAACTGGGCGGAAATTGTAAACTTTTACAAATTGAAATAAAATATTTGCATTAAAAATGTAATTGAAGTGTTTCCCAGTTTAGTTTGTGTTGCAGTTGCAGTTGCAGTTGATAGTTTAGCTTTGTATTGGGCCTGTTTCGATGTTGTGACATTTATTCTATTTATCATAACTTGGATAACTGGCTTATCTACCTTTCTACAGTCCGTAACTTCAATCAGTCACCTCAGATGTGTTATGTTTTTTCTATAAAAGAACGAAACTGCTGTTTAACTAAATAACTAATCAGTCAGTCAGTCAGGAGAAAAGAATTTGATATATTTAGATCAACTAGTTATAGCTTATCTACTACTTATTTGCACTAACGCAGGCTTAGCTGAAATTACTATAAACATTTCTTTTTGTCTTTTTCTCTCCGCTCATGCAACCTGTTGATAACTAATCAGTCAGGCAGGACAAAGAATTGGGTATATTTAGATAGCTTATATAACTGGCTTATCTACCTATCTGCAGTCTCGTCAGCTAAAACAGATTGTTAATCCATTTGTTATAGTCATGTTCCAGCATAAGGCCTGTCATCCATTCAATCAGAGCCCGCATTGTTGCTAACGATGTGCATTTTTTCTCGGAATTATGTTAGAAATTCTGCTTTGTTTACCGTTCTATTTAGTATGACAGACGGCTGGACTGACGGACCGACGGACCGACGGGCTGACGGCTGACGTCCAGCCTTAGTTGAAGATGAAAATGAAAATGGCGAGTGGCAGCTACGGATGTCACACGAATGTTTTGCGCCTCCTCGTAATCCGCAGCGCGAATGTAAACTGTTTATTTTCAAGTTATTTTTCACTATCTTGTGTTGACAGCCCAGAGAGAGAGTCAGAGAGAAAGAGAGAGAGAGAGAGAGAAGAGGCAGACGGATGGACAGCCTCAATGTCTGACAGCAGGTTTAGATTTGTCGGTACTGTCAGTTGACGAACTCCGAGCCGGGCGAGTCGACACAAAATTTAATAACAACGGCGACGATGGCGACAACAACACCCTACAGAGACATATAGAGAGCAGGACAAACAACCAACAACTAACAACGAGAGGAGACAACAACAACTCGAACAATGGCGGGCAAAAAAGAGAGACAAAAACGATGCGAGAAATTATTTGCTGCGGTTGCCATTTTTAGGAAAGCGTCATGTTGACGAGCAGGAGAAGGAGAGGGAATGGGAAGAGGGGATTGCTGTCAGCGGACTAATGATACCCCATGGGACGACGTGAAGGAATCTTGGCCCCAACTCAGCGTGGGTCGCATTGACTTTGCCTTCGACTTTGACTTTGCTCTCGCTTCTTTTCCCTAACAAAAAAGGCAACAACTTTTGTTGGGCCTTTGTCAATTTTCTTTTCTCACAACGCTCCGCATATGTATATGTCTATGTATGTGTATGTGGCAACTGCCAACTGCCACTTTTAACAAACATTAAAAACAAAATGAATTCAGCTGTCTTGTATTGTTTTCTACATTGTTGAATTTGCTCCAAATTTAAATTGATTTCGTCCGCTGTGAATGAATTTCGGGTTCAAAGGATGCTTTCAAAATGTCGGAAAAGGCAACTGAAATGTTTAATGAATTGGAAGCGTTATTTGGGAATGCGGAAAGAACACATTCCCTTATCCCTTATCCCCTTTCGAAACAGACAAACAAGAATTTATAATGACAAACTGCCAGCTTGAGACAGACTAAGACTACGACTCAGATTCAAAGCAATCCTCCTCCCTCTCTCTCTCTCTCTCTTTTTACCCCACTCCACTACTAAAAAAATGTCCTAATTGGCAAAATTCAAGGAAATTGCCATAAACAACTAAGTTTTTCCTGGAATCTATAATTGGCAGCATACGACATTTTCTGGACCACGCAAAAGATTCCTTATAAGTTTTTCATTGAAGGTATTTTTTTTAAGATCATAACTTTTTAGATTCCATGAACTTTAGTTAACTTTTTAGATTCCATGAAATGAAAGCGTTGGCATTTTAGTTTAAGGAATAAATAATTAGATAAATTAATTTAAAGTTAATTCTATTAAAAACTAAACAAATGGATTAATTGCCATAGAAATTGTCTTTATTTAATTACTACACAAGAATTTTAATCATTTCCATACCCTACAGTTATATGAACAAATTATTACATATTATTTTTCTTATACTTTAAGCTGCTTTATAGTTCGTTGACTGAACTCATTGCCAAGTCCTTTTGTAAGACCTTTTGGCCTTGTCTGTCGACCAACTTAAATGTATCTAATATTTTCGGGCACTTGGTGCTAAATTCAATTATCATTGTCAACACTTGTCTAATCTCCATGGTCACATTAATTTGCCTCGGCTCACAGCGTTAACGAAACAAATAAACAAAACAAAAAACGAGAAACGAGAAAAAAAACGTTCCTTTGGGGAGTGAAGAGGAGGAGACTTACCTGGAGAGCATTGGGCCACATACAGTTCTCCGAAGAGGAGGATGAACTGTCGCTATTCTGAGCATCATCTGTTGAAGATTCGGTTCCAGTCGGACTCGTACCTGTGGCACCTGGAGTAGGCACCTCCATGGCGATGGCATAGCCTCCATTCACATAGCGATTGGCGGGAACTTTCTGGGAGGTGGATCCAAAAATGGAGCCCCGCAGCAAAAGCTTTGCCTTGCCTCGGATCTCGGGCCTAACGGTGCCGGAGATGGGGCATAGCTCCTCTATGCTGTAGCCATCTGTACAAGTGGGTGGAACATAAAGCACCAAATGGCAGACGTGTCAAGAATAAATGACCCTCAAGAGAGGGGGAGACAAAGGAGGGGAATGGGAATGGGAGCACTTACCTTTCGCCACGAACTTGTTGTACTGGGCAAATTCAATTGAGATGCTGGTGCCGCGCGGGCAAGCAATTACCACCTGATCCGTATCACAGGCCGCTTTCTGATATGTGCGCAGTGTGGCCGATAAAAGAGCTACGCGTGGTACGTGCAACGTGCAGCATGAGCATTTAGTGTGCCACAAACATTTTATTTATTTATTTAAACAGCGAGTTTTCCAGCGAGATATGCGAGAGTATATGAAAAAGAAGAGAAAATTGCATTTTCAATTAATAATTAATTTCAAAATTTATGATTTCATTTTTCTTTCTATACAACATGTTTTTGCTCCTATTTGTTTTATTTTATTGATTTCTATAAAGCTACACAAACATATTTGATAAGTGCATTTTAAAAAATTTTAATGCTTTTTCCATAAAGACTAATTTTAAATACACAAAAAAGTTAAAATAGTTCGCATCAATGAAATTCTATTGATTTAATATTTACTTTCATTCTTTTATTAGATTAACATGATTATCTTTTTATTGAATTCGACTTTTTGCGTCACTTTTAATGTTTTGTCTTTTTTCAGTTTTAATTATAAAATATATGAAATTTTTATTTTATTTTAGTTCGTTTAAACTTCAATCTCTTATCAAGTAATTTGATTTATCTACAAATCAGTCGCTATGATTACATAAATAAATAAACATTTAGTACAAATAAAATCGTTGTTCTACTAAAGAGCAAACGCTTTTGCTTTTCTTTCATTACAAAATCTACTGACTTTAATAATCGCACATGTCAAACTCGTCTTCATTTTGCACACCTCAATACAATTTATTTATACTCCATTCCCACACTGTTCATACAGCTCCTCTCGAGACTCTCCTGAGTCGTAAACGAGCTGCAACTTCCTTTCTTTATAAAACAAAGAGCTAAATTGAAAATGACAGGACGCTGTCTTTCCACAATGCCTCCGTGGAGGGTTTAGCTGGGAGTTTCCATTTGGGAGTTGGCAGTGTGGAAAAGTAAGAGAAGTGGGAGGGGACTACAAAAAGGAGACCATGCGGTGAACACTTGCCACATCACCTGAGCAAACAATTGCCGACTCAGTGCAAGAAGAGGGTAGATTGAGGCGAGCTTAACTTCAGGTAGCAACAACAACAAACATTGTGGCATCATCATCAAGCTGCAAAAAGCCGTCGAGCTGCTAAGAAATATTTGCCTAGGGCTCTAGGTGAGGGCGTCGAACAGGTCTAACTTGTAGGCGTGGCTGTGGCATGCCTTCAAAAATGCGCTTCCGCTCTTCAAACAAGGCGTGAAGTGCACATTTTTAGCGAGCCCGAGTCCGTGTTCCAGGAGAGTAGTGTTAGCCTCTCCTGGGGTTTTGGACTTTCTAGCTAAAATTATACAGAATTCTTGGCGAAATACTTCAGTTCCTTCACTGCTGTTGCTTATGCCCTAGAATATGATTAGTGACTAAGGGTATGCTCTAATTTAACTGAAGTAACAAGGCAGTAGCATTTTCAACTGAAGGAAAGCGCTGGCTAAAAGTTCGCTTTGAGGAACAATTTCGAATAACAAACATCGGATGCTTATACCTTAGACTAAGACTTTGTCAAAGGGATATTTGAATGAAACTGTAGTATAAGAACTAGGGCTTTTAAATAGTAAAAGTTTATTCTGAAAATAAACATTGCCATAGATTTGGATTCGGTTTTAGGAACCGGTTCCCTTTGCTTAATCCCTAGACTAAGGCTAACACAGAGTGTAATATTGGAGAACTGGTTTCAGACTTAGGAACCGTATTCATACATAGGAACCGAATCGAATCAAATGTTCTCTCAGCGTGCTTTTATTATTTGCGGCAATATCACATATAATGATGCAAAAACTAATTGAGCCCGTCCATCTATCAACTGAGCAATTTAAATGACGAAACGGGGAAAGTGCGGTGTGGAATGTGGAATGCGCATAGCGAGGGGCTCAAAGTGGGACATGGAATATAATTTGGCTGCCGCCGTACATTTCTCGCTCTGCATTATATTCCTAATGAGTTTGGGGCGAAGGACAAGGAGGGCAAGGACTGTGAGCCAACGAATTGGTTTTGTTTCTGACGACTGCCTCCGGCGGGGGCGTGACAGTTAGCAGTAGAATCAGGGGAATCAAAAGAGGGAGAAGGATGGTCGCAGGACAACTGAGATTGAGGATATTGCAGCCCAAAATGCGGGCAACCGACTGATTTATATTGCAAGCCATAAATTATATCTAAATGGTGCGTTTTGCGCTTCTGGCAACACGGACAGCGGACAACGGACGACCGACAACGTAGCTCTCAACTCGTAATTATTTCTACATACACATATATATAATATAGATATATAGATACCGAGATGGTATGAGTATAATCAACGGAGCGACCATTGGCCATTCGAAATTGGCCCATAGCCAACAGCCAAATTCTAAATGGCAGGTTACCGCCCACTAACAATAAATATCCAGAGAATAGTTTGCCTATTGCTCCAACGCCTATATTCAGATGAACTCACCAGATACGAGTCCTATCTAAAGAAAGATATGAGGGAAAACTGTAGAAAAATACTTGTCTGTAGACCTTAGAAGATGTGTCAATCTTAAACATTTGTCGTGTGAAGATTACTGCTTATTTGCAAATATGGATAAGTATTTCTTAATTTATTTTCATTTATTTATTTTTTAGAGTCGTATGTATAATATATTTGACTTTGTTTATACTACTTTTGAGTCAAAAGAGAAAGATGTCATAATTCAGTAAAGGAAGATCTTAAAATCTTGTAAATAATATTTTCATGACAGTTTTAATTACAATTCAATTAATTTGCATTTATCTATTTTAATTTGTAATCAAGTTATACTTATTGTCAGATTTTGATTTTGCCTGTAAATAATTGTTTATTAATATTCCCATCAAGACATACTCAGTCTAATAAGATACAGTGATCACACAAATCAAATTGTCTGTGTTGCAAATATGAATAAAATATTCAATTTAATTTATTTATAGTATATTTCAAGTTCCCTCGCAATTGCGCTATTCTAACCAACTTGCTTTGAAAGTATCTCAGGGATTGTTCAGTTGTGCCAGCTGGCTGTACATAAAATTAATTGTTATGACTTTACAGCTGGTAAGAAACTGTGCTATGGTCTCAGATCTAGGGGAACGGAAACTTTCAAATGCTTCCGTTTTAGTCCTTGACTCAAATGTGTTGCCGGACGGTCGGACGGACGGACGGACGGAAGGAAGTGAAAGTCTAAAGTCTCGTGAAGTTTTTATTGGTGCCATTTGAGTTCAGCAATCGAATCACTTTCGTATGGAATGAATCCAAATAAAAGTTTACTTTGCCCTTGCCCATAAAATCCGAAATCGCCTCCCAATGAAGCCCCCCCCCCTGCTGCTTCTTCTTCTTTCCCGCTCCTCTCCCTCTCCCATGGACAGTTTTTGGTGTTAGTGTGGTGTCCACAAAAAAAAGTTTACCTTTTAAAGTGAAAGTATTTCCAGTGGGTTGCTTAAATTGCAAAAACAATAAAAATCACACAAAAGTCTCTTTGACCTTGCGGTTTGCCCCAGCATCAAGTGTACACTGTACAGTGAACACTTGTATCTGCTGCGTCCCTTGGATGATGCCACAGTTTTTGGAACTTTTTATTTGATTTGAAATGGAAAGCGGTCCAGACAGATGCCGGCTCTAAGTATCTGTGGTAAAAGGGGGTTGGGGGAGGGGGGTTGACAGGTTGACGGAAAACTGTCGGGCATGAAATTTGCTTTAAGCAACCTCACAAACGCTACCTTCCAGAGTTGTTAAGTCTACGTCTGTGTGTGCGTGTGTGTGTGTGTGTGTGTGTATTTTATCCGCATGTGCACCGCATCGTTTTACATACTTATGAATAATTTAAATGTATGAGCTCCCCTCTCTGTATTCCTTCCCCTCTCTCTCTCTCTCTCTCTCTCTCATACAGGCAGACCTGCAAGCAGAGAGTCCTTGCCGCAAAATAAGACAACAATTGAATATTTATATTGATGCCACAGCAAGCTATGTCATCAGGCTCAAAGGCAAATCCAGGGCCACAAACAAAAAACTCTTTTATAAAATTCGAATTTACAATTTGAATTTGTATTTGTGTTCAATTAAATGTAAAACCCATGAGGGTGCCATATAAAATAGAACAAAGACTTGTTTCAACTGGTAAATGCAAGTAAATACTTTTTGCATATAGAATATATTATTAAAAACAATCTCATGGAATGTATTTATAAATTTTCAATGATTTTCATTATTGCAGTAAAATACTCAGAGATTAATCATTGCTGCCAAGTGTTCTTTTCAGTTGAACATTTAAACAGGTGTAAAAGCAAATATAATTTTTAAGTAGTTTGCTGCGTTACTAAACAATATTACGAAGTGTTCTTTTGAGTTGATCATTTATCATTATAAAAATTAATAATTAAATCAGGCGCATTATATTAGCAACTTTCGATAATCTACACTACAATTGAGACCACATGACGTATACGTATTTTACTCTACTCTACATCGAACTTCCCTTAGGCTTGCGGCACTATGCTCGCTTAACCCCAATTTAGTTGTCACAACTATTTGTGCTCCGCCATCCGCATCCCCATTGATATCCACAAGGGAATCCACATCCGTACGGACACGAGGAGTCAACGAATGAAGGAATCAAGAGGAGGCGAGGAGGCCGTCTGTCAACATGCGACTTAGAAAGAGCTCTGCAACAGCCAAAGAACAAAGTCCGATTGAATATTGCCCAAAAAAAAGAAAGCAAAACTGTCATCGGGAGTTTGCCGAGTCAATGGCCTAGAAGAAATTGATTTGTTTTGATTTATTCCAATATATATATATGTATGTATATGTATATCTATCGAAGCTTGGTCTTTCACAGAAACTCGTGTCTCGTCTTATTCTCTGACTTTTGCTGAACACTTTCCGCTTTGATGTTGCCCTTGTCCTTTCTCTTCTGGTCGCTTTTCTGTTTTCCTTGTCGTTGTCGATGCAAAGTTGTGTTGATTTCTGTTGGGATTCGTCCTTTGCCCCATCCAACAACCATATTTTATTGTCCCATTTAACTCGCTTAATAAATGGGTATTTGCCACTGTCGATACTGCTCAACTAAAGAACAGAGAGCGGGGCAAAGGGCAAATAAGAAGCATGTAGAAAGGAGACCCGCAGGCCAAATTGGCGTTTGTCCTTTACTCTTCAAAACCTATAAAACCTGATATGTATCTGATATGCCAGACGCCAACTCAATTCTTCGACTGTCTAAATAAATCTAATTAAATGAAATTTAATATTTCCCCATCATATTTTGGTTATGGCCAAATAATATCGATTTCATGCTTCTTTTAGGACCATAAAAGAAACAACATCTTGTACATTAAATATATTAGATGACTCATCTTTAAGACTTTCAGTTGTCTTTTCAAATTAGTTATATTTGATTCTAATATTTGAGTTTTTCTTTAGAAGTTTTTCTACTATATGTAATTGGTCAATTTCCATATAGAAGTATTTCCCAAAAGAAATCATTTGAAACCACTTTGAATCCATACAAGTGCTCTTCTTACAAATCTTTCAGATAATTTCTACACCTTATCTAATTTAAGACCAACTCAAGGTCCAAGGACTCCCACATGATTCATCTAACAATCTTAGAATCCTCGAAGTTCCCTTCTTAATAGAATTGCCTATTTTAAAAATAAATTAAACTTTTGAATGCAATGTCACCATGTGATAAGTATATCATTATGTTAGTGTAAATACATAGGGATACGTATTTACAAAGGAAGGCGACGAAAGGAGACCGGAGGAATCGGAGTTCTCGGCGGAAATAAGTCATTCATAAAGTGCAAACAATACAAAAGTGAAAAGAATAAAAGTGAACTGCAAAATGTAGACATAATACGAGTATTTTCCCTTTTTGTGCTGACTCCGAGTTTTAGGTCTTTTTTTTTTCATTTTGGACCAAGAACTGAGGACTTGGCTGCTTTTGTAGTGGACCCCGGGACTAATCCTAAGGAAACAAAAGTTTATGACATTTTACGAGCTTTTTTAATACTTTGTGAAAACTTGTGCACATTTCCATCCGTCCATCCGTCCATCTGTCCATCTGTCTGTTTGTCCATTCGCAGCTTATCCATCTTTAAGCCCTTGCAACTCGGCGGAAACAAAAACAAAATTTATGAACATGTTTTGTCATGTATGGATGGCTGGCTGACTGTGTGGACAGTTGCGACTGCTGAGGGGGAAAGTTAGTCACCCATATACATAGATATATACATATATACACACAAAGAATATAACTCGCGTTTGGGCTTTGTTGTCAAACGATGGATGTGGCATGTGGAGTTTTGTGCCACAATTGGACGCACTTGCGTCGCGTTAAAAACTTTTTTGTTTTTTGTCTACACATCAGCGGGGTAGCGGGGGGAACCTGCCTCAATCTCGAGGCATGTAACATTACTTTGCGTAATTGAGAGCATAAATTTTATGAGCTTCGCGTTCTTCTACTCGTATCTGATGGGCTATGAAATATTTTGTATGCATTAAAGACATAAAGTAAACCAGAGAGCGAAAGAGAGAGAGAGAGGAGGGAGAGAGACAGAAAGTAGACATTACCTCACAGAGAATTCTCAAGTTTGTTGTGAATATTTTGAATACACTCAGCAGACACTCGTAGATTTAGGGCCCCTGGGGATAAAGACAGTTGTACTGCTTTGTGGCATAAGCAGAGGGAAGGGGAGGACATGTTGCAACATGTCGTACTTATCCTGAGAGTTAAGAGTCGTATTAACATACATACTAAATAGAGTTGGAGTTGGATCTTTATGTTGTTGGCCAGTTAATCATTTCCGCACGTTATCCGCTTATGGCCATAACAAATTAACATGTGGCATATGGCATGTGGCATGTGGCATGCCCCATTTCTGTATGTATGCTTACCCAAGGGATCAATCCGGAATATGATTTCGCCTTCGGCACGAGCTGCACTCAAAGCGCACAGAAACGACAGAATCAAACACTTTGTCTGTGAATAATCCATTATCCTGCGAGTCGAGCACTTGCCACACTTGCTGCCCCACTTGCAACCACCGTTGGCGTTGGCCGGCATTACAGGCGCCTCTTCTTCTGCTTCTGGTCGGCTCCGGTTTCTGGCAGCTGAGTTAAGCTGCACCACCCGCTGCACCACTCGCCACTGCAACCACTTTCAGCAATCGAAGCTCGCATGGACTTTTGTTTAATTCATTAAGCAAACTACTTAATTTTATTTCACTTGACTGCATCAATTTTAATTTTTATATCGTTTTAATATTTATCTATCAAGTTTTGTTAAGTTTAGATTATATTTTCTGAAATTTTAAATTTTCCTTTTAATGTTGGAAAATGTTCTTGATGTTTTTCGTTGAATTTTAAAACTTCTTTCACTTTTTAGTTGTACATTAAAAATTCTATTTTATTTATGCATTCATTTGTTGTCTTTTGTTAAATTCTTTTCATTCTATTTTAAATGTTGTAACATTTTCTAGGCTTCAAATAATTAAAAAAAAAAATACGTTTATATCAGAGATATATATATTTTTATTCTTTCTTTGTGTTAACGGATGTCAGTTGGATTCAATTTTGCGATTTGTGCTGCCCTCGGCATTATCCTGTCCCTTGTCCTTTCGTTTGATATCACTTTTTCACGTTTTTATAGCTGGTTTGTTAGCACTTTTGCCTGCTCAATTTTTGGCTTTACTTTTTGGCTCACTTTTATTGCCAGGAAGTGCACGAATTTCACAATTTTCAGTTGCGGATTCTGCATTTATTATCAATTCGAACCACATTGAGATCGATAAAAAACCAACAACCAGCAACCAGCAACCAACAACCACGAGGCAACCACCCAACGCACAAGTCTGATTGTTATGGAGGTAATCAAATTGAGTCCCTCTATTTCCCTTTTTCTTTTTTTTAAAACCCTGTATATATTCTCTATTAAGTTTGTATATACCAATGAGACTGTAGAAGTAGTAGTTTCCTCTATTTGAATTCCTAAGAAGATAAAGCCAGCTAGTAATCAACAGATCAGATATCAAATTAGAAGAGCCTTTCTAGAACTACAAATATGATTTTTGATTACAAGTCTATACAGGAAATTTCATCACAATCGAATAACAAACTCGAAAGTTATTCCAGAAACTATTCTGAGAAGAGAACACTCCCAGTTACTGTGGAACTCTTTACAGGGTGGCTTGCAGTCGGGTTCCCTCGTCTGTAGCCTTAACTACTATTGTAGACTTTTTCCTGCCAACAACTTTTTCCATGCGACAACTGACACTGCCGGCGGCATAACGTAAGCAACCTGCCTCAACCTGAGGGGGGAGGGAAGAGGGAAAGGGAGAAGGCTTGGGAAAACAAGGTGGAGTGATGGTTAGGGGGATACGGGGGTATTTGGAGTGCGAATTGAATCGATGCACCTGCCATTTTGACGATAACAGCAACAGCTGCCGCAGGGGCAGATATGTGCCACGCCCACTCGACCCACTGCCACTTTCCCCCCCTTGGCACTATGCTGTTCATAAAAGGCATCAGCATGCATATGTGTATGTGTGTGTGTCTGTGTGTGTGGGTTTACGCATACATATGCATACATCAGTGCGAACAATGGCAGAAAAAGAAAAGCGATGGAAAAAAATGTGAAAATGGCAACGATAACTGCAATTTTTCACGCATTTATATTTAAATTTAAATTTCAGTTTCTTCTGCAATTGGCCATTGATTGGCTGAGGTAAGTTGCATAGGCGTGGCAGCAACGGTGTGGCAGCCACAAATGCTAATTGCAGTCTCATTAACAGAAAAGCGATAGCTCGAAAATAGTTTCAAACTCAGCTTGGCAATTAGAAGTGGCATTTTAACTAGAAGCTTACTAACTGGCATATCATTTGCTCATCGAGATCCAATTTCCATTCTCATCCATCATGCTGCATGCTGCATGCCACATGCGGCACAGCGCAGCTGCCCCAATTATGTAATTCCGCCGACAGTGGCAGCGACAGAGACAGCGACAGAGACAGTCGAGAGTTGAGAGTTGAGAGCTGAACTTTTAATTAAAATTTATATTTGACGAGCGAGAAATAGAACAGTTTAAATTGCCTTTTGTCCTGTGAAATCCTCGTGTTGTACAGCGTGTCGTACAACATGTCGGATGAATGCTGACATTTCAAATTAGAAAATAATTCAGAGTTGATTTAATATCAACTCATTGCAATCAAGTGTTTAATGAATGTCCCCAATTCTATGGCCTTCCTTTGAACTGTGTCAAGTGCACACCCACTCCAACCCCTCCACCCCCTTCCATGCCACTCAATCCCACTCGAGGGAATGACATTTGCCCAAATCTGATTACCAAATCAAATTGATATGCAAACTTGTGGAAATTGCGGACTGCGATTCATTAAGCAAATATTTCAATCACTTTTAATTGCAGATACGCGTATCCATAAGATACAAAACTGTAAACTTGTTCTCAGTTCTGAAGGATGTCAGTTGAGTGTGTGGGATTTTCGGTAATCAAATCAAAAGATTTTAAATTAAGAATTAATTAAAACTGCCATTCAATTAAACTCTAATTCACAACATCAAACTATGCTCGGTGCTGATAAAACTGTTCATGTTAATTTAAAAATTAACTTTGAATATCAACAAAAACAGGATAATTGAAATTATAATTATATCAATTATAATTGATATAAAAAGAAAAGAAATAATTGTAATTCAATTATTATGTCAATTATTTGTCGACTGCCATAAATAGATTGTACAAAAAATGTCAAATCCATAGAAATTCAACTTTATCCTGTCACTTTCAGCCTGAATTAAAATTGTTGCAGAATTAAATTTAATTGTTAGCTATCATAATTTGGAATATTATCTGGGATTTAACATTTAAAAAATAATAAAAAATGAAAATATAATGAGCTAAATAAACTTTTCTCCCAAAAGTCCACATTTGTTGACTTGACAGCTGGCTGCAAGTGTTTTTGGCATTAGTTGTGATCTGTTATTCAATTATTATATCTAGGAAGCAGTCAGTAGAGAAAGAGTGAGGGGGAGAGAGAGAGAGCTGAGAGAAAGAGAGAGTGAGAGTGATTTCGAGAAACTTAAGCATTATTCGCGTGCTTTGACATTTGATTAATGATGCGATTCATGCCAACATTTTGCTGCGCCACTTCAAACTTGCAACTGAAATGAGTGCGTGAGGTAGTGTGTCACAAACACACACACACACACACACACTCGCACACACATTTTTTCCGCTGTCATTTGGGACAATGGCAAATGAGACCATGGTGATCAGAACGAAAACTGGCGACGAAATTGAAATAAAGCGACGTTGCCACAAATTCCGAAGTAAACGAAGCGGCAAACCGCCAGACACTCCAACTCATGCCTGCCCCAAAACTCAAGCGACTGACTGCGGCAATGTGGCAATGTGGCACGCACGTGGCACAGCTTACAAACCCGGCTTATCTCGACTTGACTGGGCCAAAAACACAAGCTGGCCTAAATGCTCTTGCTTTGCTTGTTAATTTCGCATTTTAACTTTTTACTTTTTATGTTGGCTTAGACAGCTGTGGGTCAGGTGGTGCTAGTGATGCTGCTGCTTCTGCTGGTGCATGCTCTTCTTCTTCTTCTTTTGCTTTTTCTAATCCTGGTTGTTGTTGCTCATTTAAATGAAATTAAAAAACTCTGCAGTTTGCCACGAGAAATGCCGAGAAAAACACACGCGCGCTCAAAGGAATAACTCACTTTTTATTACCATATAATATTTTTGGTTTTTTTTACTTTTTTCTATTTTTTTTGTTGGCCAAAAGCACGTGCAAATTTTGGCACTGGCCACGGGAATGCGCAACGAACGCAGTCCGGCAAAAACATAAGCCCGTAACCCGTTACGAGGCCCGAGACGTAACCGATTGTGGCAGCTGCTGTGCTTCCGTTAGAGCTTGTTGCAAGTCGAAAACCAAGCGCGTTGCACGTCCGTTGAGCTTGAAAGTCGGCGAAGAACTAAAAGAACATTTCGGCTACAAACGATGATGCCACACGAACTTGCCTCCAAATACGAGCCTGGGAAATACTCTCTTTAAGCCGGGTTGCCAGTTGAGAGAGCGGCCCTTCTGTTGGACCAAAGAGAGAGCAAAAGATTGGATGAAGCTGGGTATGAGGATGAGGATGACGATGGGGCTGACGAACTACGTAACTGGGTCAGTCTGAACCTGCCCCACAAGGCAGTCAGCCAACCACCCCAGCACCCAACTACCCCAAAGGGATAAGGGGTGGCACCATAGGAGGCTTCACTGTGGAACGACGAGTTTCGGGTTGCGAGCCGCATTTAATCGAATGTAACGTTTACAGTCAACTTAACACATTGATTTAGCCTATCGTAGGTAAATTAGTGGCCAACTGCCAGAGCCCTCAAATTGTCTATGTATTGGTGAGTGAGTGTGTGTGAGTGTGTGCGAGTGTGAAAGTGAGTGTGCGTGTGGCAGAGTGATTATGGCTAACGCTTTAGCTTGGCGTCATAATTCGCATTGGAATCGCTTTTATCACTTACAGCAGTTATTTCTACGAGTGAATAAGTGTATATATACAATATATGTATGTGTGTGTGTGTGTTTGCAAGTGTTGGGGCAAGGACACGTCATAATACATGAACGACGACTTGTTGCCAGTGTGAATGAAGGTGAAGGTTGTGCATTTCTTGGAATTGAGGCAATCAAGTTTTGCCTTTGGACATGTTCAAAAATGTCAATGGAAAGGAGCGAAGAGGAGGAGACGACAAAGGGGAACGAAGCCATTAAATAAATTACAAAATCTCGTATATAGTATATATGACATTTAACTTTATTATTATTTGCTGTTGCTTTTTAATTGTGTAGCTTTTGCAAACAATTAATTTGGGTTATTTTTGCAGTTGCTTAAATTTGACCCCAAAAAAAGAAGAGATTTGCTATCAAACAAATGTTTGTTTATTGATAACTCTTATATAAACAAAACAACACGTGTTTGCGTGTCAAATATAAAATTGTGTCAACAGCAACAACAACAATTTGGACAAATGAGCGAAATATTTAATTTGTTGCGGGAAAACTCATTGATTTATGGTTAGCTAGTGACTAATTGAAGCGTAGTTACTCCTAAATTTATATATTTAAATTAAATACTACTAAATTAAGTGTGTACATAACTAAATAACAGTTAGTTTAAATAAACCTTTCTGAAACAGAGTGTGAACTTTCTAAAAAGGATAATACTATATGAACAGAAAGGCAGTTGTTCTGAATTCAGTTTGGATAAAATCGGCCTATTAAGTTATAATGTCGAAATTATGCTCCAAAGATAGCTTGAGTTATTTTTATAGGCCCCGTTAGATATTTTAATTATCCGTTTACAAATTTATATTTTCTTATATTTATTACGAAGACTTCAGAAACATACCTGAAACATCAGTTGAATGTGGAGCTCAGTTTATTCCTACAAATTTAATTTAAAAGTTTCTCAAAGCTCAGCATTTTCTATAAATATCTGTAGCATAGTTTTCAGTTATGACTGTAAACGTCAGTTACACCTGAGGGAATTAAAAAATAAGTGACATCCCCAGAGAACATCAATATATTTTCATTTAAATAACGAGTTGAATATTTAAGCTTTTATTCTCGTCGTCTTCTTTCGCACAGTTGCCAGTAAAAAATGTTGAATAAAATGTTATTAATTTCAAGAGACGAGCTAGCTTTTTATCTAGTTGTTGTAGAAAGTGCAAGTATGATGGTTTATGAGTTGATGGTCACTTCACGCATTAACATTCAAGTGGACGGATGAGAGTGAATAATGCTAAGAGGAAAATGCTTGCAGGCCATCCTAGTTGGTAGTTGTTGGTTGTTGGCCATGGCAACAAGAGGGAATCGCTTAGGAATGCGAAATGGACAACCGCAGTTGTGGACAACGAACGAGGACACATCAGAGCCAACTTGATGCCACGCATATTTAAGCTCTCATCCACCTGACACGCCCCCTACCTCATAGCGCAACCCCTCCCTCGACCCAACTATTCCCTCTAGGAACACTTCACAGGTGGAAGCATCACAAATCGAGGCCACTTTGCCTGATGGCGAAACACGTTGTCCGAGTTGAAACATGATAGCTTCTGGGCTGAACGTTGCACATTTCCATGGTCTGGTCACCCGATCATCCGACCCACTGTGCCTTCCATAGCGGTTTGATTACGACGTCACAAATCTGGCTTTGACTCTCAACCGAGCCTTAAATTGACAACAGCCGCAGGATCCCTAGTTTCTCTCTTCCAATAAATTCTGAAAAGGCCTGGTCTCAATTCATCCTCCTTCTTCTTTAACGAAAATGTTGGATGATTGATACTTCTATGAAATGCTCAAATTATACTAATTTAGGAAATTTCTATTTATGTCTAGTTAAGGTCTCATATGACTAATTAAAAATATTTATGTCACATGAAATTTAACTAACCTATGAAAATGCAGTCATTAAACATCTTTTTTAAAAGAATTTATTTTGTTAGTCCCAATAATTTTAAATATAAAACCGTTTTTTCCCAGTTTGAATTTGTTGTTTTTGCAAATTTTACACGCAAAACAAAAACAACATTTTAGTTCCGAAAAGCGCCGCTAAAGCAGTAAACTGCTTGTCCCAAGTATTCCAGAAAGGCATCAATACCAAATTATAGCAAAATACTATCCCGGGAACAAAATCTCAATGGACATTACTACCATAAAATATCCGTAACTGATATGACGGTTCCTGTCTTTGCTAAGCCTATATATGTTATACTCATGTCGTACAAGTTTTGGTATATGTTATATACAACATGTACCTTTCATACAACGGACTGTGCGAACAGTTCTTCGAGTTTTAGTTCAGAATTTTGTGTTATATGCTGTTATATTTGTGCGACCACTAATGCTTGAAGAGTTCCGGAATTTGCTAAATGAGTTATACAACAGTACATCAGTTCATGTCTTTGCTAAGCCCTTATATGTTATACTAATGTCTACCAAGTTAAGGTGTATGTTATACAGTTCAGCATTTTGTCTTTGCTGTTATATTTTTGTACGCAGTAATATTTAAAGGGTTCCGGAATTGGCCAAATGAATTTACTACAGTATATCAGTTTCATGAGCTATGTATATGTAAATAAAGGTTCCAGAATTGGCAAATGATTTATACCACAGCATATCATAGGTATATGATTTATATGTACGTAAATATTTTTTGAATAGCACTTTAGAGTAGTAATTCAAATGCTGTGCAAAGTCGAAGGTTCAACAACTTTTTGACTATGTTATTCAAGACTTGGAACATACTGGCATAATTATTACTTTCCTTGGTGCATAACTTTACTAAACCTTGAACAAATATTTAGAACACCCGCCGGTATCCTTCTTTACTACAGGCAGTGAACACACAAGTTCTATTATATGTTATACAATACTTAGAGCCTTGATAGGTTGTTTTAGTCCTTGGGAACAGTTTTAAAATTTGGTACAGAACACAAGACTATAATACGTTATACTTATAAAGTTTTTCTAACTATTCTATATCCTTTTTCTTTGCCAGTTTTAATAACAACGGTTTTTGCACTTTTTTCCCATGCTATAAATGTGTGCTATAAATGTGTATAAGGAGAGACAAAAATGTCCACAAATAAATTGTTTCTTACAAAATTAGAAGCAGTTTCATGTCCCAAATGTGGGGAAGCAGTTCAAAGCAGTTCTGTTTTTGAGTTTGTGTTATGTTAATTAACATCATATTTCCAATGTGATCTGTTAAATAACATTACAAGCAATTTAAATTTATTGAATTGTTTAGTGCTCTAGCACAATTAAGTTTTATTTAAAAATTTTAATTGTAAATTAGAACCAATAGAGATTTTTATATTTTTTATAAAAAGAATATTATTTAACAGTAAGCCCAGTTGGTTCCATAGATGTTAGAAATTCGTATTGTAATTGTTATTTAGCTTTCTTCACCGCAAGTATTCCCACAATAGTTGTTCATTTTAACCAAATTTTACTAGTCAGAGTAAAATCAATGTGGCTAACCTTGAAAAAATGTACTTATCTCCCCGTACACTCATATTTTCGAGAGGCACATGGCCGGGTCTCACGGTCGAGCTATGCCTAGAATTTATTGTCGCAGTTATTCAGTGACTTATTTACCTTCGTTTAGAGCACTCTGCCACTCTGGAGTGGAGCTATCAACCAACTCTCAGTGATTCCCAGCTTCCAGTTTCTCGCTCCTTCGACAGCTTTCAAACTCGAGAAGTTATTACTGCAGCGAGGCGGAAAATTGCTTCTTTCTCCACGTGCGAATTGCTCGCGGGCCTCCAAAAAGGGGGAAAAGGGATGGCTAGGGGTAGCATTCACCCTGCAGAGTGTTGCTGAGTAGCACTCACACACAAACACACAAACATACACACATGTGCATCAGTTGAATTCACCTGACAGAAAAGTCGGTGCCCGCATTGTGTTCAGTAGCCTGATTGCCGCTAATGAGCGTCAAATTGAAATTCCTGCTCAGCCTGTACTTTGTCAAGGGGTGGGGGGATAAGAGAAGGGGTATCATCAGAAGGATATCATTGATTTCACACCAGCGCACACACACATTCGCACACACACATACACAATGACAATGTCTATGCCCAGGTTTAATCCCAAGTAGTAAATACAATTTTGGCTTAGGGCCATCATAATCCAGTTGACTGCCTCTGTCCCTATCTAACACTCTCTCTCTGTCTTTGTCCCTCTCGTTAGCTGCTTAAAATTCAGCATGCTCTTCATTTTGATCCGCGGCGAGCTGCCTTAAAGCCCCCCCAGCCCTACTGACACCACCTCACACCTCCTCACGCCTCATGTTGCCACCTTATATCATTAAAATGCAAGGCAGCAACTGCAAGCCGGACACACTGGACGCCATTCAACACACACACACACATATATATAGACACAAATACACACACTCTCACGCGCACGTGGATATCAATGTCGCCAACAACATGGATCAACACACACCACCTCACACCACCACACACCCATCGTCAAACCTAGTGACGCATTGAACAACTTTTGTCTATTTTTTCAAAACGTCTTTAAACGGAATATTAAAGAAACCCAGAGATGAGTAACGACATAAAAGTATCGATGGTAAATATACCACAATCAATGTAATATATAAAATATCAGAGTAAAATTACAATATTAATCAACAAATATATAAACAAATGCATTCTTAAAACAAGACACAAAATTTCAACTTCTAAAAAGGAAACTGAATAATTTTAATATTTAAATTTGTAAGTTTAAACAATGGTTCGTATTAATAACGAGAAACTTTCTGCCAATAATTTCTAAGAGTTGCAAAATTTAATTTCACCTTCATTTTTCAAATATTTATACAAATTTAAAGATATAAAAATATATTACAAAATGTTGTGTTAAACTAGAAAGAAACATCATGGATACTTATATCACATATAGTTTCTTTTAATCTTATTAATCGCTTCCCTGTATCAACATAATATATATACCCATCCTTAGAGAGACCAACTTCTATCTCAGGGTGTAGAAAGAAGAGGAAGGTGCTTGGAGGCTAGGCAATAGTTTTTTATACTAGCCAACTTTTACTGTTCACCAATGATGTGACGACAGGATGTGTCAAACAGGACTCGTTCACTCAGACCAAGTCAGTGACAGGGACAGAGTCAAAGTAGGAAGAAACTTTTACAAAATTTATTTGCCGACCTATGAAAGGGGCAGCTTTGGGATTGTTTGGTGAGAGGGGGAGATGAAGGGTCGGGGGGAAAGGAGAGGATCTTGTGCCAGACCTGCTGACTGCCTGAGCAAATTTACAACTTTAACAAACACGATTGCTAATGGTCTTCCTAATCGTCATTCAATTGAAGGTAATTCAAAAGTGAATTACGGTTTGTAAAATTCTGAATGAAAATATTAGATTTTTTTTAAAACTATTAAATAATATTTGTTAATAATAAATTAAAATGTAAAGAGTATTTTAAAGTTTAATAAAATTATTCATAAAAAGAAGAGCTAATATTGCAAAGCCTTAACAATTAATATTTTAAAACTAAAGTCTGTTTGCAACTTTGAATTCATATTTCAATTTAATTATGTTTCTTTATTTAAATTGAATTTTCATAGCATACATTTGTGGCAAGATTTGTAAATAAACATTCCAAATCTAATAAATAAAAGAATATGCATAAACTTTGAATAATTTTAAGGCTGAGATTTAATTCATGTCACCTCGACATTTCGGCTTGTATATTTTAATACACATCAAAAGGAAAAACTGAATATGAATCACATTTCAACTGAATAGTTTCTCAGTGCCTCTAATCAATTTACAAAATATATATCACAAAAATGATAAGAACTCTAGATAAAATTTATTTAAATGAAATAAATATTTCAATCTAAGTATAAAAATGTAGATATCTTTTTAAGTTTCTGCAAAAAGATTTATTAAAGGCGGATAATAATATGGAATAAGAATTAAGTTCATAGCAATCTGTATAGGTGGAAAAATGTCATTTTAATGATTTATTATATTTATCGAGCATTTTAAGAATGGAAACACTAACAGATCATTCACCTATCCGACCCCAATATGTAAGAAATACTATGGAATGTCCCTGGAGTGAGTTTTCAGTTCTTAGGATCAACTGTGAGTTGGGTTGGGTTGTGTTGGTGTTTTGATTCAAGGGCAGGGGAAGAGATGAGGGGAACTGTCAAAATTTTGTGTAATTGCGGCAGAGAAACATTTGTTTATTTTTACGGTGGCTCGTTTTCCATTTCCATTTTGAAACTAATATTTTAATGTTGCATGGAGATGACAATAAAATGTTATACGTGTTGCACGTTCAGAGACGATTCCCAAAAATAGAAACACGTGATAAGGGGAAGGTTGTGGGGAGGGGGGGAGCAGCACTCACGTAATTCTCTCGTTTATATATAGATACTGTTGAAATGGAAGGAAAGGGAGTTTATCTTAGATGTGGCATTATGCAACAGGTGCGCGACTTAATCCACCTCAAAGGGGGCGTTGCCTCAAGACGTTGCACGTTGCACGTTGCAACGTGTGCAACAAAGACATAAATCAGCCTGTTCTTACCTAACTAAACCGCTTTTGGAAATAATCGGTAGACAATCCATTATGGCACAACTACACAGAGGCATTTGTCTCTGTCAGTTGCACATTCGATACTGCCACAAGCTGCTTTCAAGCTGATGGGAATATAAGCCATAAGTGTTGCCGTGTGAGCTCTCCCCATAATCAGCTCAAAACATTTCAGCCGCAAAGTCAGTTGCAAAGTGATTTTGCAACCTCATTTGAGATAAATAATAATTATTTCTAACTGAAATGACGCACAGTATCTGTGTCTGCATAGCTCCTGAATTCGGAATTCTAGGAATATGCTCCTTCTCACCATCATCCATGGAGGCTACTTGCCACAAGTCTGACTCAGTCTCAGACTCAGACAGAGATATCGAGGAGGATTTGGAGCAAGGGGGTGACTTGGGACTATGCTCGACATTCTCAGCACGTTTCGGTGCGCCAAATAAATTTGAAATGTTTCATTAGCAAAAGCAACATGCAACAAAGTGAGGCAAGGCAGGGAAAACAAAGAAATTAACTTAAGGTCTCGCCTGCCTGTGAACTCCATACAAAAAGCCAATTAACGCGATTGCTCTTAAAATTCACACAATTAAAATACAAATTTCGACATTGATGGGCATCCCTCCATTAGAAAGGGGAAAGTGGAAAGGAAAAGTTATTATACATCCCAGCCGTATGTTCTTTTTATAAGCTAAAGTAACAAATATGTATGTTATTTTAAAGGTAATGAGTAATAAAAGCAATTATTGCAAATTTGTTTTTGTTTGCTTAACATCAACAAGAACAATGATTTTAAAATCAATTTATAGCAAATATGTAAAATTATTTTCATTCTAAAACTATCAACTATAAATAGTCTTTGATTAAATTGAATTATTTAATTATAACTAGTTTTCTAATGGGTGGTCAAAGAATCTCTGGTTGCAATTAGTTTGTTGTTTATTAAACTTTAACAAACTTTCATAAAAAAAACCTATTATTAAATTGAATTATTCTAATGGGTGGTCAAAGAAAATCTGATTGTAATTATTTTGCTATTTATTAAACTTTAACAAACTTTCATGAAAAACTGAAACAGTAAATTAGTATTGATTTAGCTGATGTGAATAGTGAAAAAGTAAGATTAAAACTATTTGAAAATCTTGATTATTTTAAGGCTATTGAGGCACAAAAAGTTTCAAAGTCTTGATTGAACTATGCAAATAATTTAATAGAACTAAGTTTAGATTTTAAGGCTATCATGTATTCACATCAATTGAAGTAGCTTTGAAGCTCCTCCCAGGGGAGACTTTACCACCCACAGGGGTCAGTTTTGAAACTGATATTATGTAAATTATGCACATGTGAGTGCTCTGAGTCTGAGTGTCCTGACCTAACTTTAATTTAACTGACTCTTTGGGGATGATGTATCATGATATATATGTGTATGCACGAATTTAAGAGATGCCCCTAGATATACATATTTGGATTGGCTTTCCCACTCCCCACTCCCACTCCCCTACTCTCTACTCACTAGGGACATCGAGGACATTTGCTCGATAATTTCGGGGCGACATCGTTGACTCAGTCGTCGGTTTTTATTGCCGCGAATATTGTTGCTCATAACTTTTTAATGCGGATGCTTGGTTGCCCCGTATAAACAACTGACGCAACTTTTTTTCGTATTGCTTAAAGTATTCCCCCCACCTCCTGTCATACACACACACACACGCACACTCACTTGAATTCGCATATGAGTACTCAAACCACAGGGAAGCGTGTTTGTTCAGCGACTCAAAACAGATTCCTGTTATTCACTTCGTTTCTCTTTTTGCCTCATTTCATGTAATTTACGCACTCCGACTGAAGTTGTGTGAGTCTGAGTGTGTGGGGAGTGTGTGTGTGTGGGGTGTGTGTATGTGGTTATTGCAATTGCCACCGTGTTGGAGCTTATCTTTAGCAAATGCCACCGCAAACAGCAATCAAAAACGCATTTCTTCCCTTGGCAAATGCGTGTGTCACGATCATAACTTTATATTAAATTCAGCCCCTTCAGCCCTCCCCTCTTTCCCTTCCCTTCATCATCTGCATATTAACTTAAGTGTAAGTGCTTAGCATAAGTGTATTTTACCAACTCTCGTGTGTTCGTATGTGAAACAGACACGCAGCTAATTTCATTTAAATTAATTGTCTGCGGATAAACAATAATCTTTGAGTTTAACTCTAACCAATTGGATTAGGCTCAATAATTTGGCCATTTAACTTAATTATGCTGATTTTACGATACGGTGAGATCAGATTAAAGCACTTCCTGATTATTTCTTAATCATTATCTGCAATCAAGTTCATTGAAAAGACAAAGTCCAGCATAGCTGAGTCATTTCTGAGGCAACGAAGCTTGTTTAAAGTTTAAAGCCTCACAGAACTATGGATCTGATACCTTAACAAGAATACATATATATTTATTAACATTCGCATATAAAAAAAACCAAAACTAAGGCTTTTAACTTACTTTGACAGTAGTTGATTAAAAGTAAAAGTACACAATCTTAAGACAAAAATCTTTTAAGAAAGTCCAAACTGATATAAAGGACTTTTTATAAAATGTTTGACAAAATGTTATTTCAAATTTACTATTTTTATATCATATTATATTTTAAATATGGGTTATCAGAAAGCTAAGAGGCTTTGAGGCGTGTTCAGTTACAGTTTTTATGTAAAGCTATACTCTTAAGTATATCTATCAAAACCAGAATGTATTTTAAGCACCTCACTTATGGAATTTGAGTCCCCCTTATTATTCTTTACATTGAGTTATGCATCGTGAGTTGAGTATGAAATCAAATTCCAGAAAATAAATTGACAGAATTATGAGCAGATGCCACACGAAGATGTGAAGAACCCCAAATAATTCGAAGCATTTGCATATTGGAATTGTAACCTGCAAAGGACTTGCAGTGCCTGTTGCGCAGCTTTATCTGAGAGAGGATGTTTAAAGTAAAGAAAGATGACTTTTTTACCTCAATGCCACTGACAAAAGCAGAAACAAAGGAAATGAAAAGGGGGGTAAGAGAAAGTAAACCAAAGGAAGCAACAACACACGCAGCACGTACGTGTCAAAAAACGTTTTGGAAGCCATCAATCTGAAGGAATAACAACGACAGATGACAATCAACCAACTGAGAGGTAGCTCCAAGGGGCAACATATAGGAGGCGTCTCCAATTGATTATCGCATCAAGTTGTTGACATGTCAGCGAGAAACGTGAATCGAGAAACGAGAAACGAGAAGCGACAGGGAGTTTAGGAAAAGTTTCTCCCTAATAGCATGTGATGGGTCCAAGCTTGGACAGAGTAATTCCCTCTCAATTCCCATTTCCAATTCCCAGTGGGGCACATTTATAGATTGCTACTTCACATAAAAACTTCCTCAGTGTTGAGTGTAACACTAAAAGCAGAAACGAGTCCAAAATAAATAAAACAATGAAGAACAAATGCTAATAGCAAAGCGAATGATTCAATGATTCAACTTGCCAGTAAATGGAAACAGAAAAGCGATTAAAAGCGTTCACTTGGAAGGCAATTAAAAGGACAAGATCCCGATACAACAATACGATACGATACGATACGATACGAGTACCAGCTAAAATCAGATTGTTCACAGAAGCGTAATATCTGTGTGGTAAACAGAAGACACAAACAGAGTGAAGACCAAAACTTTGCTGATGTTGATGGAAATACTGATGGGTATTTTAGAGTCTAAAGTTTTCACATTTTTCATCGAGTTAAGCGAGCGAATGTAAATAGGAATAGAAAGAAGAGGAAACCGAGAACCTTAATGAACTCGCCGAGGCAGCTTCAACCAAATCAACGGCACAGAAAAATGTCAAATAACAACTCAAATAAATAAAAGATAAGAGACAAAAGACGAGAAGCGAGAGACCAGAAACATAAGCGCGACAAGGAGCACAAAGGATGCTCAGTGGTTCTAAGAAGACCCTGTAGTTTAACAGTACAAAGGGTATTTTTGGTTTCTTAAATAAACAAACACAAAACTTGATACGAAAGTTTCCCCAATATCATGCCCACTCCAAGATTGTTTTCAAATTTCACCTCGAGTTTTGTCTTGACTTCTGACAAATTTGATTCATTTAGGATCTCCCCTAAAAATCCCACCATAATCGCATAACAAACTCTGAAGTCATTCGCAAATAGGTAAGGAAAAGATTGTGGGCTTGTTTCATAAGTACGTACAAAATACAGAGTCTCTTACAGTCGAGCTACGTCAACTCTACACTTCAACTAGTTATTTTTCTTGTTCATGTTGTTGATTTCATTTCGCCATTCGCGATACTCCTTCATGGAGTGGGAGGGCCACTGATGTGAGCCGAGCTGTAAATAAGGAAAGCGATAAAGCCACTTACCCAATTTCTCGCCGCAGAGGACGCTGTCGAAGGAGGATGCCAATATTAAGGCCAATAGTGTAACTCCTAGATGAAGGCAGTGGGTTCGAGTCCAAGTCCGGCTCGGGTTCGGGTCCGTGTCCGGGACCGCCTTTGGCCCCCATTCAGATGTGGATCCATGTCGAAACCTTCGCCGTCGTAGAGGGCGAAGGGCGTGGTGAGTTTACGCTCAGTTAGGGAAGCGCAGTGCTCACTTAGAGACAAAGGATTTCTCTATTAAGCTTAGATGTTCCAAGTGTGAGTCCTACAATTCACTTGGCTACTCCCAACAACGTCTTTCATCTGCAATTACAGTCCAGTCGAATCGAGTGCTCTTTACTCTCTGTCTTTTTAAATGGACCTTCTTACGCTTCGATTGCCACTTTCAGCTGCATCAGAGCATATGGCCATAGACCTTCCTTCTTTAAGGACCAAAACGCAATTGACTGAACGTATCTCGGCTTTTCCTTTAGCCTGCTTCTTTTAGCTGCTTGCTTTTAAATTGTTAAGTAAATTTTGCATACATTAAGTAATTTGATCCCTCTACTATTTCTCTCTTTAGCTTTGCTTTCGTCTTGTATTTCTTGGAATAGTTTTATGAGCACTTTAAATGTGAAATGTCATTTTTTGACATAAGTGGAATTATTATTTCAAAAATGTAATCCCAAGATTTCCGAGTAACGTATTTATATCTGCAAAAAACAAAATTAAATGGAAATAATTTCGACCTATCCTTTGCATCATCCTCAGTAGCTTAACATTTCGAGTCACTTAACATTACGACTAGCTTAACATTAAATGTTAATTTATTGTAGTAGTTGACTTACCATTTAAAAGGTGTCTTGTATTCCAAATTTATTCTGATTTGCCTGTCTATATGGCAAAATATTCCAAATTTAGTCACTGCTGCGATTTGTGTGCGTTTCCATTTAATCAACGTCACAGTCACAGGCAATTGGGCCTATTATCCTTTTTGTGTTATCCCTTCACGTGTCACTGTCAAAATGTCGCATTAAGCGGCACAATTTCTTGGATTCAAAACAGGAACACGAACAGGTTTATGGGGCTTTGTCAGCTTGTGGTTTTTCAGTATTATTTGAGAATTATTTCAATTGCAAAAGAAATTTCCTTCTCCACACACATTTTTTGATTATACTCGATTATTTATCACTCAAATAGCCTTGGCTTTTGTTTGCATTTGTTTGATTTTGTTTTCGTAATCCTGCTTCGGATAGTTCCACAGAAAAACACACTTTACCCTCTGTAGGATATTAATTTCGCTGAATCGACGACAGGCGATGAGATTTTGTAGCGATTCAAATATTTGTTCAAGGCAGATTTGTCGCTGACCCCTTCAATCGCAATTTATGGAAAATTATGGCCGAACCATTTTCACATTTTCATCCACACACATTTGAATTTTCTCGATGGGAGAAAAACAAAGCCATTTCGTGCATAAGCTTCATTAATGGCAATAAAATAAATTGATTCACGACAACAGCACAATTTTATCTATTTCTTTCGAAAACTAGATCTTTCCTCCTTACTTTTCTCTTTAAATTTCTCGTTTTTTTTTAAGTTTTAATATTTCTTATTGGTTTAAATGTAGTATCTTTAATATGTTTCAGGAACTGTTCGTCCATCTCTGCTCAAACACAGATCTTTGCTCGGAACACATTCGAATATAGTATTTTTCACTAATATTTCGTTTTTTAAGTTTCGATACATTTATTTTTACTATTTTGATTTAAATTTCATTCACTGCACCATTATTTAGCCAGTTTTAGAATATTCGGCATTCAGCTTTCCCAACAATTTTATTTTTACTCGAAACTCAACAATTAGAGATTGCTAATTAAATTTCTCGATTTTTAAAATTAATTTTTTTCCACTTTTATTTCACAAAGGTACTATTACTAATTGAATTTACATATCCATTTACACGGGCACGGGAACGTCTTTGCTTTCATCAAATTGAACAAGGTGTTTTCGAGATTTGCGTAAATTCGCGACAAAGTAAGGAAGCGCCTATCACGGCGAGGACTTTGATAGCGCTTGTCCGATATATTGGAATTTGCTCTGACTATGGTGCGAAACGATACAGGACTGACTCATAGCTCCCGGTATGCAAGTGGGACAAGTACTTGAACGTCACACGAGTCAAGATAAGGATGCTTTCCGAATGCCAAACGAAGAGATTCGAGATGCTGCTGCTTCAGGACGTAAGAGAAAAGCCAATTTTCCATAAGAGCTTTTATTTGTGCAGCCTTAAAGAGATAGCTGCACTGCTCTAACTGCGTGAGCAGAGCTGCCTGTGAGTGTGAGCAGTTCCACCATAGCGACCAGTGAGAACGAAAGCTTTCTGCTTACAAGCTAAGCGTAAGTTGACTTACGCACTGGAACTTTCATTCAGTCTTCAATGAACAATGATGGAATGTCAAATGCACAACAATAACAATAGAAGTTAACTTATCATAACAGTTCATGCATCAATATGAATGATTATGTTGTATTTATATACATATGTATTTGCGGGTTTCTCTATCTGATACGTAAATCACAAACACTGCTATTAATTTATAATTAAGCCCTTAATCTAAAACATGTACACAATTATCCCATTAACAATGCGATTTTGGTTAATTGTGTATGCATAATTGTAGCACTTAAATAAGGTCATTAATTAAGTTGCACGTACAAATTCAACTTAAACTAGATGAAAGTTTCAACATCCCTCTTTCTTCCGCTCTCCCATTAACATTAGTTGATAGTTCCGACCCTTAACAGCCATATTACTCCAATTCTGCAGAAGATGCTGATTGAGTCTTAAAGTGGCTTAAGTAATTAAGCGTGTAAACTTTTATTAGCCAAGTCCAACTTTGTGACTAAATTCGCAAACTTTCGAGTTCTACATTTCCCTGAAGCTTGTTTATCTAAACTTATATTTGCCTAATGCCTAATAGGCGTTTAACAGCCTGCATGTTTTTACTTGGGGCTGTTAAGGATACTGAACAAATGACAAAGAAGTTTCTATAGACATTTCTTCCGACTTCAACAGTTGCACACAATAATAAGATGGAGCTTACCCATGACGTCATCGATGAACTTCTGTTAGATTATGTATATTATGTACTTTACAGAATATAAATAGATCAATCGATTGGCCAACACTTCAAGTATACTTGGCATTTGTTTAAAAGACAATAAATACGCGTAATATGTAAATTTTAATATTATTTAAACACACGCGTGAAAATAAGGAGCGAACGCGGCGATCGATATCGATGCAACATGCAAAGCATTAATCAATTATCGATAATTGCTCAAAATGGTAACGTACCGGTAATTACTCAAAATGGCAGCTTAAGAAATTTGTCGATAAACGGGCAAGGTTCCCAACCAAAAGGATATTGCAAAAATTGCAAAAAGTTATTAATTAGAACTGTTACGTTTAATTAATCAAATAAAAACATAGTGTGTTTAAAGTGTACATGAATGTAATGGAATGGACGTGTAATGGAATAACTTAAAAGCGGACATAAAAGCAGTAAGTACACATGCACCTGTTTACAGTGAAAACTATTTGCGATCGTTGATTAAACAAAATTTAGTTTGTACTTGTTATTGCAAATGTATTTACTAAAGATATTTGAAATATATTTACTTGGTTTGCGGTCAAAGTCAACTATAAAATTCAACAAGTCCAGGAGATGCGGTCGCCTGATTGCGGCTTTGTTGTTTGTGGAGGGGTGGATGATGCTGCTAGGGGGGAGAAAGGTTGTTGCAAGGGACACACCAAGTTGCATAATGAAATTCATGGTACGCTCTTGGGACTAGTCTTAAACTTGAAATTGTTGGACTTTGCAATAGATGAGCGCTGGAGAAAAGCCATTAAATAGTTTCTAAACAAAAATAAGGATAGTCGAACGGCCCTAACCCCAAAAAGTTTACGGCCTTCGAACACGCTTAGGGCTGCATGTGTTGTTGTCACCTAATAAAGGGACAGCGGAGTCGGAGTCAGAGTCAGAGGGTTGGCAAAACTTTGCGATATTTTGTGATTGTTTCTCGTTAAATAAGAATACCGTTGGTGATACTCGTATTTTGTGGCTGGTTCACTTTTGGTTTACTCTATTAATCCCCAGTTGGCATTTAAGCAAATGTTTGCTTCTTCTTTGCATACTTTCCTTAACATTCTTTTCTCTCGTTAGTATTTATTGTGATGAGCGCAATTTACAAAATTGAATTTTTCTCGCAAAGTGTCAAAAGAATATGCACAAACACACACATACACACATGCTCACATGCAGACCTCTATAAATGTGTGTGGATTTGCATACCTTTTTTTTATGCATGTGCGTATGTTGAGATATTCCTATTGGAAAATCAACTAGATTGGCAAGAATCAAAATGATTCATCTAACCAGAAGTCAAAGTTAAACTGAGCAGAAATGCGGGTGCTAAAATCTTTAAATATTACAGAGTAGAAATAAAAAATACATTTCTTTGAAAATGTTAAAATCAATTTATTATAACTAAATTGGCAAATTGATTTTTGATGTCGCAATCAATCAAATAGAAAGCTTCTCAAATTAAATGTGGGCCGAAATAAAGAATATTTTTTAAATAAATCTTCAAGTCAAAATATATATTTAAAATTCTTACAAACACATAAATATTATTTGTTAGATTATTTATATTTCAAAGTGTAAATTCTAGCTATTTTAAGACATTCTTGTACGAATTGAAAACTGACTTGGCAAAAACACAACTTGTGAGTCGATACAAATTTAGTATAATAGCAATAAAACTGGCAATGTCAGCCTTATTAGAGAACAAAGTCAGAGTCTCTTCATACCGGAAACCATGGAGTATGAAATGCTAATATTGGTGAATTGATAATAATACGTCACTTAGGGAGCCATCGCATTTGATAGCTGTCAAATTGGGAGTGATACGTTTTGTAGTTGTCATCAATAGTTGGACAGAATGTGCACTGGAGGGAACTAATTCCAAATAATTGTGTGTTAATTTGTTTGTGTTTGCATTTGGGGGATATTATGGAATTTGTCGCCATATAATTGAAGCAGCTGTTGCCGTAGTCGTTGTCGTTGTCCCGTTGTCCTGTTATCCTGTCAAGTTTCGCTTGCTCATTGAAGAGTCATCACGGCAACGATCCTTCGGCAACCTTGGCAATTCAATTTGCACAGCTTATAGGCATTTTGGTGAACAATGCCACCATATGGATGGACCGATGGGTAGATGTGTATGGGCTGATGGGCTGAGAGTTTGATGGGTTGATGGTTTGAATGGCAACCACCTCCTTAGACATGCCAACGCATTCATACTCGCATTCGCATTCGCATTCAGAATCGCTTTCGGTTTCGTTTGCCAAATGTAAATGAGTCTCCAATTGTCTCTGGCAATCATCAGCAAGGACCTCAACGATGGGGGAGAAATAAGGGGAACCCACGGCAGCTCCACACCGAGTAATTGTCAGTTTTATTTTGCTTTGTCATTTTAACGAAGCTCCAGCATCTCTTTTAGGAAGCAAACGCGCGGAAAACACCGATGTCGTTGTGTGTGTCTTAGTGTGCGTTAGTGTCCTTTTGTGTTTCTTACATTTGAGTAAATTAATAAAACAAAATTGTGGTTGAACACACAACTAAATAAATATATTAAAGCAGCTCCAATTGTGTTGAATCAAGTCTTTAAATGGTTTAAGGGGTAAAGATGATTTACATAATTTATTTATACGCGGGAAGGATATTTAATGAAATAAGACCTCAACAGAATTAGCTAGATTTGAGATTAAGTCTCAGTCTTCGTAAATTTTAATGTGGTATTATTATAAATTTGTGTGAGTAACATTTAACAATTGTTAACATATTTGTATTAAAGATTAAATTTGGTTATCATTTCGCCTCAAAGAAATATGTCTTACTTGTGAAGATGACTTGGTTAATTTATTTATTTGCAAATAGAAAAGGAGACTTTAGATTTTCAAGTTACGTACAAGTATGAAAGCTAACTAGTTATAGTATCTTTATTTAAAGAATTTAAATTACTACCGTCCTTCTTTATTTGTGGGTGTTTAAGTTAGTACAGCATAGGCGACACTATGAAATTCTCCACATTTTGATTTGTTTGCTATAGTAGCTGAGCTTAAAAGGCATTCACATTACTGCATTACTGTTAACTGCACCTCTTCCGGCCTGGCTAAGCAAGTAAACGATGGGCTTGCCACGCCCATTACTACAAGACACTGTTGGCATTGTCGTAGTCGTTTTCGTTGCCTTTGATGGCTTTAACTGTAGCTGGTCTGCTGGCCAAGCCCATGGAAATGAAAAGGAGCATATGCAAAAGCTCATGTGTGTGCATATTGTATCCTTTGGAGTTGTCTAGAGTCTAGACGAACGAATCACGGGAGCAACTGTCCTTTGCACATACATATGTATGCCGACACCGGACAAGGACATTCAGTTACAGATACATATACATGTACATATGCATATGCTGGCACGCAAACAAAGCGAATGCTGGTGTTATCCTTTATCCTTTTGAGGAGCATTCACCTGCACTCGACGCAGTTGCTCATTTCTTCGGACATCGTCACCCGGAACAGACCGGCCCTTTATAGTTGCTCCTCTTTTTAATCGGACCTCACACAGTGTTATTTATAGTGCTTATAATCGGCTTTGCTTTGTAAGACAGTGATTTCGAAATGTCTTTATTCTCGCTTTGGATTCTCACTGGAGTTGTTGTGGTTCATGCGTTTAATACTCATATTAATCCTCAGAATGAAGGTGAGTTATTACATTTACATGGAGCATAGGATGTTTGTAGTAATCCAAGAGAGTGCCGTCATATAGTTACATATAATCTTGATTCTGATAACTAGATACGAATCTGTTTCTATCATATTTTAATTCTGTCTTAAAACATTCAATTGTTGTCAATTAAATTTAAGCAAGTTTGAGTGCCTACAATATGAGACTAATAATAGGGAACATATAATAACAATAATTGGTTTCGTAATAAATAATAATCATTAATATTTACGATTAAAATAACAAATATACAAATAGAGCAAGACTCATATTAATTGTAACTTGTCAGTAAATAACAATAAATAGTCTAACAAACAATTATTTATGATAAAATTATCAATAAATAGCAGTACCTAGTTTATTAATAAATATGTAGTAGAATATTTTGTGAATAAATTAACAAATTAATTGCCGTATAAAGGCTCATGCTAAGGTTGTAGTACAGTATGACCTCGAATGAAAAAACTACTACAGCCTGCAGTTAGCGGGTTGCTTTATTTATAAACCCATTCTCCTTCACACAGTCGTGTTGACAAACATAAATCACACTAAAATGCCACAAATATTAGATATGTAAATTACAAGCGACTTTTAATCGTGTAGTGTCGGAGAGAACAACAAAGGGACAGCAAGTTTGAAGTTATAATTTATGCAATTAAATGCATTTTTAATCAGCATAATTAAAATTATTTCAACTTGCTTACTGGGTATTTCCTAGTCGATCCTTTCATTTTACTCTCAAGGAGTGATTTGGTTTTGAACTTAGCTCTCGTTGTTGGCAAATTAAAGTTGAAGCACCCTGTGCTTAGCAAAAGAAAGTTTAGCGAGTTCACATTTTGGCAAAAGCTTAAAAAAGCTTTCACAATTTATCCTTACTAGCAGTTGATTTTTAAACTCTTGTATTGGGAATAATGATTTTGGTTTAAAGTATGTAATGCATTAAATTTACCTCTTGTAATTAAATCGAAAAATATTCATATTATATTCACATATTCAAATTCACATTCACATTATTTTAATAAAATTTATTTAGCTTAAAATTAAAGAGAGAGTGCAATTTGATGATGTGGAACAATAACTATTAATTATGCAGAGAATAATTGAAGCGAGAATGTATTTGGCTTTGGACATTCGTGGTTTTATTTCTATTTTTTATGGTGTTCCCCTAAAAAGTGACTTCCTGGCGCCTCGCATTGTTTGAATGCAACACAAAACAACATTGAAATATGCGACATGAATTTGTCCCCTTCCCTTTGTTTGTTGCAACCACATCAAACAGCAACCAATGTTGCCGCTGCCACTGTGGCAACTGTCAATGCCACAAGTATTTATATGTATATATTTATTTTACATATACATACATATGTACATACATATTGATATGTTCTTTTGTGTGTGTGTGGGGAAAACTGACTCCCCTCATCGCCCCATTAAAGTCACTTTACTTCAAATTCTATGCGCGCTTCATTTTCAAATTATTCAAACTCATCAGGCAAACACGAAGGGCGACCAAGTGTCATAAAAACAAATATACAGAAAAGTCGAAAGTGAATAGGGATGGGGAAGCAGGAAAAAAGGAAGACGAGTTTCTGGAACATACTACTCAGAAGTCGCATAAAATCAATCAGAGATCTGAAGAGCAGGAGACACATGAGGAATGCTTGAAACAATTAGTGACGGTCGATAAGAGTAAACAGATGTTAATTTCATGGCTCGGCATAAATTAGTAGGGCATGAAATAAGTCTGATATACATTTATCTAGTCTTGACATTCGAAAACTTTCTTCTTTCTAGCTTGGAGGAGAAGGAAAATAAGTTGTATTAGTTATCAAATTTATTGATTGATTGCCTAAAATTCTTGTAAGTAATTAGTTTGCAATTAATAGCTTTTTGTGGCCTAAATGCCAAAGACAAAACCTTTTACACCTATGCACACACAAACACACACACACACAATTGGAAGGCACAGCAGTGTGATAATTTATAATAATAAACATTGTTGAGATTACGCAAATAATTAATAAATAATAGACTGAATAATAGAAGAACATTTTGGAGTTAAAGCAAACTCAAAATACAATTTAAAGTGATAGGATTGAGTGAATTTGACTCTGAAAGACCCTGTACTTATTCAGCTAAGACCAGATTTTGTGTTTATTGGCTTAAAGCTGTGAAAGTAAATGTGATTCTCTTAAATTAAATAGGCACCTAAATACCTTTTTGGTGCATCCAGCTCTTGTTTTATCTGAGGTCTCTGATTAAGAATATTTGTATTCATGGTATGGTTGTATGGTTTATTCAAACCTTCTGCTACCTGTTACACACCTTTTGCCATTGACAAATTGAACATACCCCTTTTACTATTAATGTGTGGGGTCCAAAAATGTTATGCAAATTCAATTTAAACAACCACAAAGACAACAGACAGAAAGACATCCACAGACAGTGAGCCAGATACAGAGATATACAAAAGTAGAGGTGTAAATGGCCCATTATATCAATCTCAATTCCAATTCCAGTCCCAGTCCATGGATATTGGGTTAAGGATGAGGTGAGAATGAGTCTGAGCATTGACACGTTTAATGGGAATCACTTTTCGCAGTTCGAAGTGTGACACTTTAAGTTGGACAACTTCATCAACAGATTTCGAGTAGACACAACTCGACACTCGATTCGACTCAACTCGACTCAAAATGTTATTGTTATTGTTGTTCTTGATGTTGTTGATATTGTTGTTTGTGTTTGAAAGCAGACGGACGAGATAGAAAACAAGAGGACAAATATGTACATCTACATTGATGTTGTCCCCCAATAGACAGAGGACTCTCTGGCAAGGTCTTGGGAAGTGTCTGAGAGAAAGACAGCCTCGTGATTGTCCCTTTGCGGCTTGTCGAATATTCAACTAAGTAAATTATGCAAATTCTTATGGCCGAAATGCCTACTTGGCAGTTTACATTTGAAATGCCACCGAACGCTGAGTAGGACGAAAACGAAGAGAAACGAACTAGAAACCAGAAATCGGATGCAGGCTCTTTTTGAGGCCAATGGACAGTCAAGAATTTGGGATGGGGAAGGATATACTTATTTACTGACATTGCCAGACACTTTTGAATGACAGCCCTAGAAGTACACACTGATTGCTCTAAACGATCCAACTAATATATTCAAAAGTCGGCATAAATATATGCATGCAAAAGCATATTCACATATTCACATGCACATGGAACTTATTCACGAGTACTTTTGCCATTTTGTGGGTGAATTCATTTATAGGCACGCTTGATAAAAAGTAAACAAGGTCCCAATTTTGTAAAACACTTGACAGATGTTTGACTCTCTCTCTCTCTCTCTGTCTCGCTGGGTATCTGTTTCTGTTCAAATTATATATTACAACAGATACAGCAATGGCAAAAACAATGTACTTTCCCTCCCCTCCACCTCACCTCGCCAACATGATATGTTACAATATCGTTTTGGGCCTGCATTCAAATATAACAAGTAAGAACGTTACAGTTGAGCATGCTCGACAGCAAAATACCCAGTATTTTTGCAGTCTCTTTTATAGAATCTTAACAGACCAAGTAATTAACTATTAATTATATATATCATATATCAATCAAGATATTACCTGTTTAAAAAAGAAACCATTTTAAAAACCTCAGAACTTCATTTAAGAATATTATATACAGACAATCTTCTGTTCCACCTACCAAATTATTAGTCTGTAGCTTTTATCATGATCTGCTAATTATTCTGCATAGGATACTAGATGCCTCCTTCTGTCAGTTGCATAAGGTTCCATAGAGTTAAAATACTTGTTTATCCTATGGGTACGGTAGCAACATCAACAGTCGAATCCCCAATCTCCCCTCGTCGTACAGTCTCGAAGGGATGACAATCTCGGAACAGTCTCTGTTGGCCAACTACATATGAATACAATGAATCTGGCCCTCATATATCCATATAGTACACTCACACATGTGTACATACATTTACCATTCCCCTTGACATCGCCCTCGTCCCCCTCAGTTCCCGCAGCCTCAGTTCCCTTTCCTTGTCCCAATCACGTTGTGTATTCGACATTCGCACTGAACATTACCGGCTTCAAAATCAACACACACAAGCAACATTTGTAACAGAGTGACAGAGGGGAACAAAGAGAAAGAGAGGGGGGGAAGGGGCGATTTTTGTGTGTGAGGAGAGGCGGTGTCATGTGTGTGGTAGTTAAATTGAATTGAAAGCTTTGTTATCGCACTGACAGAATTATGATGCGATAATGCTCCTAATGACCTGTTTTTCGTTGTCAACTTCGTTTAAAAATAAACTAAAACTGTGAAATTTAATTAAGGTGCCCTTAGCCAAAGCCAAAACCTGAGCGTGAGCGTGAGCCTGGCACACGGTAAACTCTAAACTGTACACGGCAGCCGGTAAAAGGCGGAAAATCATTTTGGTCAAGCGATAAATCCAATTTAACACCCATTATGTTGAAAACACAAAAATAGCTTGCAATCAGCTACACTCCCTCAGGGAATCCCCCATTCCGATGTCCACTGTCCAATGTCGACGCTCTTGCCATTTGGCACCTTCGTGTGTGCTCTATTAGAGCCTGCCACAAGGGTTGCAACAACAATCATAGGGACAACACTCATTATGGATTTTATCAGATAAAGTCGAGCTAGCTTTAAGCGACCCAATTTCCTTAATGATCCTTGGATATTTTTAGATGTTCGCCAGCCAATGAAGTTATCATTGCGAAGTTTTACAAACGGAATACATTTCTAAGTGACCTAGGTGTTATAGCCTCCATTGATTCATTGCTAAAGATATTGTCTTTGGTTAAGAATTGGAACCTGTGAAATGTATATCAACTTGAATAAACATTTCCTAAATGCTGTATGTGGTTTCATTTACTTCCTTTAATAGACTGTTCTTAGACTTCCGAGAATTCATAGATTCGTATTAAAAGGGTTGGCTCTTGGTTCTGTCTTAGGAACTCTTAGAGCCCTAGTCGTGTATATAACTCAAAAATCGATTTCTGAGTATCTTTTATTGTCAGGGATGTTGTGGAGTCTATTACAAAGTCATAAATGTGCAAATTATGCGTTTCCTGTCGTTAACGACAAGCTGAGCATCCATATTTAGTGCTAATGCACATACGTGCCCACATATGCGTATGTGCCATTAAGGAGGCTCTATACCAGAAAGGATAGAAAGGAGGGTGCTCCTCTATAGTATGTTCCGCCAATTTCTCAGCTATGCGTACACGTAAGTCTCCGTGGTTTTGTTGAAAGCCACGTGTGACTCTCTGGTGGCAAACACGGAGTCAAATGAAGAACAATGGTACAGACACTGAATGTTGTGAATGTTCTGTGCCCTCCCTCCCTATGCTGAACCCAGCTGTGAGAGACAACTCAACCAAATACAACGACTATTACCAGCAGCAGGTACAGTCAAGTGGAGTGCCACCCAATATGAGCAAAGAGACAGGGGCGAACCTACGTAAAACAAGCCACAGACGATGTCATTGAGTTCATTGAGTAAGAAAGCTACATTCGAGAGTAATTGACTGCGAGATACTTGATACTAGTTCGATTGAAAGAATTAAAAGGCAATATTTAAAAAACACAAAATTGGAGAAGGGGATGCCCGCTGCATGTAGATCAAGTCAGGAACAAAATGACACTCTGCTTAAAAATCGGCTCAGTTTTGACAAAGTAATGCAAGTTTAAAGTTAGGGAACTCTTTGAAGTGCAATGTACAAGTCAATATTTTGGCACTTAGGCAGGATTCTTTAAAATAAAATGAAAAATAAATAAACACTGGAAATTTAAAATGTTGTTCTAGTTGATATTAATTGTTTAAATTTATTTAATACCTCATGTGAGGGTATAAAATGCCTTCTTCTGCCTGCAACTTACATTTTAATATACTCCTACTCCCTTTAAAGTATCGAGATCTGTATGTATAGGCTATGGGTTGATTTATTAAAGATGCAATCAACGAACTGTAACTTACACAATCACAAAGCTAATATACTCCTGTATCCTTTGTACCCTGTACATGAGTCCTTTTCCCGCTCACAGAATGCTTTCCATTGGCAAACATTGAATGCTGACAACGTTGACGGCTAAAACAAAGGCGTGTGTGTCGGCTGTGCTTCTAGCCAGAGTGTGCCAAACCCATGGGCAACAACTTGGCAATGTCAGCACATGAAAGCGGAGTCAAAGAGAGGGAGAGTTTGGTTGTGGGGGGAGGGGGAAATACTCTATGTGTTTAGTAAGCCAATGTCGAGTATGACAGAGTGAAAGAGAAAGAGGAATGTATTTCAATTTACAGTGTTAGCCACAACTGTTGCAGGCTTACGAACTGGACACAATCAATGTGAGATTCGGACAGATTACAGATGTAAGTTTTCAATGCGTCAGCCGATAACTGACAGACTGTTTCTCATTATTATAATGAGAAAGGACTCGAAATGTTTACCTGAAGAGAGCAGAAGCTATAGAGAGAGAGAAGTTTCAATCTGTGATTGAATTATTAGGAAATACCAACAGATGAATTTCCTAGTATACTGCTTGCCTGTCGACTTCCATATTGATGAAATCTTTGAACACAAAGACTCACTTCCGACCATATCCCCAGGGGAGGTCTGAAGTGGGAAGTGATAAGGGGGTATGGGAGGAGGGGAGGACGGAATTTGCCATAGTACGCCCCATGAAATCAACTCTTAACCAATCTGTTCCATCCAATGAGCGCCACCGCATTTGTTGGTGCGACAAAGAAACCACGCTCACCATGCAACCCACACTCTCAGCACACACCACACACACACACACCACACACACACACCACACACACACACCTAACCAAAGCAGTCGACTGTGTGTATAGTTAGCAAAAGGAGGAGAAGGAGGAGTAGAAGCGATGGGGAAGAAAACTAACCGCAGCTGCACGTGAGCGTGTGGAGAGAGGGGGGAATAGAGCGGGATAGACGACGATGGAAGCGGCAAGTTTGCCGCACGTGGCACATACGGAAAAAGCGGAAAAGCGGAAAGGAAGCACGCCGAAAAGACGCTTCCCCATTCCCTTCTCGTCTTTTGCCTCGGCGTTACAACTTCAACATGTGGAAAAAAGTCAGGCAGACAAGCCCAACAAATGTGGTGTCGCATTTGTAGTGAAAGTGCCACAGTATACACACGCACACACACACGCACCCTCAAACACACTCCTACACAAACACACACACACACACACACAGTTTTTGTTTGTGTGTTGTGGGTGTCGTTTGTTTGGAAAGAAAAACTACATGACATGTTTCAACGTCAAACGTACGTTGCAGGGAACAAATTGCGGGGGTTAAAAGGGGGAAATGTGTGAATAAGGGGGAGTGAGGAGCGGGGAGTGGAGGGAGTAGACGCCGCCGTATCCCGCCTTATCAACAGGCGGCAGAGCAGATAAAAATTGTAGGAAGAAGAACGCAGACAGACGCCCAGAAATCCGAATTAGGCGGCAAGCGTTTGTTCCTTGTTGTTGTTGTTGTTGTTGTTGTTGTTGTTGTTGTTGTTGTTGTTGTTGTTGTTGTTGTTATTGTTGTTGGTGGCGGTGGCGGTGGCGGTGTCGTGTTTGTGGCGTTGTGCCACCGAAATCCCCATCTCCTGTCCCCTGTCGCTTCATGTCGATCGCCAGGATTCTGGGCATGTCATCCGACATCCTAACCTTGTAACTACACAGAGCGAAAAAAGTGTGTACTGTGATTAAGTTTCAATTACCTTGAATTAAAGTTTTAGTATTTTAGGTTCTTAACAAGTGTAAGAAATTTGTTTTTTAATAGATATGTTACTTGAGACCATATATTTCTCTATTAATAAAGCGTGAACAAAAATTCTAAATAATATTAAATAAATAGGCAAATGTTAATTGCTAAAAAATCTAAATATTTTTTTGTGAACGCAGAACAAGTTTTTAGGATATGAAAAGGGGAACTCTTAACAAATTTCAGTTAAACTTTAATTATTTGAATTTATCAATTGAGCTTAAGTAATTTATAATATCTCATAGTAATAAAGTTGGCAATGTGGTATTTGAAGTACAAAATACTTGACTATTTCTCTCTGTGTATGTGTGGACATATTGTATATATAGAAAAATGTGCGCGTTGATTCTTTGTGAGTGGTTGACGGTCTCGGTGTCGTAGTGTCTCCATGTCTCCATGTCTCCATGTCTCCTTGTCGCGGTGTCGGAGTCGGAGTCGGTGTTGGTGTCGGTGTCGCTTTCACCCTGCCACAACGTAATTTATTTTTGGTGCAATTGCGGAAGAGAAGGCGTGTTGAACCCAGCCAGGACATCCAATAGCTTCAGCCAATTCACCATCCACTTGCTCCTTCCTCTCTCTCCCTTTCTCTCTCTGTCTCTCTTTATGGTAACATGTGCGGGTATTAAGTGTATTCCACATGAGTGGATTTGCCGAGATTCGCGATGGTTCACAGCGTGTTGGCTGTTTAACCTGGATCAAAGCAAAATCACTTGCAGCCAACTCCCTCTCAAACCATACCCAACCACACTCTATCTATCTATCCATCTATTCGTTCATATATTCATCAATTACAACAACTTAGAATGTCAATGTCAAAGCAATGCTGCGATGTCATTATCAATTTAGATCGCATCTTAATTGCCCGTTTGTGAATTGCAAATTGGCAATAGAGAACAGAGCTCTGATAAAACCAATTGACCACTTCATGAAACCTATACATTAACACCATTTAGCTTAGTACAGTAACTAAATAATTCGTGTGATTATTGACACATGTTGAGGGTACTCAATGGATTAGCGATAATTTACAATTTATTTAAGTTAAGGTTTTGGTGTTAGAAATAATATAAAAAAATGAGGAATTTAACTTTCTATATTACCAAGTACGATATCAGATAGACAAATATATCACTTTTATTCTTTTCTGCTAAAATAAGTTTAAATTTAACTTACTTACTGTTAAATTACATTTGTAATTTCTATATTTAACATAATCTTTTTGAAATCCACATAGAGTTCCAAAGTAAGTCCTATATATATTTTATTATAAACCATAAAAACAAATGTTTGCTTATTTTTTGGAAATAATTAAAGAAAATATTTTTGCAAAATTACGTATGAATAATCTACATATTGATGTCAAATTTTTGGATACAGCGAGGATACAGTTGTTTCGTTTGGTGATTTGTAAAGCAGATTTGAATAATCGATATTGAATACGGATTTACAATCTCTACTAGGACTTGTAGAAAATTTGTTATACTTGAATTTGAATAGGAATGTTGGGAAATTTGTTTATTTTATGGGTAGCAAATTGTTAAAGCGATAAGTAAACATTATACATTTGTTGAATATGCTTTGGGACAAGTGTGTTTGGCATTTGAGAATTGTAGACGTTTCTGTTCCTTCGTTGAATGTGTGTTGAAATAAGCTGCGAGTTTGGAGTCCTGTGCTGAATGGTTGACTGCTTTTTGGGTCCATTTCAGCAAATTAGGTTGTAGTCGCGTTTACGCTTTCGCTTCGGATAACAGATACTAAAGAGAGTGAGGGGGAGAGAGACAGAGAGAGAGAGAGAGAGAGAGAGAAGAAGAGAAGCAGATAGAGACTTTTTCATACCTCGTAAAGGACAGCTAATTGCCACGAGAGGACGCTCCTCGCTCACTGTCATTATTAGAGTCCTGGTGAGCAGAGCTGAGGTATAAGCTCGAATTCATGCCACGCCATGCATCCCATCCACTGTGAACATGCGACATGTGGCATGTGGCGTGTGGCACAGTCAACTCAGTTGCCGGCAGCGCCATCAGCATCATTATCATTGCCAACGACATTGCGTCATTAAACGAGATGCTCAACAACCGGAAAGCTAAATGTCCTTGCGCCTCAATGTGCCGATCGTCGACATACACACACACACACACACATACGTATACTATTTGTTGCATGCAACACTTTGTAGCAGCAACCAGAAACAAACAAACGAGAATACCTCCGAATTCCGTAGTATATTTGTCACGTGCTCTGGCGACGAGTCTCATCACTTTCACTCTGCTAGCCTGGCCAAGTCCTCTGGTTATCCTGGTTATTTTGGCCTGGCCTGTCGTGGCCTGGCTTGGCCGCAGGGACTGAACTGTAAATTTATGGCATGCATTTGTTTTGCACTCTCGATTTGATTAATGTTGTGACAGCTTTACAAGTGTCGCGCCCCGAGACCTCTGTGCGGCCAAAGTTCATTGGGGGGATTCATCATTTACACAACGATTGCCTCTCTCGCTCTCTCACATTCACTCTTTGTCTCCATCTCTGTCTCTTTTGGCCCCATGTTGGCCGAACAGAACAACAGTTGTCACAATTTTATACGCACACACATCTGTGTGTGAATACACTCAAACTACTTGGCCATAAAAATGCTAAGTTTAAAAGATAAATTTACTTCGAAAGTGACAACATTCTTTTGAATGGAATTGAGCACTGTATTTGTTTATTCCATTTGTTTGGCAGTACGAAAGAATTTTGGAAAAGTTTACACCAGAATAGGAAGGAGAAACTACGAGCAATATAAAGCCAAGAGAATATTTTGTACAAATCTATTTTACAACCACTTTTTATATCAAAGCTTTCTTGAAATTCTTTCCATTTTGATACATTCCTTTTTATTGTTAAAAAATTTGAAAAAGTCTGTCTAGTTAATATATTTAAAATATTAACAAAACCAAAACAAAATGAAATTGTATTAATTGAAAAATGTTCAAGTCATTTTTATAGCTCTACATGAAAACTTTAACAATAATTGTGTCAAAAGTTTCTCGGAAAAGTCACGCCCAGAAGTGAAAAAGTATGATATGGCACATTTCATAAGTAGACAAAGGATAAGTGAAAAAGTTGATGGAGAGAAAAGTGAAAGTCAATTAGAAAGGCTTTCTCTCTGTGTAAAGCGTTTATTTAGCCGTCTGTCTGTCTGTCTGTCTGTCTGTCTGTCTGTCTGTCAGGACATCCGTTTGGTAGGCATAACCCTGACTTCTTGTCGCGTGTTTTTTTCCTTCTTTCTATTTTTGTTATACTTTTTGTGCCAGAATGATTGAGGCGTTTGTATAATCCGTTTGTCATGGCCTCTGACAAAAGCTAATTGTCGCTAGTGTTGGATGTTATTCTAGAATTATATATACATATATATGTGTGTGTGTGTGGATGTGTTTGTGTGTCCATTTGAAAGGACTCGCAAATGGTTTTATTGTGACATTTCATTTTTACGCCCTGTGAATGCAGATGGTCTTGATTAATTATCGGCGAAAACTGTCGAGCTCTGACATCTCCGGCAAAGAGTTGGTTCCCTGATTTCGTCGTCCTTTGACAGCAGACGCCAAATGTTTTGCCCGATGTGGGGTTATCCAACACCAACACAAGGACTGTCAGACAGAGAGACAGGCAGACAGACAGACAGAGAGACATATAAATTCAGTAAGCTATACTTGCAACTTGTGGCAAGCAGGAGTTGGAGCAGAAGCTCTCGGCGTGTCAGCGATAATCAGTTGGCAACAAAGTTTTAAGCGCGAACTCAACCGCAATTTCCGCTTCACCAAGATAAACGACGCGTAGTCAGCAGCGACAACCAGGGATAACCTCGATGTGGGACGGATAACGGGTCTGTCTGGAGTTGGGGTAGGGGTATTTGGAAGTGGAACGTACCACGTACAATTGTTTACCGAACATAATTTATTCAAAATGAACATTTAAATAGGTGTCGTGTCGTGGAATATTCATTTTCATTTAAAACATGTAAATTGTAAGCAGTATTTGATGCGATTGAATGCTCAACTGCCTCCGATTGTCGACTGTCGACTGTTGTTGCACATGGATTCATTTAACCTCAATTTAGGCTCGATTATGCCTCACGCATCTGTGCAACTGGGCCACGACACCACACGGTCACCCCTAAGCATAGTCAGGGTTACTATTGCAGACCCCATAACACAAAGTTTTCATTAAAAGGGCGCATTTAAAGACCGTTTATACAATTAAAAAGCAATTCTCCATATTCTTAAACTAAGCAACTTTCAAGTATCACAAAATGTGTATATTTTTAACAAATTAAAACTAGCTTCCTGACTGAACAAAGCGACATACAATGCATTTTAAATGAATCTTCTTATTGTGTTTAAATATGAAATATTTATATTTTATTAAAGCTAAAATTAAATTAATTTTGATGAAAGGCTTGGCATATTAAATGATTTTAAAAAATCCATTAGTTTGGCTGAAATAAATTTGACTAATTATCATGAATAAATGCGTTTAACATATGCATATGAAATTTACCAATAAATATTTACATATTTTAAGTTTAAAATTATTTATGGTAGCTCTTGTTTATGACTCTGAAATATCCAAGCTTGACATTTCAGGAGCACCGACATTTAATTCGGTTGTTATCAACACATCTGAATGTGATTGGCTTTGTAGAGAATGTATGAGTACTTACTTCGATCTGATGACCGAATAAATGGTCAATCGCAATTTAAATCTGTATGCCACACAATCACTCACACACACACACACACTTACACATGTAACTGAATCACAATCGCTGCCCACTCAGATTCCGGATAAAGAAATTTCAATCCAGGCATCACATCGCAACGATTTAATCGATGACGCTCAATGGAGTCAAACAACAGTCCAAGAGCCTCTGCCCTTCGGCTTTAATATATATACTATATATATATATATACTGTAGTAGTATAATGTATACAGTATACTATAGATGTATGCATGGAAGAGACGTACTCTCGTATGTTAACCTTTAACCGGTCGATCTGCGGTTGACACTGTCCGTCTGCATGTGGAATTTATTTATCTTGGTTTTATGCAAATGCCCACCAGCTCCTGATTGTCATGAGAATCTGCTGCTTAGACATGATTCCATTCCATTTCCAACCAACTCGAGTGCGGTTATTTGACTGCAATCCACACACGTCTCCATATGTACATACATGTCAGAATATATGTATGTACATACTATATAAACACATCTATAGACATCTATAAAGGCATCTTTAAGCGCAATCAACTAACGCTAGTAAAAGGTGACGTTTAAATTAATTAAGGATCTATGGTCTATGGTCTATCTCAATCTCGTTTTCGTGGTTTTTCTTAAGGAATATTTAACAAAGCAAGACAGGATTCCCAATTGAAGGAAATTGAATAGAAAACTGTTGAATGATTTTATAATATTAGTTTAAACTATAGTTTAAAACTCGACATAAAAGGAAAAACAAAATTTGTGATATTTTCTTGGTCTCAAATTGTGGGAAGTGAAGAGAAAACTTTGCTTGCATTTTTTTATGATAATAATCACAAATATCTATGGTAAAGGACTTTAAACAACACTTTAAGCAGTGTACATATACGGTTAGAGAACAAAGATCAATAGAAAAATTCCAAATGATTGAGCAACTGTTGCATGAACCTCCTTTCTTGTTTGGTCCTTATACAGATCAATATTAACGTATATTATAAATCCTGTTTAATCTCTTTCGAAAATTGTCCTAATGAGTAAAGGTTAATTTGATTCCTGACAACTTTAAATTTTAAACCTGTACATAGCAGAAATAGTTAATTACTTATTATTGTTAAGGCAATTAATTGTCTGGTATAAAAATGGATCACGTCAATAAAATAAACACGGACAAAACCGGTTTACACATATGCAGTTATATACATAGACGTTTATGTTGTACTTTACCCAATAAGCAAATCTAAAACACCTTTTGTTCTTGAATTTCTGAATAGTTCAGTCGCATTGTCTGGCAAATTTACGCGTATAAGGGTTCAACCTGCTCTAGACTACTTATAAATATTACTTTTCACACGGCCTAAAAAGGACAACAAATGGGCTAAAACAAAAAGCAGACACAAGAGCTTGTGTCCTCAGTCTATTGTTGTCAATAGTTACATAAATTTGAATCAAATTAGGTCTTCTCCATAGTCTCCCCTCCCCTTGGCACCAACAAACTACAACGAGCCAAAGTGACCAACAGCTAACGCATGTGTTGCGCATTTGCGTATAAGAGTTTCTCTCTCACTTTGTAGCTGGGAACGTTTGTGTTGCTAAACTGTGCTCAGCTTGGCAACATGTTGCCGGAAGCATTTCACGAGAGAGCGAGAGCGAAAGTGCAATGCGAGGCATTGTGTAGCAACATTTACAGCACGAAGCGCATTTCTTTCATTCGCTCGCTTTCGATTATTTAATAATGTCATGATCTCGATTAAAATCTAAAAATATATATAAAATAAAAAGTCTAATTTTTGTATAGCTTGTTTAATTTAGAACTAGCCATAGACTAGATTTTATTCTGTTTTATTACAAATAATGAACTTATTGTCTGCCATTTATAATATGGTCAAACTTAAAATTTATATATTGTCTATAATTGTTGGTAAACAAATCGAAAGACCAGACCAAATAACTTTTATAAATTTAGTTGGAGTTCTTTTAAGTATACCTTAGAAAAATTCAATCAAAATACAGCGTAGACAATTCCTTTCGTTATATGTATTTATGTATGTATGTAGTAAGTACTTTCTTTAAGCTAAGCTTTTAAAGGCACTGTTAATTTATAAATATAAAGAAATATTTAATATTATTATTAAATTATTATTGTTAACTATAATTAACTGTCTAAACAAAATTGCTAATTGTTTAATCTACCGATCTTAAACACTTTGTTATTGCTCCTTTGAGGGGGTGGAATTTATTGCTTGTCCACTCCACTCGCTCTCTCTCACTCTCTATCAGAGAGAGCGTAAAAGAGAGGCACTAAGTTGCTGGCAAGTTTGTTGCTATTGTCATGTGCCTTGGCATGTGGCGCCTGCTCAGCCGTGTTGAGGCAGGCAGACAGTCATTCAGTCTAACGGGACCAGTGGATACGTTAACATCGTCGTCGTCGTTGTCGGTTGGTTACAACAAATTTGTATTCGTGAGCTCAATTGATGCTCGTCGTCGTCGTCGTGATGGCTTCCCCCCGGCAGCCTCCACCGTCGTAAGTGTCTAGTGTCTGGTAGTGTTTTTGGTGGTGACTCTGGTGGTGGTACTTCTGATGGTGCTGTTGTTGTTGTTGTTGTTGGCGTGACATCAGCATTACCACAGATGCTGTTGACACGTTCGAAGGCCATCGCCAATGGCTGCCGCACCGGGAGATGCCAAAAAAATGCTCGCTGTGTTTTTAAATTTTTTTGGCAAGCAACGCGTTGCGGTCGCGAATTTTGAAAAAGTGGAGCGCCAAAAATGCCGTGAGATACCGAGACCGAGACGATAACCGTCCTACATGCTGTGCTGTGTGCCAAGCCGTGCCGTACCGTGTGCCTCGAAAGTGGAGTCGCCTCAAATCCTGCCAATAATCGCATTGCGGCAGTTGCCGTGTTATTTGTGCAATGCGTATAAAATACGCTCTGCTCGACACAGTGGAAACGTGCTAATTATAATATGTTAATGTGTATGCCACAACGAGGCAACAACAACAACGACAGCAACGACAACGGCAACAAAGCGAGTGCAACTTGTGAAATTGGCCAAAAATTGCGCGACCGCAAACCCGGAGGCGTCCACGTAGGCAATGATGTTGCCAGAGACGTAGACAAGGACAGAGACGGGCGTAAAGAGCGGTTTGGGAGGGGTGGTGTACAGTACAGGGGTAAGGGTTGGGGTTCGGGTTGGGGGACTGTGCAAATATTTGGCACATACCCGAGCAACGAACACCGAGCACAAAAGCCGACAAAACGAAAGCAACAAAAGCAATTATGCAAATATTGCAAAAATAACGGCAACAGAGTTTTTCCAACTGCGTGTGTGTAAGTGTGTGAGAGTGCGTAGTGGGTGTGTGTGTGTGTGGGTACAAGAGTGGGTAGTGTATATGTTAGCCAACTCAAATTGATTAGCATAAGCGGATGCGGCATTGATGCTGCCTCTTTTAACTTCCCACACACACTTAAACAAAGTCTATATGCAATTTCAACACTCACACACACACACGCTCTCTCCATCTCTCTCTCTGTCTTTCTCCGTGTGTGTGTGTGTGTGTTTGTACGATGTGCACAATTAGCGCCAAAGTCCACAAAATCGACTAATCAAACAAAGGGACGGCATCGTCGGAAAACTCGAAATTAAATTGGGGGGATTTTTCACGCCTCTGTTGACGGCAACAGCAACAGCGACAGCGACAGCAGCGACGTCGACGTCAATGCCGACGGCACCGTCGAGTCTCTGCGCCAGTCGCTGGGCCGCATCATTCGCAAAATACGCGCGTAATCTATTTTCATCGCTCGACTTATTTTAATCTAGACACGGCCCTCTCAGACTGAGACTTAGGCTAGATACTCGCAGCAGTCAAAGTCAATTGGTTGACTGGGTAGTGGGGTAACTTCCCCTCTCTCTCTCTTTGTCGCTCTCTCTCTCTCTCTGCCTTTCCTTTAAGAGCTCATCTCTTTCTCAGTGCAGCAGGACGAGGAGTGCAGTGTTGATAATAATAAGTAGCCAAAAATAGCTAAAATAATAATAAATGTGCTAGAGAAAATGCCAATAGTTAGTTAGTGAATTAAGCTGATGTTATGAAAATGCTGAATACTGAATTCCTTATTGAACTAATTCCCATAATACAATGTCATTTCTTAAATATTTAGATAAATACCTTAAGGATGCTGTTTTTGTTTTCGCAGTTAATATATTTCTAGATAAATATAATAATGTTATCAAGCAGTCTGTTAAAATAGTCGAATCATTCTTAAAAATAGCTAGATTTCCGCCTAATATCATAATCAGCTAACAACAAATATATAATTTTTCTTGAAATGGTAGTCTGAACATTTTTCTTGAAAAATCACCCTTTCAGCTAATATTATTTCCTTATATTCTTTAGCTTTTTACTGTGAAAAATTGATTTATCTAACTGCTATATAGCTAAAGTGACAGCACTAGAGGCATCGCGTAGCGGCATCAATTCGAGGCTTTGCATTCTCCGTTGCGAAATTAAAAGTAATTTTTAAGGATTTATCACGGATTTGCAGCATCATCGTCCGCAGCTTGACTCGGCAAAAATTTGATGCTTTCCTTACTTTCTCTATCTCTCGCTCGCTCCTTATTTTTTATGCATTTTTTTTTTATTTTTTGGTTTTGGATTCGGATTATAAATTGATATTAATACGCGTAATTTACATTGCTGCCACTTACCACAGTTACTCAAGCACTGCCACTTGCAGCACGACTCTCGCTCTGTCTGTCCCTATTTCCGTTTCTGTCTCTGTCTCTGTCTCTGTCTGTGTCACTGCCACTTCCCATTTCCCTGGCTACGCTCCTCCCACACAACGCCAGCTTCGAGTTGAGCGTGTAATTAAATTATCACAACTTTATCGCGTAAGATGAGAAAATACTCGCCCAAAAAATGGGAGGTTTGGCAAAGTGAAGCCCAAAATTGCTGGCCAACATTGGAATCTCAGTGGAGCTTTAGTTAATTACTTGCTTAGATTTCCCGGAACTTTTGGTTAATTACAACATGCCTCCTCCTTTTCCCTTCTTCACAAAGGATACCCCAACAGACAGTAAGAGTACAGCTTAAATAATTGCAACTGCAACTTGCAACTGACAAATGCACTTGAGATGTTGAGTATCTGAAAATTAAAAAATGCCTTTAATACCTTTGCCAAGTTTTTATTTTATTTAAAATCCAGATGAACTTTGCAAACTAATTGGAAAATAAATCAGAATTTAACTAGACGCACATGTGTATGCAATCTATTTATATAAATATTTTTTTAAACTTTATTAGTTAATAATAAAAAGAAAATACCAAAAAAGAAACGTATTTGTCTGAAATTTTTTCAATTCATGATTTACGTGTAACATGTGCACCAATATTGAAATTGGCAGTCGAAAAGCTATACCCTCTATCATGTGGGACGAAGGATAATACCAGCTTACAAATTATCATACACTGAAATGTTGACAATGTAATAAATGGGAAATATCTCTTATGAACAGTTCAGAGAGAGCACAATCATAAAAATATTCGATTTAAATATAGAGAAAACTAAAAATCAATTCACAAACAAATACAAATACATATATCAAAATACCTTTTTTCGAAAATAATTTACAATAGGTATTTTCCCGTCAGGCAATCTTATTTTGTTTTTGTTTCTGAAGTTGTGGGATTTTTCGTCTTGTTGTTCTTTCATTGTGGATATACGAATGCGAATATTTACATTATTTTTAATATACGTCCAGAGTTACAGAGCCAGCCGGAGTCGGAGTCAGAGACGGAGTCGGAGTCAGAGACGGAGTCAGTGTTGGAGTCCTGTTTGAGCTTCGCATCGAAGTCCGGCGGGCATTTATACATTTTCCGGCTTTTCACTTGCCTTGCACTTTTTCTCTCGCATACTCGTATATTCCGATTTTTTTGTTGTTTTTCTTTTTGTTTTTGTTCTCGTTTTCAGTTTCGTTTTCGTTTTGGCTCTTTTATTATTATTAAACCAAAATAAATTGTTCGTTTTGTTTGTTCAACAGAGTGTTACTTTTTAAAGGCCTCAGTCTCTGTCGCTTTTCTCTTCCATTTATTCTCCCTGCCCTTTCCCCCTCCCCATTTTCCTGTCATACCTCCTTTTTGTCCCCCAACCAAAAGCGGTTTATTGGCAAAAAAGGCATAGAAATATTATGTTCCCTTTGGAGACGCATCGAACACATGTTATACATTCTTTTTGTTTTCGTAAGCATTTTCTTTCCCGTTTCTATGGGTCCTTCCTGGTCGAGGTCCTGTTTCTCACTCTCTGTTCCCTACAATCACAATCAGACCCTGTCCTCGTCGCGGCGGTTTGTTTGCTTGTTTGCACATTCTTAACTGGCAATCAGGACCCCCAGACCAGTTCCTCCCTTTCCACCCAAAAATTGTGGGCCTCTTAAGCATGTGGGCGCATGTGTGTGGCGGTGTGTGTGTATGTGTGTGTGTGTGTGTGTGGGTGTGTGTGATTGTTAAAGAACTTTTGTCATTTTGCTAATTTACCATTATTTACTTGTTGTTTACACGGCATCAGCCCGGAGTTTATTCTCAACAAACTTGCCCACAATATGCAATAGCAATCAAGGCTAAAAGCCTCCAAATTCTTGGAAAAGATTCAGAAAAGTTTACTTCGCTTATCGGTTTAATAATCATATGTTATTTACCCTACAACAATTAAATGATCATTTATTTATTTACTAATTTATTTATTACCTTAACAAAACTGCCAAACTTTTGTTACTACAATTATTAATAATTTAAGGACTATTTTTTTTTCAATTTTAACTGAGACATATTATTAAGTTTCACATTCACTTTTATACACTTTACATCGAAATATCTTGAAGCAACATTTGTAGTTAACTGGGAGCTTAACTAAACATTGAACACTTGACTTGTACTGTATTTAAAATTAAACTTTTTTTCTCTCGTAATTATTTATTTATGCTAACACGAAAATAAGTCAACAATTGTCGTTCAATGGTGGCAGCCTTTAAATTTATGCTGAATATTTAGAAAAGATATATTCTCCCTATTTACTTGACAACCATTAAATAATAGTTTTTCTAATTTATATTTCACTCTTTTATCGGAAACTTGCATTATTTATTATACAATAATAAAATTGTAATATCTGTAACTTACATTTTATTATTTGAACAATAAATTGCACTATTTTCAAACTCTTTTGGAGAGTCTCAATGAGCACGTGCTCAACCCATTCGTCCAATTTCCAGCCGGATAGCAATTGCACTCCCCAAAAGAGGGGATAAAAAGCTATGAAGAAGGCATTAAAAAAGTGTTATTGACCATTTGTGAAGTTGCCACAAACGAAATGGCCTGATTTGGATATTTCTAGTTAACCCGCAAATTGAAAGCTGTAATTAAATATAGTCAAATCCATTTGACACCGAATTTGATGCTCTAATCAGCTATTTATTTTGGGATGTCTCTCCCTTTCCCGCTATATCTCTCTCTCTCTCTCTTCTCGTGGCTCTCTCGCTGTTTCTCTAATATTTTATTAACGCCTTGTGCTGCGGCTTGTCTATGAGCATCAGTGTCGGTTTCACTTTGTTTGCGTTTGTGTTTCCGTTCTGCGCGGGTGTGTGTGTGTGTACATATATTTGTGTATGTTTGTGTGTGTTGAGTCGAGTTAACTAGGTCAGGGGATTAACTTTGTTAATAATAAAACACGCAATATTGCCACTGCAGCTGCCGTGAACAAATTCCTTTACTCAAAGTCGCAGATGGCTTTAAAATTTTCGTGCCACTAAAGAAGGTGGACAGCACAGCAAAGAGGTGACAGCGAGGGGGAGTCATTGGGTGAGGGGCTATTTCAGGGGTTCGCTCTGATTTCGTTTCGCAAACGCAGGAGTTTTCCGACTCCGTCCCCGACTCCGACTCCGACTCCGATGCTGCGTCGCTTCGAAAGGAATCTTCTGAATTATTTATGACAATTAAGTTGTAATTTCATTTTATTGCCTTCAACAGAGCCAACATTTCACCGTCCGCGTATGCTTGCCGTTTCCCTTTCCCATCCGTTTTCCATCCACCCACACACCACATCCTGCGTTTTCATCGAGTGCCTCATCCTGCTCCTCGTTCTCGTCCTCGTTGCCGCTTCGTCTTACTTGTAAGTGTAGCACAGTGGTACTTTTGGTCAGATACGCTCGGATTAATTTACAAATCTATTAAGATTTCTTACATCTTTATTCAGAAATAGATTTAGCAGAAAAATATTCTCCAGATAAGAAAAATAATGACACTTTTGAACCACTTTAATTTTGAGTTTATTAAGAGATCAATCAATCAGAAAAGAACCACTGTGCATAGTTCGGGTCTTGCAACTTCGAGTCCACGTTGAATTCTTTGTTCTTTCGTCATTTCACGCCACGCAGCTGCGCAGCTTCAGCATGACCATCGTCCCCTATACCATTCAGTAGCATTCAGTACCATCCAGACCATCCAGACCATCTAGACCATCCTCACCATCACCATGGCCATTCAAAGCCCCTTTCATTTTACTTTCGCCAAATGCCGTCGTAAAGCGGAAAATGTATGTTTTTGCCCTTGATACCACGAACCACTTTTTGTTAAGTTTCGCTCGTTTCGTTTGTTTTTCTTTTTCTTCACATTTTTTTTGCTGTATGTTGATATTTATTTTTTCTTGTGGCATACGCACTTTATTACTTATATATTCTCATATAATATGTTTTAGGTGTTCCAAAAGCTCTCTACACTTAACAAAAATAACGGGGCACCTGTTCCAATCTTGCGTTTTGGGCGGTTTAACTTTTCCGCATGAAAAGTTTTTCCTTTTCCACATTTAAGAATTGTTTTTATCAGTTTATTTGTATAAGTATTTGCAAGAAGTTATAGTACTTTAAATGAGAGTGCTGAACTGAGAGTTATCCTGTCCACAGATAATATATTCTTGGACAACTTTTGTATTTATTACGCGACTGCTTAAAAGTTTTCTGGATAGAAAAATTATATTATTTTCCTTAGAGTGAATCACAAGTTGAAAAGCAAACTACAAATGCGTGGAGTATAGATGACCCAATAAAGAGTTTCACCTGTCATCTTATGCTTTACATAAATTTTTAAAATAAATCTACTCCATTTGTCAGTGTTGTATTCCTACAGGGTATTAAAAAATTGAATGGAAATAGGAAAATATGGTATTAGCAAATTCTTTTGAGCTGTCATAACTGTTAAAGCAAGGCTGAACTCATCTATAGATCACATTAGAAGCAAAGAAACTGTGGTTAACTTTTTGCAACCTTGAATGAAATCAGATTTTTAAGCTCAGCCACGCGCTACGATTCGGGTTGAGAGATTAAAGGTGAGCCAAGAAGCTTGAATAGAATACCTGGAAATGTGCACAAAGTGAAAGAAAGTGAAAAATCTGAAAAAGGCCAAAAAAAAAAAAACAAAAATGAAAGAAAAAAGAAGGAAGCAATTGTGGCCTGCATGACTTGTCTGTGGGCTAACTATGCTCGTATCCTCATCAAACATGGACCCAGGCCATGGCCTGGCCTAGTCCAAGACCACATTTAATATTCCGGCTGTGCCACGAAACACAGATGCTCCGAGATTTGCACGAACCCAGATCAATTATTTAGTGAATGAAGACGCCTTGGTCCTGTCACGTGGCTGTTTCTGATTTCTGTGAGGCATCGAAGAGAGAGGGATGTGTGAAAATAGGGGATAGGCGGAGGAGCATGGTGCGGAATATAGTACATGTACCAGACATTATTTAATAACACATTTTAGTTACAGTTGCCAATGAAAGTTGTACGAGACTCGCTAACCAAATTACTCAGTGTCTTAACTTTGTTCAGTCCCATTACCATTTCCATCCACTATGATTTGTATACTCTGTACCTAAAGCATTACAGTAGTATGATCAAGTTGTGGCAAAGTATGTAACAGGCAAAAGGATACATTTCTAAATCTAAACAGTAGATTATTATGAGCTAGAGTTACCAAGAATATATACGTTTATACGTATACGTAATATAAGCAGCATCAATAGGTTTTTAAGGAGATTTTATTATATGATCCCGCATCATTTAGTGAAAGTTCACTTCTTTGGATAGTCTGTGATCGGTACCGAGTATTTTACTGTCGAGCTCTCTCAACTATAGCTTTCTTACTTGTTATTGGGAGCATTGGAACATCGCTGCTCTCTGGCCTCGTCGAGGTGCTCTTTTGGCCGTTTTAATAGGCCCGCAGCTGCGTCCCATGTTGCAGCTGGTGACTTCTTCTTATTCTTGTTCTTCGAAAGTCGGGAAGCCATTGCACTGTCAAAAGTTTTTGACACGTACAACGACTAAACTTTTCAGCGGTGGGCACAACATAAATAAACACGCCCATGTCGTTGTACATTTAACACCCATACCCACACCCACATCCACACCCATATCCGGAACTGCGACTAACAGAAGGTGGAACAAAGATTGTGGGGGAGGGAACTTAGGTGGTAACTGGGAATTGACAGTAGGACCGGAACGTGACCAGCGGCCGGGCAGCGTTTTGCTCACGTGGGTCCAACTCGGCTGTTTTGTCCGATTTGTCCTTTGACGCTGCTGCTGCTCGTAAATTTTTCAACAAGTTTTTATTATGGTTGCGTGTCCTTGCCAGCAAACACAAGCACAAACACACACATCCACATCCACACACACACACGTCTGTTCTTGTGATTGCGTCGGGGGCTTTTTTATTTTATTTATTTAATAAAATTTAGGAATACGGCTGCAAATAATTTATGGGGCTGGAATTTGCACATTAATCCTGCGAAATGTTGCCAAATTATTGAGCTAATAAATATTTACCTTGCTCACTGTCCCCTCTCATTCCCTCTTCTACTCTCTCTCATCAGAGGAAAGTAAAGTTTCCAATCCCTGTTGGCAGAGCTGACACTAAGCCATAATTTTGATTTAGCCCTCTGAAAAGCTGCTTGAGATTCCTTAAGCGTGCATTTATCTTTACCGAACACATTGGTGTCGACAACAGGACGAGACCAAGGACGAGACGAGGATAAGGAACAGGAGCTGGCATAGGCAAGGGTTTATCAGGCCCCAAAAACTAAGGGAATTACAATATTCACAATCCTCTGGCAAGGACAGGCTATCAATCACAGTTTGTGAATTCGAGTATGAGTATGAGTATGAATTTTGTATTCCAGATTTAGGGCCAATTTGACCTGAACGAGAGAGAGTGAGAGAGAGAGAGAGAGAGAGAGATTTATGTGTGCATTGTGCAAGAAATATACATTTTGAATTCGGCAACTGATGAATTTATTGAATCGGATAGGTAAATCTGCTTTAATCAGTTACACTGAAACAGAAAGCATATTCGGCAATTCGGCAATTGTATTTTCAAAAGGATGCTTATTTGCGAATTGAACAAAACAAGAGATGAATTCCGTTTAGAGGCTGTCAGTGAGTGAGTTGAGTTGAGTTAGTTTGTTTGTCCGGCAATGAAGTCTAATTCAAATTTACATTTGCGACGGTTCAAACAATTTGCTAAATTATTCAACTGGGGACCATAAACCGTATTTTCAGCTGGTTGCGGACCAAAAACCACTGATGAATGTCGACGTGGTGGCCAACTGGCTAACAGTCCGTATCTCTCTCTCTCTTCTCTCTATCTCTGTATCTGGGTCTCTCTGTCTGTCTGTCTGTCTGTATGTCTGTCTGTCTGTTTGTCAGCCCGTGTATTTTTCGTGTTTTGTGGTAGGCGGACACAGTTCCACCACAGGCTTTTCGATGTGTTGAAAATGCAATTGATTTCATTGAATGTTCGTATATTCATCAGAGCACAGAGTGAAAATAAAAAGCAAATAGCGAGCATTTTGATATTTCCATTGAATTTCCGTGGTCGCAGGATAAGTTCGCTGACCGACAAATTTCAATATGATTTCAATTTTCCACTAAATTGAGCTGAGCACAAAAGATGAGAAAATTACGCGAGCAACTTTACGCTTAAATAAATTCAAATAAACGAATAAATAACTGAACTGTATGCAAACCAAAACTGTTAATACTCCAATCCACAACAACTATGAATAGTCTTGGCCACATCTCTCTCTCTCTCTTTCTCTCTAAACCAAGTGACCCTCTTAGCGAACCTTGCCTGTAGCTTGCGGCAACGGATGCTCTCGGCCAAGATGAAAGCTAAAATATTCGGTATATATTAATTTTCATGCAAAAAAATATATAACAAAAAAATGAAAGGAGAAAAGCCAAAAAGAAAAACACATCGAAAAGCCATAAAGCAAAGTTCGGCTGAAAGTTCATCATCGTGAGTGGTAAATGCAACAACCACTATATAAGAACCTTCAACAAACTGAGGCAACTGCGACGGCACGTCAGACATCAGACATTAGACATCCGACAGTTCAGATTCAGATACAGATACAAATACAAAGGCAAAGCCAAAGATATACGTCGACGCTGACGTTGACGTTAGGGATGTTAAAAAATCCACATCTTGTCAAAATTCAATGAACGATACATCGATGCAAAAACTGTATGAAATATAAAACTCTTACTGAACAAATAATCTAAGCGACATACTTCCAAAATGAAGTGCTTAACGTATTTATAGCTCAAATATTAACAAAGTTTATTCTGTTAGTTATATGGTTTTTAACATATACTGTCATTCAAGCATCAAAGTATTCTCAAAACAAATTTTAAGAAATTTCATTGTTGTAAAATTATTGACTCTTTCTTGAGTCAAATCGTCTCTGATCAGACTAATGTTTTCTTGTTGGAATTCATTATTTTGTTAAACTTTTAACTAGCACATTAAACAATCAGCTAGAAATTCTTCAAATACTTTTGTGTTTTAAAACCATTGGGAATCTAAAGTGGTAATGAGTCGCATTTAATTCGGAATAAGTTTTTTGAAATATTTTTAAGTTTATAATAAAAACTTTATATTATTTTTATGTTTGAGGTAAAAAAGTGACTTTTTTGGGGAATTTCTATCTTTGATAGAAACTTAATAACTATATATTCACTTGAAATATGTAGAATCTTTTAAAGTTTTAAAGTACGTTGATGTCTTAATATTCAATAAGCAAAGCATCGATGTTTATACTATATTTTGATTTACATCCCTAGCTGAGCCCGACGTTGACGTTGACGCTGACGTTGGCGTCGATGCCTTTATAGCTGCAGCCCTAGAAAGCATAATGGTGTCACTAGTGGAACCACTGGCGGCAGAGGGTCTCGAGCATTTATGCTGGAGAGTGTTGTAGGGGGTTGTGGATAGGGGTAGGGATAGGGGTAGGGTAGGGTGGTAAGCACTTTCCGCTCAGTTTGCAAAATATGAAGTTTGCTTTTGAAAGTTTGCGGTTTTTGGGTTTCCTTGCAGGCGAACAATAAGAAAACGCCGAGAAAATACATTAAGCCAAACATAAAGAAGCATTTTTCAGCCCCCCAAACCAGGGCAGATAAACATGTGAGAGTGTGTGTGAGTGTGTGTGTTTGTGGGTGTTCTTCAAGCTGACGTACTTACTCATAGCTCTTAGGATAACAAGGGATTTGTTTGGTCTCTGCACGCTTAATACTCAACCCGATCTGAAACTTGTATTCCCCACTTTCCTTTACATTTTCTCTACTTTGCTTTCCTTTAGTTTAGTTTCGTTTTGGTTTAGCTTTCATCAGTTTTGTGCTCAGCCGTCACTCCAGCGGGACAGCATCTACATTCACATTCACATTCTCATCCACATCCGCATCGACATCCACATTCCGAGTCCTTGGGCAGCCGTGTCCGCAAGTGTCAGTTAATGAATGTTTTGTCATACTTCTCGCATCTTTCACAGAACCAAAAGCAAACCTCAACATGAGCCAGCATCGAAAACAGCTTACAATTTGTGGCCAACACACACACATACACACACACACACACCACACACACACATGCATTTGGTTTTGCGAGTGTGCTTTTTTGTGAATTTGGGCGTTTTGAGTGTTTGGGTGGTTGGGTGGTTGGGTCGTTGGATATTTTTGGGTGTGTGAATAGACCCATTACTCATCTCGAACGGGTTATTCGGTTCTTTTGTTGCTTGCTTCCATCAATGTTAGAATTTCATGGATAAATGAACTCAATTGATACCTTTTGTGTACTTTTAATCTAGTCAGAGAGTGCCCCCAGCTCAGAAGCTGATCATCATCACAGAATGTGAAGTCCCTGTCCCTGGGTGGAAAATCCGAGCAATAGCAATTTCATAAAGTCCTATCCTAAAAATGGCCAGCTGACAAAATAGAAAATCTCTTATCATGCATAAATTTATGTTTTTCTTTGTCATACAAAAAATACCAAACTCTTTTAAAATATCAACAAGCCATATAAAAGAACTATAATCTGCATATATTGTGGAAATAGTAACAAAATAATCTCTGAATGAATGAATGAAAAATATGTACAGCCAAATTAAAAACCAAATTTTGCATATTCTAAATTCAGTTAGAACTCCCATCAATCAACACTTTAACACTTAACTACATTTTTGGTCAAATTTTGTTAACTTTTGTGGATTACCCTCATCATAACTGATTTAATGAATTTGGAATTTGATCAATTAAAACTTCTTTCGCCGCATGATTATCGCATTTTCAACCGAATCGAAATCGTGCTCATTCGAATCGCAAATAAATTAGATGCACACAAATTTAACCTGAATTATAAAACTTTATGACAAAATAATCCCGAGGGGAATTATCCGATAGGGTGGTGGGAAAGAGGTGGAGAGAGAGGGGAGAGAGAGGGGCAGGGCAATGAAACAATTAATCCTGGGGCTTTTGTCGATAATCCTGCTAATACTCCCTACGCTCGATTGTCAAAGGGAAAAAAAGTTTACAAATTGTTAACCGAACTAATTAAATGTGATTTCAGTGGCGAATTTGTTTTAATTTAAAATTAATTTGGAATTCAATAAATACCCCCAAACCCAATTAAGACGCGTGCCGCGAAATTACGAAAAATAAATAATTCAATAATTTGTATCATCATTAAGCAAACAAAAATAAAATAACAAAAACAGAAACAGAAAATGCAAAAAGAATGTTCAAAGCCAGTGAAGGTCCTTTTTTTTATATCATCATTAAATAATCGAGTTATCAGTAACGACGAGTACTGAAATCATGTTTTTTCTATCGTTTGCTGTATAAATTAAAAAGAGGAGACCACAAAAAAATAATAACAAAACGCAAAAAGCGAGTGTGAAATATAATTAATTGTTTTACGGTCTGCATAAAAAATATGAAACAAGCAACAACAAATTGAAAGAATAACAAAGCCGATGTGTAACCTAATAAGTGCAATAATAAAATAAATAAAAATTTATGTGTTATTAAGTGGAATAAAAAAAATACAAAATAAAATTACTATATTCACATTTCATAAATGTATTTCCTTTTTCTGCCCTGCATCAGATGATAGGATACAAGACCATGAATAAGAATATTATGAATATGAATACGAATGCGAATGCGAATTACAATATGAATATCAGTATGAATATGAACATGCATACGAGTAGACTATTGACCAATCGTAAGAGCCATCACAATCGATGCCATTGATGATGATGATAACAATAAATATATGAGAGTATGAAAATTGCAAAAAATGCAAATTGCCAAATCTGAGGGTGAACAATAAAAGCGACCATAAAGAACATCAAATCAAGAGCAGACGCTAACCAACGATAATATTGGCCAACACACTCACACTCATACACAGCAACAACAACAAGAACAACAATAACTGGAGCAACAACAACAGCAACAACAGAAGGACCAACAAGGACAACCAGCACTCTGGCCGTTGGCAATGGCCGAGTCGCAGTCCAATCCCGCACAGCATCTGCAATGGCAGCAGCATCGGCTTCAAAATCAACCCATAGCCCAACCCCAGCCCCAGTCCCAATCCTTACCCCTACCCCTTAGTCAACCCCATCCCCTGGCTAGCAAATGTCGGCACGTGCACTACGAGAGCTCCTGGAGCGTTGGCTGGAGGAGATTCGCCTGGTTGTTAGCTGTTGTATGCCTGCTGACGCGGCCCGTCATGCCGGAAGTTATTTATCGAGTTGATCCTTTGGGTAAATGTTTTGTTTTATTTTTCCCTTTTTCACATTTCAGATATGTACACCGTACCAGGCAGAGCCACAGCTCCAGTTCTCAGTTCCCATTTCCCATTTCCAGCTTCAGCTACATGTAGAATTTCGCGTTGGTTTTTGCGTTTTATCTGCAGCAATAACCTTCCCTGACACAGCTACTGTCCCTGGTCAGGGACAGTGTCAGGGGAGAGGAGGACTGGGTTAGATAGGAGTTCCTCTGCTTCTCTTTAGACCCAGCACTTGAATAGTACAAAATGGTATTTTAATACAGCAGACAGAGCACGGCGTTTTAGACATCGCAAAGTATTTAAATTCTGGATTAGAATTTACAACCAAGCTGATACATATATCCAGGTCCGTCTGCCAGTATAAACTTATATAATTATAGAGAGATTAGATAGGTAGATAGTTAGATTATAATCTAATTTATCTTTTAGGCAAACGAATATTTGAGAGCGAAGAGATAACTAAAGTTTTGATTTGTGGCACAAATGATATAGGCACGAATTCGTCCTCACAAGATTCTTCACGATTTAGTTATACTATTAAACGTTACTCAAGCATCAAACATTAAATCAAAGAACGGAGGAGATAACACTGACAGGGTCTCTCAAAGTCGAGTTTCCTCAACTTTGCTACTACTTAGCTAATGTAGACGCCAAGCTCCAAACCAACAAGGCGTAAGAACTCAACTGACGATGGCCCTGATGTTTTTCCGCCACGTTGTCCTCAGCCAAATAATGTATATATATATTATGTATAAATCATAATTAAGCACAAATACACACTGTACTCGTATCAGTGTCTGTGTGTGGGTGTGTGTGTGTGGGTGTGTTGACGTTGTCCAGTTTCAGTTGAGAGCAGCGAAAGTTTTCACAAATGATCTGTAAGCGAGAGCAACCAAATATTTATGTTCGTCATTAATGATTAATAGGGCAGCCAAAGCAAACAATCATAAATTAAACCACATTAATTAACTACCCGTCACAGTAGATACTCGAACAGTCAACAGAGATGGCGCTGATGCTGTTACCAATCTGTGCTCCATTGTCCATTTCGGCCATGGCCCATATACAAATCATTCCCCACTTGATATCGAAACATTTCTTACAATATAACACATAATTTTATAGTCGAAGGGTCGCGGGATGCGGCTGCTTGAGATAAAATGAATTCCATTCCGTTGCGTAATATGGCTCATTTCATCTTCATCTTCATCTTGGCCATCTCTGTCAGCAGCTACCAATATTCTCAGCGCTTATCGATTAAAGCCATCACGCCAGCCGAAATTAATTGCCTCGCAAAAAACCATTTATGAAAAATGTTGAAAACAACAATTTCAGCTGGTATAAATTTATTTATTTATTTTAACAAAAGCAGCGAACACAGAAAAACACTTACATGTTTCTAATTTTGATTTAAATTAACAAATTTAAATTCTTTTTAAGTCATAGTGTATTTTTATTATAAAACATAAAAAACAGAGTTATCTCGTGGCCTTTATTTTAAAGCTCTAAAATTGCTCTTGTTTTCACTTATATTCCGAATAATATCAATAGAAGTGTTTCCTAATAAATTTTATATAAATATTTAAGTTTAAATAGCAGGTTGGGGTCTTTGCTTAAAACTACGCGATACTCTTATACAGTTGCCGATGTGGAGTATAAGAGAGAGGATGAGAGCACTCGCTGCATGTTGAAATGGCGAATCAAAACAACATCTTTGAGCTTAATGATAATTAAATAATATTTTGGCAAACTTTCTTTTCAAGTGCTTTATGGTCTGGGTCATTAATTTCAAGGCCGCGTTAGTACTCGTTGATGAGCTTGTTTTCTGTCCCAACTTTGGCTCAGGACTTGCAGGATTTGTTCCGTTGTCGCTTTCACTTTAGAAAAGGGAACCCCATAAATATTCAATTGCTGTGTGAGTTAACATTTCCCATTTTTTTTTAATACTTCTAAATAGATAGATAACACGCACACAAGTTGGAACACAACAACAATCTCGGGTACATATGGCAATGACACGCCCACCTCGTGTTGTGTGTGGGAGAATCTTCTCACTGTCTGTGGAGAGGAGAGTTCTGTCAAAATCCGAGTAGCTTCGCGTACTTCTCCATCTTCTTGTTCTTCTTCTTCTAGTGGCGCCTTGGGTCGCGTTGATAACGGAATGGAGAACGGAAAGTTTCATAGCCTACGCGCTTGTTTCACATTTCCCCGAGTCGTCGGTTCACATTAAGATGTGCTTTAATCTCCCATTCCCATCTTTTGGCATTGCCTTTGCCTGGGGATCTGGTGACTGGTGACAGTGGAAGGGGAAGGGGACAAGCACGATGACGAGGGGGAGTGGGAGAAACACTCGTTCATCTTGTGCCTTGTGCCTTTGTCATATACGATGCCTTTTAGTGTCTTGCATGAGCTGTAAAATTTAACTGGAGGCGACAGGATGCTGAGCACACGAGGAAAACTCGACATCATCCTCGCATCCTCACATCCTCGAGTGACTCGGCAGGGTCTCACAATGGTCTCTGTCTCTGTCTCAGTCTGAGATGGCGCTGAGTTCGCCTCTGAGCCGGGTTCAACTCTCTAGCCACATTCTTGCAACAACAAAAGCCGCAGGGTCGTTAATATTCTTGTTTTTTTCTATTTCGTAAGCATACCCCGGGCAAGAACTAAGAAAAGGGGTATGCTAGGTCTGAGTAAATGAAAACATTTTAACTAATGAATAATTCCAGTATTGGAATGGTAGATTAAAGACTTTAAAATGATTTTGAAAGTTGAAATGTTGATAATTCTAGAATAGTCTTATATAAGTATGCCACAGAAATCTCAGGAGATTACTTAATATACCATAAACTTAACTTAATTTTCCAAAAAAATTACAAGACAATAAATAAATATATTTAAAATCTGCTTTATACCATTTAAATTTATTTTAAAAAATTATTTTAATTTTATGCAATTAATTTTTAGTTTTATAAAATCTCTCAACAAATATTATGAGATCAGAGACTTTAGCTTTGTGATCCCTTTGATTAATTGGTTGGATTTCGAGTGGCTTTCACTTCTGTGGCACACCTATAGGATATCCTTTAGTCAATGCCAACTCTTTACTGGCTATTCTCATGCTCAACGTATAATAACACTTGCGTTTACTTTGTCGTAGGCTGGCAGTGGGGGGGGGGGGATTCAAGTCGTTGTTCGCTCAACTAAACAGCCAGGTAAATGCTTGCCAAAATTATGAAAAGTGAAAGAGTTATTATCATTTTATGTCGCATAAATTTGCATGCCACATCCGCCTGGAGTGGCTGCCTGCCGCGTGGTCTGAGCCTAAAGACAACGGTGCTCTCTCACCTCCTCACCTCTCCTTGACTACTCCTTCTCTTCATCCTGCTGCTATCATCGCAGTCGTAAAACGTCGTCCCGTCGACCAGAATGCGCATCCTGGCTTCTGATTTATGAAAATACAAGCGTGGCACACATGTAATGCGTACTTTGTACCTTGTTACCGCTGTCTGGGGCATGTTACGGTTTTTGTTCTCTTTATGTTGTTGGCGTTGTTTTTGTCAGTGGCATGCCTCTCTAATGGCCATATCCAGTACGCAATTACAATTATTAAGATGCTCGAAAATGGTCTCCGCACTTAAAGTTGGCAGCTCAATAATGGCAGCACCTTGCTCAAACTCCGTTGAACGGGTTCTTCTAAGGGGCTTCTATATAATTTTTCCCCATCTTTTAAAGTGGTTGGGTACGCCATAGCATTACTTGCAATTATCTTGTAAGCTTCCAAATATAGACTTTTAAGATTTATGGCCGGTGGATGAAGGTGTTGTAATGAAAATGCAATGAAAATTTATTTTCATTTATTTTATGATTATATCAACCCATTTTCAATACTCTTGGTTTTGCTCTACGTTTAAAGACATTTTCAGAAACATACGAAAATTATAAATACGAAAACTATACAATAATTATGCATTGATTTGGGGTCATCGATGAACAAAACTGTAGTTACAAAATAAAAATTTTGACCAAACAATCTTACTTTAGTTGTGAGCAATCGTGTACAATTTTCAAGGTAATAAATATTTTGAATAAATTTGCTAGAGATCGAGCCTATAGCTAGATGTTTTCAGGGGCGTAAAAATTGTTGCATACTTTAAAGAGGTTTTTTCCACTTTTCACTTAGAATCCTCAATGGTTGTTCTCATTTTAATATGGAATGTATTCGCATTCGTAGTCCTTTGGTGGTAATATTGATACCATTTCAAGGCCTATGGAGTGCGAAAACTGGGCAGTCGGTTATTAAAAAACAAGGATTTTTTTATTAAATATTTTAACTTAATTTACAATCTAGTTAAATATAAATAAACCGTAAACCGTAGCTTCTGAATTAATTGACAATTTATTGGCAATGTGGTTCTAACTTGTGAAGTCATAAACTGAACACAATATTTGAGAGCTAAATATTTCACAATAAAAATTTGCTGGCCGACAACCAGCTAAATAAAGCTAGATAAATACAAGAAAATTTTAAATTTATTGACAGAAATTAGGAGACTTTTTCCCCTTTTTTGTAGTTTTATTTGAAAACATACAATCGAAATGTTGCTTGAATATGATATACTAATATGGTAATTGTATTGTTTTTCCCTTTCAAAGCCTATTAGGCGCGAGTGACAGGTTTAATTCCACAAGTATTAGGCACGTCTGGGAGTTTTGTGTGTTGTTTTAGATATTGTCATTTTCGCGGCGTGAAATGGTTTTCAATAATAGAAATATTATACTATCAACACACGTGTGCAACACATACATGTGTGTGCGTGTGTGTGTGTACACACGTAATCCTTACACATACAAACTCATTGCCCCAGTCGCGTTTTATAGCACACATTTTCATACCTTCCAAACACTACCACCACCCACTCCCCTCACCAACCCCCTGCTCTTCTTTTGGCAGCCATTGTAAGGCATTTGTTTTGTAGTGTAAACACTCAGTCATACACACATAGACTCTCACACACACACGTAAACAATTTGGGTAATGAAGTCAGTGGCTCAGAGGACACCCCCTTGCCCTGCCCCTCCCTTCCCCTCCGGCCCCATCAGCATTGTCGCCTCTAAAGTGGATAAGAGAAATGTACAATAAACAGAAACAAATGGCAGACAATTTTTTCTTGTTTTTTTGTTTTTCATGCTGTTTTTGTTATTATGTTGCTGCTGTTGTAGTTGCTGTTGTTGTTGTTGTTATTCTTTCGCCGAAATGGTAGAAAAAATGTTGGGAAATAATTTCACATGAAATTGAATGTCTGAGTTTGCTTAGGTGTCAAGTGTCAGTTAAGTTGAAGACTGAACGATTGCATAATGGAAATTCAATTTACTTTACTTCTTCGCTTCTATCAGACAATATTCCGACTCCGACTCCCATACGAGTACATGTTCCAAACACATTTCATACATTTGTATCTGTATCTGTAGGTTTCTTTTTAGATTCCCAAATGCGCCAGTCCAATTTCACCTGCCACACACTTCACTGCCATTTTCTTTACTCTACTTTCTACGCAACAGAAACGAGAATACATCAATGCCATTTAGCTTTAATAATACTTAAATACAATTAATATCTATTTTCAACGCACTCAACCATTGACGACATGATAATGAAAATGAAAATGGGAAAATGAAAATAATAATGCAAGAATGAAATCAATTTACTTTTACGAGTTAACGTTTAAAATGCTTTTCGCTTTTCAATTTCGTGTAAACAATTTAGGGCTTCTCAAATATTCTCTTTAAACGATTGTAAAAGTCGAAAATAGTTGACAATACAGTGTTGCTAAGCAGTAAGTGCACGCTTTTTAGGTATTTAAGATTGCTTTTGAATGGGAAAAGTTAACAAATGAAAATTGCTATTACAATATAAAATATTATAATATTGCATTCCAATAATGCAAGAATAAAATAACAATTTACTTTTACAATATTCGATACAAACTATTGTAAGAATCGAAAATAGTTTAAGCTAAGGAAATACACACTTTTCAGAGTTGTTGGTAGCATATTTGTGGATCCATTTAAATGGGAAAAGATAACAGGAAAATGTCGTTCAGTTACATTTCATACTACTGACATACATATATTTCAATTTCGTTAGATAGAATCAAATATTCTGCTTTGATTGCCAATGCGAGCGAGCGAGTGTGAGTATACTGTTTGTTAGACTGTAGTCTGTTTGCTTTGCCTGTGCGTTATTTGGCGATTTATCGACTTTTACTTTGTTCTCCTCATATATGTATTAATGCAGTCCGATTTTCAACGTTTGCTTGTTTGCTTTTAGCTCTGTTGGCGGCCACCTTGCGGACATACCAACGTGCCGGATGCGATTCAGAGCAGCTGTCACTCAGCTGTCCACGTGGTACGAGCATTTCCATAGAGCTTGCCCAATATGGTCGGGCGGGAGGTAAGTTTTCCATTGTCACGTACGGAGGTGGAACCAAGTGTTATCTCTCTGTCTCTCTGTGAGAGATGCGAAACTGTGGAGCTGAGGAGAAAATGTGACAGTGGAGTGGAAAAGTGGAGAAGTGGAGTGGAGGAGGATTGTCCAGCTTTGAGTGGACTCAAACAACGAATGGTCGGGACTCTTGGGTTGAAGTGAATGCCAATATCGCAATTGATTGATTGTTGCCTAAAGTTTGTTCGTTACACGCGTCGATTGTACGCATTGTATTTTACTTATTTGTGTGCACGTGCACATGCTTTGTCTCCCTCTCTCTTTTTAGACCCTGTACCTAAAAGGTAGAGAAGATCTACTAGGTTTGTGTAAAGCGAAATGCTTAAGACACCGAATCTTGGTATTGTATGCATACTCCTGTATATCCAAAGCAGATACAAAATAAGTAAAATTACCAAATTAAGCTCAGTAGTCTAATTCCGGAAGTTGCTTAAATAACAATTTTCCGTATAGGAAACAGGAAATACCGACATTCCACCGCACAGAACTTGCATATATTTAGCCTTAGCTACATATCTGGGAATTGTTTTGTTTTTCAAAACAGTCAGTTGACTGCCAGTACAGGGTGTCTAACATTCGGGCTCACCCGACTGCAGCTTCTTTCTCTAGTTCTCTCTCTCTCTCTTGTGTACTCGCCCACCCACTGTACACACACTCAGCAAATGAGAAGCGAACTATGTTCCACATACGCCCATATCAAGTATACGTATGCTCTGCTTGATGGCAATATTTGGAAATGGTCAGTACTGAATTCTGTATCTACTTGGGTCACACTCTGCTCTACTTCAGACCACTTCACATCACCACTCTTCTGCACTCTCCACTTTCCACTCTTCAGTGTCCACTCTCTCTCTTTAACCAGCTGAAGTACTTGGAAAATGACAACGACACGTTCACCCAAAAATTGCCCTCTCTCGTCCACTTGAACAGATTTATCCGACCACAGCTTGTGTCCGCCCGTCTCGCAGGAGGACCTCACCACAACCGGAAGTGCCGGCGATGCTGTCATCCACAGCGGCACTGAAATCGAAGTCAAACCGCCGGAAACGTGTACCGTAAGCGGATTACAGGTAAGCTGAATCAGTATAATTGCAATTCCATCATCGTCGCACTCATCATTGAACTCAAGGCAGCATCACAGGCTCTCCACGTTACAGGCTCACAGGCTCAGCCGTGTTCAACACACACATACATTCATAAATACCACGTGTATCTGTATGTGTGTTTTTGTATGATTATCCTTTCACATGGTGCAACGAGACACGAGCTCCTTTTTTTCCGCCCGTCTCAGACGGAAGACCGCATCTCGGCTTACCTTTTTCGTCTAAATGTGTTTTTCCTATTTTCCGCACGATTCCACAGCGTGCATTCAAAGACATTCTCAAACACATACAAACGCGATAAAATAGCTCCCTTTTGGTCAATACACTCCCACACACATATGAAGGGGGCACAAAAAAAAAGAAGAAAGTAAATCAGTGAAGTAGAACGATGCCATAAAAACAGCAATAATTCATAATGAAAATCGATTCGATTCACTTTGGCCCAAGCTGAAGGCATAAATCATAAAGCATTTTTAGGAACTTACCCTGGGTAAAGCTTAAACCAACCCAGAACGCCATTTAGAACGTACATATTTATGTGTAAATCTTTGGTACAAATCTCTCTCCCATCATCACTTGAAAATATATGATTTTTCACAACAAACCACAATATTCCATATTGGAATTACAGCTACAGCTAATAGAAAGTAAAGAGTTGGGAATTAGGAATGCTTAAGTTACAAAATTGACCTGCTGAATTCACATTTGCACATTAGAATTGCAAATTTCATTCAATTCAACTCGACAGCAACAGCAAGAAACACATCAAATATTCCATAGAATTTTGCTCAACTAAATTAAATTCAGTCTAAGAAATTTGTACGCAGCCTCTTGTATGTGTACATTGGGATAGTATTTCGCAATTTGTCACATTTATGAGGTCGTTTGGGCTTCGTTGGCAGTTTTACTGAACCCGATGTAGTGGTTAATTTTTCATTGAACCATATCCCTCAAAAAGGACCTGTGACGAAGGAGCGCTGATTGCGTTTCATTGAGCACATCAATTTCGAGAAAGACTATGACTTTATATCTACTATACAACAAGTATGTGATGTGCTCTAACATACGTTTGAGCAGTCATAGGAGAAAGAGTGAAAAACCACAAGGAAAACAAGGGAAGGGAAAGGGATGGGAATAGGGATATGGATAGAACACACTCACGCTTCATTTCCGGCGCTTCCTTAAAGCGGAACTGAGTTGCGTACTCAGCCTCGTGGGCGGCTCTTGACTTATGGGCACATCGCATTAAGGCCAGCTTACGCTTATGCCAGAATCCGTGTACGGTTGGAAGTTAAACCCAACCATCGAACCACCCAACCAGCCAGCCATCCAACCACCCACAGAAGGTCGTAAAGGAGTGTGAGCACAGAAACGAGAGTAAACAAATTATTACGGCACAGTCCAATCGATAGACTTACGTCCATACGATGCTACAGTATCTTTTGGGATGGGATGGACAAGAGGGACGGGTTCAACCTCAAAATCCAATTACGGCCTTTATCCATCTTTGCAGTTGAATCACAGACTGTGGTTTGCCGAGAATCTTACTAATTAATAACAAATCAAAACACTTGACAGCTCCAAACAAAGAATTAGACTTGATTGAATGAATCGAATAAGCCGAATGAGTTGAATGAAAAGGTAGCACAATTGCCTCAATTTGTTCAACTAATAACAAATTAGTGCAAATTTATTTATAGATTAAATAACCTGTCATCTAAAGACTAACATTAAACTGATATCAACGGCCGTAGTACGTAAAATCCTTTTGTCTTTGTTTTCGATTGCATTATACCCGTAACTTGTAGATTACAAGGATATATTAAATTCGTTGCAAGTATCAGTTAATTGTTGCACTATTGTGTAAAGGCTGCGATATTTAAATTGGGTATTTTTAGAGTCGAGTCCGCTACTTAAAACACTCTTATTTATTTCAAGTCTTAAGCCTGTTTATGTTTATGTGTTGCACATTTATCTGCACCCGAGGCACAATTGACAGATAATTAATTGAATTCTAAACATAAAGTAATTCTCACTCGGCGGCAATCAAGTGCATTATATAACAAAAACAGATCCCCCCAGATTCCCTCACTCAATCATCAATTCAATGGTTTCGAGTGCAAGTGGATGCCACATTATAGGTAAATGCAACATCTGTGCGCCGCTTTATGCGCCTGTCGAATTGTTAAGGCATATAAAATGCATTCATAGCTTTATCTCTGCTGCTAGGCCGACAGAGATTTACGAGTCTTTAGCCTGAGAATGAGACTGCGACTGAGGTGGTGGCACCTCCCAGTGGCAAGTATTCTTGCCGTTTGCCATTTGCCATCGCCATCGACGTTGTTCCTTTTACCGGTGGCAGCTTCAAGGATTTGGCCTGTGCGCCTGCAGCTGCCATCTGTGCCCAATATTCTATCAATAGCACCCTCATATATACCATAAATATATGTATATGTATAGTATATATATAACCATGCATGTGGAGACACTATATCTTCTCTGTGTATCTCTCTGTTTCCTTACAGTACGCCCTATTGCAGACTGTGGTGGATGCCTGCCAAAAGAAGAGGCACTGCAAGTTCGCTGCGAATTCCAAAACGCACACAACTGGAGATCCTTGCTCGGGCATACGAAAATTCGTCGAGATTGCCTACAAATGCCGTCCATGTAAGTATGCCATGCTCACAATCACAATCAGAGAGCAGACCAGAGACCCGAGACCCCTTTAGGAGGTCAGCCAACCGGGACCTTTCACTTTACACACACTCGCATGCACTTAAAAGAAATATAATCGTTGACTATGGAGACAGCACAAACTATAGAGGAGTAGAGGGAATCGGGGCATAAAAGTGCTGTCTACTGAGCGAACAGGTCCTTGCCTTTTTTTGTCCTTGCCGCGTTAACCATGATATATTTTATTTGCTCTGCGGCAAAATAAATATTTGCCAGATGCAAAAGTGGCAAACATCAATTTAAGCTCTGAGCCAAACAACCAAAATTGTTTTTGACTAGAGAGAAAAACATTTCTCCTTTGTTGATGTCATCTGCATCTTGTGCACCTGTGCACTTCCAATGATAATGCTCATTGAATACAAATTCTAAGAGTACTCAGGAGTCAGCAAGTAACACAAATTGAATGTGGTTTAACACCTTTCTCCACAGACTATATATTAAAAGTATAAATTTAAAAAGGTTTCCTCTTAGAGATTTTGATAACAATTGGTTTAAAGAACAAACAAAACCAGTTCAAGATGTTTATAATTGAATAAAAATGATACATTTAAATGCTACCAAATCTCTCGACAAATATTTTTCTGACATCTAAAAGCTGTGGTAGCTTCATTTCAGGAATCCCGCGAAATGCTTTGCGTTGCTATAGCTTTCTGAAGGTTTATAGAATTCGCCTGAATGTAGCAGACATATCAGACTCAAATTTCCATAGTCGACTTCTAGGAGCTAATTAAATATGAGACACAATGTGAAATGAAGCTCAAAGCTTATGTTGATGCTGACTAGAAATGCAATTAAAGCTTTAACAATGAGTTTCAGCTCAATCTAACAGGAAAATAGGAGAAATCACGCAACTGCTAAATGCAAAAGAGAGAACCGAATAAATGACAATGACAATGAAACATGAAATTCGAGCATAATTTTTGATCTAACATCTAAATGAAATTAAATTTATTATTAGCGCAGTATAATCAAAAGAACAATAATGGAATTTTACCCCTTTTGGGTAGAGAAGAGAAGGTGTTAGGATTATACTTCATTCAAAAGCTGACAGTGAGGGTCTCTCATATTTTTGTTATGGCGAGCATAAAATAAAATTAATGAGAACTCGACTACATAGAGCAGAACTCTGGGGTTTGATAAGAGAGTAGGTGGTGGTGTCAGATTGTGCTTTAGATTTAATTCAGCTAGAAGCATAATGAAAAATGCAGCTGCGCTTTTGCTTTTTGCGAACATTAAAAATAGTTGAATAAACTTTTTTGCTGAGTTATTTGCATAGTTTTCCCTGTGCATTTCTCTGCATAGCTGTCGCCTTGTGCTCTGTTCCCTGTTCCCCTGTCCATGTCCTGAGTCCTGTGTCCTGTCCCTGACCCTTCTCGACCCCCAACGATGGCGATGGGGCTAATGGCACTCGATTATTTACGATCCGCTAAGCAATTCGTGTTTAATCGCAATCATCCGGCAAACAGAAGCCGATAAGCGAACAGATGAAGCACCTAACCAAACCGTTCTCCATCTCCCCCTCTCTCTCTCTCTCTCTCTCTCTCTCTCTCTGAATGCTCCGACAGTTTTCCACCTGCTTTGAGAGATTCAACTGGAACAGAGGCTTTGCTTTTTCCCATTTCCACTTATCAATTGGTATTGTTGCCATACTGCTGCAGTGGATAATACTCGTTAAACGAGTTCTTAATGCCCTTAACAGACAGTTCAATTTTTTCCAAATGTATTCAGATTCAAGAGAGAGTGAGTAGAGAGTAGAGAGGGGAAAAGGAGAGGAGAGAGTGTCAGCTTGAGCTGCGTTCTTCTTTGCTGTGCATTCCGTGTAATTCTTTGGTAATTTGCGTCAGGCTTTTTAGCCATTTCCAGTCAGGCCCAGCGCTTTGCAGATTTGCCTCAAATATTTTTACGTTTTCGTTTTATTTTTTTACTTTTTTTGCTTACTTATATTTTTTTCCTTTTGTGACAAGTGACGCAGATGTTATCTTGTTAAAAAGCACACAAACAAACCGAAGAAGTGAAACAAACAGGAGAGAGACAAAAGACGAGCAGCCAGCGCACCATTCAAATTAGAAATGGGAAATGCACAGCGGGTTGGAAGTAGGGAAGGGAGAAAGGGGGTTTACAAAGGGCACTTGGTTCACATAGCTTTCAGTACACTTGAAGAAAAAATATTACCCTCAATCAAGAAATACGTCTGTTTCCATGGTTATAACTAAAATGTACAATTTAAAAAAATATATATTTCTAATTGTACACAAAGCTAGCAAAACAAATGAAGTATTGAAACTTGGCGTTGCTGTCCTTATAAAAACTTTTCTAAATAAAGATTTACTTTTGAATAGTAAAAAATAGATAAAACTTTCAGTTCTACATATTGGTATTTTTTTCTAAGTGTATGTACTTGCCTAGCACGTTTGTCGGGGGCAGCTTTTGGGGCTACAGAGCGCAGAGTAATGTTGAGGTAATATAATTAAGGAGAGCCTTTCTTTTTCGCATTTTTTTTTGTTTCTGTTGCTCTTTTTTCTAAATTGTCTGTTATCTTTTGCTCATTATGGACACCAGCGACAAGTAATAAAACTGCAAAGTACGAGTGGAAAACGTTGAAAAATTACGGCCTGGTTATGTGCGTGGAAGCGCAAGTAACCCCAACTCTAGCTCTAGCCCCAACCTTAGGCGCAGACCTCGACGCTTGAGGCTGGCATTGCATACAGGCCACAGTTGGTGGCTGAGAAACAGGCGAGAAAGAAGAGGATAAAGGAATGGTGGGAGGGGGACAGGGAGGAAGGAGTACACCGTGCCAGACGGCACATTGTGGTCATAAAAATATGGCAATTTTCAACTTTTCTCACATCTCTTCATAATAAAACGTGCACTCGCACTCACAGAAGAAGAGCAAGAGCAAAAGCAAGAGCAAGGAATCACAGCACCCAATAGAACGGCCCTGCACGTAATGTGTGGGCGTACCAGCCCACAGATGGGAGGGAGGAATGGATGGGGAAAAGGACTAACAGTTAATGCCAGAGGCCCAGGTCCTGTAAACAGGCTATGCAAATATTTACCAAATTTATTAAAGTTCATCTCTGACCATCCCAGTTCGTCATACACAGAGAACATTCTTTTTGGTATGCATCAAATGATGTACGAGTGCGAGTATATGCTTTTATGCCTATATACATATGTACATATAAATTAATAAGTATGTATACATACCTACCTACATCCAACTATGTGTATGTATGTAGGTAAAAACATATATTTAAAGAGGCGGCACAAAATGAACAAGTTGAAGCTTCAAACACCGCAACTCATAATTGCTTCAGTTTTGTCCTTTCATTTCGTCAGACAGAGATGGAGAGTGAGAGAGAGATTCAAAGTGAGCAAGGAAAATGAATATCCTTATAAATTTGGCTCTCGACTGTCGACTTTGACAATTGCATATCCCAGTTTGGCTGACTTCCAGCAATTTGCTTTGTAAGATTGCCTGGCCCCAGGCCGGCAAATATATTGGTAAACTACATGAATTCAGCATATGTGTCCTTACATATTTAGGACAGTAATTGGTAAACATATTTATCTAAATGTGTGTACCCTGTAGCCATCCGAAAGAAGGATTTATTTATTTATTATAATTTGATTCCACAGATACAAGATACACATAATATATTGAAAAAAAAAGATAACAATATAATTTACAAAATATAAAAAAAGACCTTGATTTATCATTTCTTTACTCTGCACATGATTTCAAATATTTATTTACTTTTTGTTGTACTTATTAATTGACTAATATTTAGTTTTAAATATTTCATTTCATTTGATTTTAATATTATTTCATCGCTTTCCACAGTTTCACAAGATCTATGCTCATTTTCAATTACCATTCCCTTATCAATCTTTAACGGATTTACATTGGGAATGTCGGTTTGTCCTCTTGATTGATTCAGCAATTAAATTTATTTGGAAAGTGCAATTTTTTGCGCATGATATTTGCATTTAATTCGAATGAGAAATCAAGTTGGACAGCACGAGAACATGGCGTATGCTTAATATACACAATACACATTGTGCATTGTGCAAATACATACTTTTATTTATTTATATTTAATTTTGTAAATATTTGAATAATGTCAAAAGTGGCAGAAGTGGTTGTCCCGACTTTAAAGTTAACCAATTTAAATATGTAACATATAATGTGTAGTTCTACGTACATACATACATATATGTATTTGATTGTTATGTATTTTTTGCGCCTGTTAAGCATGAGTTTGCAAATTCCAATGACCGCAATTAGGAGATATTTGTTGGCACAGACATTTTTCGGCGTTCATTTAATAAATGCTCTGTTTTCTGTCTTTTCAGACGAATTCCGCAGCAAGTTGGCCTGCGAGAATGACAACATGCCACTGATGTGCAACCCTTACTCCCGCATCGCCATCTACAGTGCCTCCTTTGGCCACACTGAAAAGGAAAGTGTCCAATGCGGGGGACAGGGAGCTCCATCTGGAAATGTGCTCATAAATCGGGACGATAATGGACAGCCAAGTAAGCCCAAGTCTATTTGCTAGTCACTTCCCCTAGCTCAACTTATTTTATTTTAGCCTGCCTTGTGTCCTATGCCACGGAGACTGTCATGCAGATCTGTCATGGAAGACGACGTTGCTCCGTGACTGCGGATGCCGGCACTTTTGGAAGACCTTGTAAGACAGATGTGCGAATGTATCTAAAAGTCGTCTACACATGCAGTAAGTATGCTATACTCTATCTTGTTTAACTTTGATTTGATAGTAATTAAGAAATTAATACTATATTTTATGTTCGAAATAATTGTTGAGACTCTAAATTAAATAAATTAAAAATTTAAAACAATACCCATCTTTATAGTTCCCCGCAAGGTGCTTAAAGATCGCTACGAGACAGCTCCAGAGGCGGATGAGCCGCAACAGACTGACCTTGATCTGGATCAAGATGAACTGTACGATGAGGATCAGTTCTATAAGGAATCTGAGGCAATTCCACCAGCACCTAAGCTCCAAGGTGCGAATGTGGGCCGATCCTTTGACTTTGACATTAGCTCGGCTGGAGAGGAATTCACAAGCACACTTCTCCCACCTCTATTGTCCCGCAATGATGGCTCATTGGAGGGTAAGTTATGGGTCTGAATGCCTCTCAATTGTTACTTGGATGTGCTTTTGGGACTAGATCAGAGTTAAGTGTTGACTATAGATTTATAATTTGATTTTGCGAGCGTGTATCACTCAAATGACGCTCCTTTGATGGAGTCATCTATGTCTATGTCGGGTCCTTCACTTAAGCCAAAGTGCCTCAACTGCGAATTGTGCATAAATATTTTAGGAGCACGCCCATCTGTCTTCATTAGCCAGATGGCGCTTTGCCATCATGCTCTAACGTTACGTAACGTAACGTAAAGTAATGTCAAATCATGTTCATTCGCGTGCGCCTTTGATGGATGGATGGATGCAAGGATGGATGGCAGGCAGGTCGTCACAGGCACAGTCTTAGTCTCAGTCTCAGTCTCTCTCTACACTCAGAAAATAAAGTCGCCTCAAAAATCAGAAATTCGCCTTAGTCTTCTAATGAAATTGGACTCTCTTCTTGGAAAGGAACGTTGAAATAAATATTGCTAGAATGTAACAACTTTTCCTAACAGACAAAAATTTCTTACTTCAGCCTTTGCCAAATTTCTAAACATAAATTATTTATAGTTTCGAAATTATGTCATCAATTTGATGTTCAGAATTTTTAAAAGTAAAAGTTAATAAAGTTCCTCAATCTGTTTTTTCAATACAAATCTGCAAAGATGAAAAATATTTCTAATAATAATCAGACTATAATTAGATAATTTTCTAAGTTGCATGAACAATTGCGAATTTCTAAAATAAGGGCAATTTTTGTTGCTTGTTGCTGAGTGTAAGAGAAGTGCTCCCATACGTTGCCATTTTTCACAGAGCGGCTACAGTCATCTGTGCGATTGTTAGACCGCATAAAAGATTCATTCAACCATCCATTGGAGGCTGAGGTGACGACATTGGCCAATGACCACATTATCACTACGACCGAACATAATGATGAGAATAAGGCAATCGAATTCGATTCGGAGATGGAGTTGGAGAAGGAGGACACAGTTTCTCATGGTGGTGATGTCGATGCTAATATAGTGACAGAGTCTGGTTATGAGAAGGGAAACTTCTTCAATCGCCGTCGATGTCAGATGTCTGATGATTGGGGGCCAATAGGTCTCAACTGCACCGATGAGGACATTGTCACAGAACGTGTCGAAGTGGTTGGTTTCTTGGCAAATTGGCTGAACACCTATCTGTACATCCGAAGTGAGTTTCCTCTCCCCACAAGCCGCTATCCTCTAGCCACTTTCCACACTTTTTTCGACATGTTCTACTCCCTGCGCTGTATTTCCCGCTGGCATGTCGCTCGGTTCGTTCAGTTAAGGCTTTCATGTGTAACTAATCGAAGTTTTTGTTCACACACACACACACACATACATACAAAAGCACACACAACTTTGGTGGCAGCAACAAAAGCAACAAGAACAACAACCACAGCCTTGCCACAGTCATGTCACAATTCCAAACTCTGCAGACGATGCTAAAAAAAACTAATAGAAACTACTACAGTCGAGAGAAGCCGACTGTAATAGACCCTACACTTATTCTACACATAACTTAAACATATTCTACGGTGATCATCTTCCTTGGCCAGATCATGGGGAAGATTCTCTGCATCCAAAAAATTTCTTCCTAAGTTTCTTCCTAAATTTTACAAAACAATTCAAAAATAATTGGTCACAATTAAGATTGTTTTCTCGGCGCTTTAACATTTTTGGTGTTATCTATGTTATTTCGTTGACCGTTTTAAATGTTATTTTAAATTGCCCTTTCTCCATTTTTGGAGCTAAGAGGAAACTACAGACCTAGTTTGGTGTCTCTAGCTCCTATAGTTTCTGAGGCTATATCGACTCGACTGCTGAAACTGATTAATATATTCTGCCTGTCAGACACATTTCGCTATTCACAAAATTAACATAACCTCAGTAGTTGTTAAGTACAGGGTCTAAAGAGAGAAGAAAAGCTGTCATCTTTCCATTTTACCCCACCATTGGGACGCGCTGTCATCACCAGAGCACACTCAGAGGGAAAGGGGATTCCCCTATATAGCCTATGACCGCCAACTAGACAAAGTTGCATGTGCAGCACGTTGCATGCAGAGCTCGTTGCTTACCACATGGTAAACTTTTTGATTTCGTTTTCGGTCATATACAAAGTCGCCCGATTAAAACTTTAACTCAGCTCGCAAATGCAGACAACGCGTTCTTGTTCTCGGTCTCGTTCTCGCTGACGAGACGAGAATGAAAATGAAGATCCAGCCATGTGTAAAACCCATCATGGTGCTCCACTAACTCACATCAACTCGTAGTTTGCGATTAGGAAATTAGAAGTACCTTAGATAAAGGCCAAAGCCAGCAACTGATTTGCATTATCTCTTGTTTTTGTTTTTGTTTACTTGTATTTAACTCACTTTGGCATACAGAGCACCAGGAACAGTTCTATCTCTATCTCATCATATCGGTTACTGCCGGCGTTCTTCTCTGTCTGACGATTGTCATCGGTCGACTCACTTTGCAACGGAGAGGTGGACGCAAGAAGAGGAGCTCCAGTGTCAGTAACGTGTCCAAGAACTTTGGTGACACTCAAATTGACGGCACAGGTGCTGGAGGAGTCGGTGGCGGAGGCGGAGGCAGTGGAAGTGGAGGAGGTCCTGGTGGAAGTGGAAACACCGGCAATTTTCAACAGCTGGCAACAGGTGAAACACATCTGGCCGACTCTTTTGGCGATGACATCTCTGACATCGATGTCGATGTGGATCTAACAGCACCCGTACCATTGTCCAGCCTATCGTCAAGGAACGAGGTGAGTTTAAATCGAATTGAAAAAGATAAAGAAAGACGGAAATCGAGAGAGTTTCACAAATCTTCAACAAGTTAAAATTAAATTTAGTTAAAGGATAGATTTGTGGTCACTTTTGATATAGTAGTATAGTAGTCGGAGAATTTGCAGAGACTCGCTTTAGAAAGGATATTTAAATTTATCAGAGAAAAGAGAAAAGAAAGAAAGAAACTAAACTAAACTTAATGGGCTTAGGAACTTTTCAAATTCGTATAGAAAGCGTAAACTAAATAGAGATAAAGATTAAGATAAAAATATAAACTGATTTATTCGCTTTAAAAATAAGTTTTCATTTAACAAAGGCATCAACCAAATAGATAAAGTATTCCTAAACTTTGAAGAGAACAAACAACTTAAAGTATTTGTAAAATTATCAGAGATTCGCTTTGAACAGAAGTGTAAAGTAAAAAAGACAGCTTTGAAGAGACTCGATTTAAGTATTAGATGCAAATTTAAAAGAGCTTAGCAAGCAGCATATTAAAGTGGTTTAGAGCAATTGTATACGTAGTGTCTTTTTGGGGCTTAACTCGCTGTAATTTACTAAATCACCTTTCAATGACTACAACAAGTAGTTCTCCTCGGCCAGTAGAGCTGAGAGCTGGAGGCGGAGCTGTGGCTTGGTCATTACCTGTAGTCATTACCTTAGGTAAATAATCATTTCTAAATATGGAAATTTCATTGTTCTTGCCATCTCCGTCCACTGTGTGTCTCTGTCTCTGTCTCTACCTCTTTCTCTTTCTGTCTCTATCTATCTGAATGTGTCTTCTCCCATGTCGACAATAGACAACGAGGGCTCATCAAAAGCAAGAGGCTTGTTGTGGTTCTCTTTCTGTTTCTGCTCTGTTGAAAGGAAATGAGAGGAAACCGGGCGCCAGTAAAGTTCCCTTGCCATTAAACCCATTTTGGCCAACACAAAAGCGGCGAGTCCTTAAATCGCCTCGTTGCCCCCCAAAAACAACCTCAACTTATACACCGTTCTCCTTGATCCTCATCCACATCCACTGGGAAAATGCTAGTAGCCTTGCTCCAAATGCTCGTTGCAACAATTTTTGTGCTTTTTGTTGTTTCTTTCATGGGGGCTTGAGCATGAGGAAACAACAGGACAGAAGCAGGAGCAACAACAAAATACCATTTCCACCTTATACTATAGTATAGTATATATGTGAATGTGAAAGCACTCTGATGGTTTGTTGAAAGGTGGAAAATTAAAATTACTGCAGCAGCTCCGTCCAACCGTCCGTCCCTCCGTCCGTCCGTCCGTCTGTCCGTACGGCCAACAGCCTGAGGTTCCATCCGTACAAAAGATGAAAATAACAAGTACAAATGTTAAGATATTTTTACAACAAACAATCGGCTGGCCGATTCCTTAAATCCTCTACAAAAACACACTCTACACACATAAGTAGATAATTGCAAAGTTTGCACAAGACAGAGAGAGAGAGAGAGCAAAGGTGAGAGAGTGAGAGGAGAGAAGAACTCTGGCTGGGCTTAAAAGTAATTAAAAAGATATTTTACCATATAAGAAATGTAACAGTTGTTTCGAATCCATGTACAACACACGAATGGCTGTGTTTAATGTATGATAAAGAATATGGGGTAAAAAGAAGAACAGATTCGTGTTGCCTTTTTGCCGGAAATGCCATTCCCAATAACATGGATAAATGCACGGAGGCTTAACTCTTTGCTCTACCTTTTCATGTCGTTTCCTTAATCGTCACCGTCAACCTGAACCGTCAACATTGTCGTTCTTCTACCTACGTCATCTGCATACGGCGCAAAATGGCATTGCCAACTGTGTTTGGTCTGGCCCAACAACCACACACACCCACACGCACGCACACACACACACACACTTGGGCACAAAAGACGTATATGACATACGCACCGACGCCAAACTGTAACTACGGTGGTTTACAGGGTGCCCAGTTGCACCACCCATCGTCGACGGCAACCAGCGTGTTGATGCAACCTCCATCGCAGACCAACATTTATACTAGCATGGGGCATCCGGCCGTGAGTGGAGCGATGACTATTGGTGAGTATTTAATTATTCATTCCATTCACTTTTGACAATTTCAAAGGTTATTCACTTAAAGGACAGCATCCCAAAAATTGTGAAGGAGCTTTATTTAAATGATTCATGCCATAAAGCAAGATATCGCTTCGGCTCGCAGAACAATTTCAAGCAGGGCTGTAATCTGTACAATATGCAATTTTACTTGTTTATATTATTAATTGTATTAATTTTATTTAAATTATTTAAAAAGTCCCTTAATAAAGGGAAAGTATAATTCTTTAGCAACAGACGTTGATCAAAAGTGAAAAATTAAAATTCAGAGATCAAATCATGTCAAATTTGTTGTCACTTTGGCATTCTTTCTTTACTTTCTTTACAAAAATTATTAAACTGGATTCGGAGGAAATAATGTTATAGTTTATAGCCATGCAGCTTAAAGATAGTTTCTCTGATCTCTCTAATATATTTTCATTATCATTTTGCCACCTTTAACAGGCCCTCACATGCTGGGTCACTCCGGAATGAGTGGCGTCTCTCCGGCGTATATAAGTGGAACCATTATGGTGCCTGGACATCAACACACTCATGCCGGGACGTTGAGAAGGACGCTGATACCAACAAGCATGGGCCTAATGAGTTCTCCGTCGCCTCCGCCAGCGGGAATGACTGGAATGGGGATGGGCACCGGGATGGGTACTGGGATGGGGATGGGAATGGGAATGCCACCGCATTCGCTAGCCTCGGGTGGAAGTGGAAGTGGAGTCTACTATGATAGCACGGTGCCACGGACGTTGGCACGGGGATTGTCGACGGAGAGCAGTGGGCAATATTTCTATGGATGACACTCGCTTAACCGCAAGGCTTCACTGCCAATCGCTATTGCGGTGCGACCGCAACCGCACCTGAACTTCAACATGCTTCCGATGTCGGCTACAATGGGTTTGGCCGAATCCAGCGGTGGCGGCAGCCGGGCAGGAACACCCACCAATGGCGGTAATAAGTCCGACATACCAGCGATCACAGTGACTGCCTCGCCAGGACCAGGTTCTTTACTCTTGGCCAATAATGTGCACGCCCTGAAACAACCGAGCTCTGGCAATGACTCAATGTCTCGTCAGACGACGACAACCACGCCCACCATGTCCATGTCTGGGCGTAGTCAATGCTTCTAGGATCAGTTTCTCAATTACGAGTACGAGTATCTCGCCGAAACAGATAAATGCCAGAAGAAACTGCCCAATGATGAGGACCTCTTCTATTTGTAAATAATGTAAGACTCACTCACTCCACGTTCTCTAATCTCGAACTAAACGCTAATCAAGTTAGTAAAATTTATAAAAATTTAAACTTATGCATACATATTTCTACGGTTAATTATAGAATATCAATTTAGAGGCTATCTCCCATTATCGTAATCCCAAATCAAATCAAATTACCTTTGAAGGAATAAGCTGATAACTTGAAAAAGAGAATAGAGTTGGAAATTGTTTTAAAACATTTAGTAAAATCCACAATATTTAGTATAAATTTTAATACCAATAAATGCATTGGTAAATGTATCTAGTTTAATAATGACATAAATACATACTAAATACGATGATAGTACTTATATTTCATGAATTTCTAGTCCTAAGCAAGCGCATGAAGTTTACATAATATATACATACCATATAGTATATATAAAACCATATATGTCGAGATCCAACTTGAGAGTTTTATTTGCCTTAAAATGCCAAGAATGGTAACTTATTAAACGACTCGAGAGTTTTGAATTAGCAGACGACTCTTGATAGTTAAGCAATGAGTATGAATACACTCATTTTAGTTGAACATACTATAATAGACTACAAGAGCAAAATACTTTACATATATATGCTAACAACTGTCAGACATCATAAATACTGTACGTGATGTTGATACAAGGCTGTAAATCTAAAAGGAGTTCTAATAATGGAACAATTTCTGATTGCCAGTCTTGGATTGAATTTAACAACATTTATTTAAATTATTTAATTGCTCCTCTAAGAAAGAAACCAACTTCATTGGAAATATTATGTTAATTTCTAAAATTAAGATGCCAGCATCTGTGAGATGCTTAAATTGAGATATGTATCTGATGAGACAGCAGGTTTCAGAGATCCAATGTTGTTTCCCTAGATACAAATACGAGTACGAGTATGTACAATAAATACATCAATTAAAAAAAATAATAAAAAAAAATACCTTTCACATATACAATGTGCTATCACCGTTAAATATACTCGTTCATAAGGAAACAAAATGATATGAATTGAAATCGTAATTCAAGAATAGTTGAAAGCCTTTAGAAATTGTTAAACAAAAGCAGTGAATGATAATGAATACTCATTCATACTCATATGTACACATACTTGCAAATAGCTCATCTATTTGTTTGCCTTTGCCATTGTAAGTGTAATTGTAATTGTAATTTTATTGCTATTGGTATTGGTATTGGTATTGGTATTCGTAATTGTAATTGTTTCTTCCAGTCCAATACTATTTGAGAAATTGTTTATTTTGTGTTTATTTGGCAAAAACAAAAAAAGACAAACAAACAGAATACAGAAAGTAAATACGACTTGCAAATTTTTATAAGAACGCGTGACCAGAAAATAAATATTGTTTAATAAATTAAATGGGCTTATTCAGATTGAACAGAAGTGAACAGAAGTGAACGAAATGAAAAGCAAATGTAAACATTCTGTTACCTTTTATTTATAATTTTCTGGGATTAAATCATTGAACACACAGGGTAATAAACGAATATACGTATTATTATTGAACTAAATGCATTGTAATTGTCTAGTTATGGTGAGTAATTTATTAATTTCCAATTAAACAAAGGATATAAAATTAAATTGATTGTCCGGTGCAAACTAATTGCTATTCTCAATTGCCAATTGATTGTACCTAAATAAAGGAAATAAGGGACAAGAAACAGTTCCTGTTAAAGAAAGAGAGCTCATGACTGAAGAGGAAAAAAGAAAGATAAAATAATAAATTCAATTAAATAGTTTTTGAACTCTCAGTATAGTGTATACAAGTGGATTTTGAAGAGGGAAATTTTATACTTATTCCAGTAATTATTACTTTACAGTACTTTTATATATTTATTGAATTTACAAAAATAGAACACACCATTTTTCAAGTATCTCTCACTTTCTTCAATAAGTTATACGCACAATAAGAGCAAAAGGCATGACCAGTATTAATGTAGAAACTATTTGAATACTGTATAAATTATTGTACTTTTCTTTACTTTGACTGAAATGATAAAGTGTAAAGAGCAACAATGATGATGATGATGATGACGATGATGTAAAGTGGGAAGTGGGAAGGAGGGAAATTACTATTGTAATACAAGAGAACAGAAAAGAAACAGATATCATCCATGCTCAGTTCAGTTGTAATTGTGTTAGGGATTTTGCCTGCTTTCTTCTTTGTCTGCAACCGATTGCAAAGTCTAATGGACTGCAATTGATTACGTCTGTCAATAATGATGAAGCAGCTCGTACAAACAATATGAATAAGTGGACTGACTGAATGACTGCCTGACTGCGAGACTGACTGACTCGCTCTCTCTTTCTATCTCTCTTTTATTCACTCGTCCGTTATGAAAATATATGTTTGAGTATATTCAGGAGAATTTTTTCGTTGTTGTTGGCTAAGAGAGTGTTGGCCACCCAAAAGCCCACCCATTGGCAATGAGTTGTTAATGGCGATGTGGCCCAAGTGGGCACCTCTCGTTAGCAAAGTAATATTGAAGGAAAACTTCTCCATTTGAACCACCATCAGCACCACCATCGGAGGGCTAATTATGATAAGTGGCTGCAAGTAGTTGTCGTTGACAGCGACAGCAACTTAGACTGTAGTACTAAGAAACTAAGGAACACCGTTGCCAGCAGTGACCAGGCAATCATGCAACCTATCTTCTGCTCCACGAGAAACCAGGAATCTACATAAATAGTAAGAACTCCTACCGAGAGAGAGAGAGTGGGGGAGAGAGGGAGAGGGACTCCTCCCGGAAACGACAACAAAAACAAAACTTTTTCAATTAAAAACGTTAAATAGCCACAAGCACTTTGCAATAAATTCCTTCTGCAAATGAGAAGCGAACAATATTACACTTAATGAAACGCCAGGACATACCACAAACAAGACAAGGAACTGGAACAGGAACCAGGGCAGGACACAACAATATGATAATAAAGCAAACATTCAAAAACATAAAACATATTTATATGCATCGCTCATATATTTAGATGTTCAAAAGTTTGCATCTGTTTTATCTGCCAATACATATACGGATAAATATTTGTACAGTTAAATGGGCAACATTGCGTATACGATCTGATGTACGAGTCATATATCGATCCACTGCAACTACAGTTCAATTTACAACCGGACAACGTTCAGCGTCCAACGGGGCGTATGCCATTTATGTATGTGCTAAAATTTAATGAATTCGCTGTTTAAATGCTGCCAAAACCATAAAACATTGTTAAAATAAGCAACAGCGGCAGCGGCATCAGCAGTAACAACAACAACAACAACAACATATGTATGCACATACATAATAAATAAGTTAGAGTGCATTTACCAAGTGGCACGACTGTATGATATCCTCTAAGATAACTGGCTAGAGTTCAACTATTAAGACTGATCAAGAAGCTCTTGATTTATGTAAGTATTATCTTTTTATAACCCAATGAAACTTGTACTCTGGATTATCACTGATTTAAATTACTTTTCATTTACCCCATTTGTGGCTGCAGGGTATGATAAATAACAAAAATTCGCGGCCTGGCTTTTGTAAATATATATATATATATATATGTACATATTTTTATGTACATTTATTTCACATATGTATGTGTATATTTATGTACCCTGGTGGACACCCACAGCGCAGGAGGACTGCTGTCTCCTCCCATTGGCAATTTCCAACGATTTTCCGAATTGTATTTCGTTTCGTTAAATCAGAAAAATAATAATAAAAGAAAGAGAGAGAGAAAACAAAAATGTTAAAGCACTTGGTTTATAAGTTCGGTTTTTATTTCAATACCCAAAATGCATATCTATGTATATAAATATATTTGTGTATTACAAACCTATGAATTTATGTGTTCCATTTTTTTCATGTATTTGCATACAAAAATCACAACTTGACACTAGAACAAGAATGATGTAGTATGTAATAAAGGAAGTAATCAACTCATAGAACGAGACAGATTTGTAATATTTCATTCATACGTATGTATAAATGTATAAATTAAATATATCATTCAGTCGAGAGATCCATTGATCAGCAGAATACCCTGGAGGCAGTAGAGAACGCCACTCAAATTTTATATTAAGTATATTTGTGTTTCGTATTTGTTTAAATTTTTAAATGTATAACAAAAATTAAAAAAAAAATCTAAGAATTTAAGCATGTTTTTACTGGGACTCGAACCATGATGTTCTGTCTATCAAGGTGGCTGCCTATCACTCTACTTGAAAGAGAGAGGAGAGGGAGGAAACTCACTCTAACACAGCGCGCTTTCATGCATATGTATATATGTATATGTAAATGCTTCAACGAATGAGCAGATAAGAGAGAGCGTAAACTCATGCAACAACACATTAAATTAAAGAATTAAATAATTGCGGATATCTTCCGTGTTTATTAGTCCGATCTGATCAAATTTTCAATGCATCCTTTTCTATCAAGTATTGTTCGTGCCAGCTCAAGTCTCTAGCTTGATAATTACCAGAGTGTGGGTATTGTGGGCGTAGGGGGCGTGGCATCCAAAATTTGAAATAAACTTGATCTGCGTGCAAATATAAGAAGTTTTCACACCAAATTTGGTGCTTCTAGGTCTTACCATCTCTGAGATCCTTTCGTTCATACGGACGGACAGACAGACGGACAGACGGACAGACGCACAGACGGACAGACGGACGGACAGACGGACATGGCTATATCGACTAGCTTGTCGGCCCTGATCAAGAATATAGTGTCTTTGCTGGGGTCCGCCTCCTTCTGCCTGTTACATACTTTTTTTTGAACAAACTTAATATACCCCCTCAGGGTATAAAAAGATGTTATCATTCGTTTATATAAATAACTTGTAAAGGAAACAGATTTATAGATGAAGCGATTAATCGCACTTCATTCATATGAATATAATATACGCTTCTATATAGAGAAAACTCGTACTTGTACTTGAGAGAGGCACTTCATTCATATATATTCTGAACTGAATTTGAATTTTAAACCGAGTAGTCGTATTCATTCATTCAGTCAGCCAGTCAGTCAGGTGAGCATAGTTAAAGCAATGCATGGAATTGAAGGCTTTGTTCGACTCTTGACCTTTGCCTTTGCCTTTGCCGCTTGAGCAAACAGTGCTAACAACTACAACTACAACTATATAATTTGGTTAACAGTGCCTTCTTTTAGTCTGCTGCTGCTGCTGCTGCTACGGCTACAAATGAAAGGCTAGGCACCATTGGGAGTGACTTGACTGGACTGACGCTTAGTCATTTACACTAATGGCCAAGCAGCACATTTACTTTCTCATCTCTTTTGTAACACTCTGAATACAGCTGACCGGTATCTGATTTTGTGGTAGGGTATCTTCTTATCGGTGTGCTATAACGTATATTATTTGAGGCTTCCTGCACGTTCCCAGGATGCTATCCACAACCTTTTTTTCAAATTGTTTTAGATTCTTTGCACGTTCGAAACGACGCTTTTCAGCTTCAGCACCAACAGCTCCATCTCCATCGCCATCGCCATCTCCAGGTTCAGTTTCTGCTTATTGCATGCTGTGCTTGGTGCTCTGTGCTCTGGGCACTGTGCTCTGTGCTCTGATGTGCTGCAATGGCAATGGCAATGCGAAGACTCCCACCTGAGCCCCAATTCATTTGGAAGCATGCTTTAGCCGCACTCACGTCTGCATCCGCATCCCCATTGTAATTGGTTAAGTCACTGGCCCCTCAGTCAGTCAGGTTACGCCTCTTCAACCCTCAACGTCATCCACATTCCTGCCCCCTATCCTGTCCAGATCCAAAAGGAGACGAAGCACCAAAAACGCTGATTCAGGTCATTGTATGTAAAAATTAATGGAACATTTTCCTGCAACGAGAATTTCATCTTTTCTTTCACGTATTCGTACACCGGGCGGCCTGTCCGCTATTCCCCCTCCGCCCACCGCCTTTTCCGCATTTCCGAGCAGCTCTCTCTCTCTCTCTCTCCCTCTCTCTCTCTCAGTGTGCCAATCAGTCCGTAGTCCGCAGTCCACAGCTGCCATCAGTTTTTGCTTCTAGTTTTGTGTTAGTTCGAGGGAAAAGTTTAATTTTCATTTGTAAGTCGTGAGTATTCAGCACGTCAACATGCTGCAAATTGTAAACCGAACAGTTTTTTGTTTATGCCGCGTTTCCAATTAGCCCAAAATTCATATTCGATTCTACAGATCCGTACGGTAAGCTTAAAGAATTTTCACCAAAAGATGATAAAAGATTTTAGATCAGTAGTAAAGATTCTCAAATATCTAATAGCTTAATTCATTTTATATTGACGTGTTATTAATTTGTCGGTTTGTAATCGATTTTCTCTTTTATCTTTTATGCCAAATCTATATTTAATCTATCTATTTAATAAGTAGCACTTATCTACTTATGTTTTTTCAAGTTTTTCCTAGTATTTTTAGATATTTATGGTGTATAATTTGATGAGTTGATGGAAAGCGGTTGCCAACAATTGCATATGCGAATATGCAAGCCATTTAAGCCCTCATTAAGTCGAGAAAAGTTCCGCAAATATTTTAACTATTTTACGACGCCTAAGCACCACCAGCACTAACATTGCGGAAGAGGGTACATCGGTGAGTGGTGAGTGGAGAGAGGAGAGGGAGGAACAGGTTGGCATCGGCGTCCTTATGGAATTTATGCAGCCTGCTGAAACTTTCTCCATTGCCAGAGTCATGCCACCGACTTTACCTACCTCCTCAACCAAGGATTGGGCTTTAACTGGTAAGTACTCATAGTCAGTGTGAAGATAAGAGTGTGGAGCGTGGGGAAAAGGGAAAAGGAAGAAGGGAAGGAGGTAGGTGGGAAGTGGGCGTTTCTGCTGGTAAATGCTCTTTAACTTATTACAACCGCAGCTGACTGACGTCGTTATGCCAATCATTTCTATTCCGGATTATTCAACCTCATAGCGAGGCTCATTTAAGTTTTTCGCCCATAGCCCAATGACACTTGACTAGCTTGAAGTAGCAGCTAGTAGCACCTATCACATAATCATAAGATTAAACGTGTAAGTTTTAATCTAATCTTTTGCATTTTCTATGCTGTTGGCAGCACAAAGTGTCATTGGATTATAGCGAGAATTTCGTTTAAACAAAAGCTTAAGTGCTTTCACGAAACGGATATTTCCATCGCAGAGACTTTCTTGGCATGCTCATATTACATCCGTCCCCCTACTTCCTTCCGCTACTCCCTCCTTCCCTCCTCGACCCTTTAAGCTACTTGTACTCCAATAGCAAAGGGTCGCCTTTAAAAATTCCATGACCCTAATTTTTTCGGAAGCAACTGCAACATTTGAAAAACTGCAATTAGGCTGTAACATGTCAGAGAGGGGGGGGAATAGAGAGGGGTGTTCGTCTGCTTTTGGGTTAAGCACATGTTATGTTACAGTTGCAGTTGCAAGTTGCAGTTCCACAGTTGCCTCACAGTGACTCACAGTCAAGTTCTACAGCTTCCACGAGGCACGCTTAACGAGCAACTAGCAACGAGCATCGCGATGCGGACGGACGGACGGACATATCCGAAATGAGACTCGACTTGGCATCACCGGCTGGCAGCAGTGGCATGCGGCATGTGGCATGCAGAAAGCAGCAGTGGCATCCACATGCAGATGCTGCAACTCAAACGGAGGCGGCAGGTGCAGACTGTGGCAACATTGTCGCTACCCGTCACCATTGCAGGCATCTCCGGTGCTCTACTGTATGTAATGAGTGTACGTTTGTGTGTGTGTATGTTTCAGAGTGTGTGTATGTGTGTGTGTGTGTGTGTGAAAGTCTCTGTGTGTATGTATGCTCTGCTGGCTACCCGCAGATGCTGCGCTCTGCATGCATGACAAATATAATTGCAACACTTTGTGGGCGTGTTTGAAGTGACAAGAATTTTGACACCATTTCGGTCTAAGGACACATTTGTTTGCATCTTTAACTTAATTTGACGCCGACGGAGTTCTTAATTAAAGCTGCCGCCTTTGTCTACTCTGATTCTGGGCTGAAGATTTATAATAAAAAAAAATACAACAAAGAAAAGTTGAAAGTTTAAAATATCAAATAGGTTCCCTTAATAACAATTGTTTTTACCCACAACCAGATTTATTTTACTTACCTTATCAACTAGAACTTGTTTAAGTCTTAGCTGTCTATAAGAAATGATTCCTGAATTCCTGAATTTTGAAGAATGCCTTTACTTTTGGAAAACAGAAGCTATCTTAGCTTATCCTATTTAAAAGCTGAATCAAAATCAAAAATTTTTCAATTGTTGTGAAATTATATAGACTCCTCTCAATGTCATTAAGTGTGAATGAATTTTTCAATTTAAGAATAGACGAAATAATCATTGTTTACAGTCTCTTGTCATTAAAAACTATTTAAATTTATTTCTAAAGAATTTAATTCGACAGCAACATCAACTGCATAAATTTATAGATCTATCTTTTCGAAACCTGAATAAATTTCTAATCATGACTTGGCATCTGAATTTCATCCACAAAGTTACTCGCTTTGTTTAAATACATTTGTAAATATATAGTTATATATAATAATATTAAATTTGAGAGTAGCTTTTGCAATGAATAGATCACTATATCCAAAAACTTGATGTAAGACCTTTGAATGAATTAGATTTTGAAGAAAGATAAATCGTATTAGATAACCAATATTTTATTTTCGACTTTTCCTATATAGATTCGTACAGTTAAGGGGTATAGGGTATGGCTTAGGCTGAATAGGTGCTGGTGCTAAAGCCGCTGGCCAACATTTGCTGGTCAATCCAGGTGCGAACCAAGGCCACATTGGCATAGGCAGCTGGGATAGGCTCGTTGCAACCGATGCCCCAGGCGACAATGCCGCTTTGTTGATACCGATTTTCGGAAGGGATGCCAATGGGGCAGGCAAGTGGAGCACCGCCATCGCCTTCACAGGTGTCGACACCTCGTTGTCCACCCGCGCACAAGAATGAGCGATCCAAGGCGAATTTGGGGCCGAGTTTCGTGCCACGCAGCTGCGTCTGGCAGGTATTGAAATCAACAACTGGTAATGGAATACGCTTCATGATGTTAGCCCAGGCGCCTGTGGCACCAAAGGATGTCTTGCCCCAGCCGGTGGAGAAGCAGGATGTTCGGGGAGCAACGGTTGCACCCTGGGCAGGCAGGCAAACCACATTGATGTGATCATCCAATTTGAATTCCTCTGCTAAAATCACGAGAGCAAAGTCGTTAGCTATGTTCCTTGGATTGAATTGGGGATGTCTGATGATTCTCTGAGCCGTTCGTTCCTGGAAAGGCAAACGCTCCTTGACAGTCTGTGTATCCCATTCACCAGCTCGAACCACAAAAGAGCCTGGAGCATGGTCACGCACACAATGCAGTGCCGTGAGCACCACTTGAGGATGAATGAGTGAGCCACCACAAAAGTAGCTAGTATTGCTGATGGTATGGAACAGGGCCACAGTCCAAGGGAACTCCCCAAAGCCGGCTTCATTTTGTGTCGCCCCAGACAAGGTGAAATCCAATCCACCCAGATTACGAATTCCACAGCCTCGTGGTCGGTTTGGTCTCTTATCTATGGGAGTCGGATTCAGAACCTCAGTGCGTGTGCGATTTCCAGCACAACAAATATCCACGGACGATTCACAAATCGGATCATCTTCACCAAAGCGTATATCAATTACTCCAAAGCCATCAAAGGACTCATCCTCCGTAACGCTATTCGTTGAGGGATCACACCTATAATAAGGCACACAATTGCAATTCGCCTGCTTTCCACTGATGGAGTTGAAGTCAATTATGGGACTCGAAGGATCTATGGGTACAGGAGTCACCACCGGTAGTCCAGTTGAGCCCCTTGTTGGTTGGGTTTGTATACCAGGATTTGTGTTGAATATATCCTGAATATTTTGATCTACAACCGATGATTGTGGGGCAGCATTCCCGAAGGTTAACAAACCAGCTATGATAACCAGTTCCAGTGTACACAACATTCTTCTCATTCTGATCTGCAAAGAAAGTTGAGTTGAGATACTTTTATTTAAATCTTATTCTACAAAGTTTTACTTAAGGTTTACTACACTTGTCGATCACAATTCAATTCATAATTTAAACCTAAATTTAATTAAGGAGTTATATGCATTTTAATCACTATTTCAAAAAGTGCAATATGATTTTCAAGTGTTATTATTTTCTTTACTAATATTTTATACTTGTTTTGTAGTTTTAAGACATTCGTTGATTAAATCATTCTCATTAAAATGTCCCCCAATAAATGCTAACAATCATTTTTTGTTGATTAGCTGGGAAAAACTTCTAATGAAAACCTGCGAATCCCGTTTGACTCGTTTCTAATCTCCCCAGAATTAATAATGTCTAATATAAGAGCAAGTTTATTCCCTCTTTGATTGTTGTTGATGAGGCTGTTGATTATAGTTTTTACCAATTTATTACTAATTTTCAAAAATATAAAAACCTTGCCAGTGCAATTGCCAACAAATGTGAACATATAATTATTAATAAGGTTGTAAACATTGTCGGAGCTACCTTCTTTTTTTTGCGAAACCTTGTTAATTTAGTTTTTTATTAAAATCACAAGTCAAACACTGACAAGCTATTTGCTAAGAAATGTCAACAATGATATTCTTTCAATGACGTCTAAATTAATTCAAGCTTTTAACGGATTTTCCCACAAGTAAAAACTGTTTTCAGAAAAAAATAAAATAAATATAATATATGTAAGTCAAACGGTAAATATTGTGACTAACCTGACTAAGAAAGAGTCTTGTGCAGTTTAGCGATAACCTTGACTTTTGGTCAAAAATCCCAGCACAAACCGTTGATTATCGCTTTAATATTAATCTCTCTTTCGGAAGCCAGACAAAAACTTGTAAGCCAGCCAGTTGTTTAGCCACCTTCAAGCTGCAAATCGAGAGTTGTGAACGCGAGCGAATTTCAATTACGACTAACTTGGAGAGCTTTGGGCCAATCAAATACATAAAACGAACTGACAAAGCTTTTGAGTGAAAGCTTCCACTCTCTCTCTCGCTCTCTTTTGATTAAACTTGCGCTTGGCTCTGATAACAGAGAGTGAGAGAGATGATCTTGAACTTACGATAACTCGTACTCAAAACTGTTTCACAATCCCCTCAATTCAGAAGCACAGTCCGGCTTTTGATCAGCTCAATTGTGAAACCGGTTTACGGGCATTTGGATGACAAGCTCAGGTCTCAAGTCTCAGGTTGTAGGCGTCCAAGTCTATCATTTAAAGCATTACTAATGATTCTATATTACAGTTACCCTTTAAAAAACCACCAAAGTTTACAAACGTCAACAAATTTATTAAGTGATTTGATTATGCATGCATTGTATTCTATTGTAAATAAAATTAATTTTTTATTGAAAATAAAGCTTTTAATACAATTTAAATAAATTTGTATTAATTGTGTAAAATGTTACAATAAAAATTAATTTTATTAAAATACTTATATTTAAGGTACACACTGGTTTTCAAAATCAAAATTCAATATGAAAATCTCTACAAAAATCATGTCTTATTATCTTTCTACTTATTAAGTTTATTAAATTTTACTCAGCAGATATTAGCAACCTAATCTTTGAAATAATACTATATGAAAATAAACACACATCTTTTTATCGTCACCTCAGTTTTTCCATCTTTTATCACTACCAGGCCAAAGCCTAGTTATGTACTTGTCAAGATTACTTAATATATACTAGGGCTCAGTCTCAATTTTCTCTAGCCGGCTTAAGCTCAAGTTGGCCATTTGCATGGATAACAACGGTAAAGCTGTGTCCTGAATCTGGCTCTGACTCGGGCTCACAATAAATATTTTATTTGACACTGTCGACCAGAATAAGTTGCCTAAGGGCAAAAACCCAAATATTCAGAGCACTCGCACATACATATGTATATGTATGTATGCATATTCGTTACGTATACGTATGTGTACAAAAGGTATGCAAAATCTAAAACGTTTGATTGCCATTGATTGTGGGAAGCCTTTTGGGCATTTCCTGGCCGCAATCAAGCCACTTTTGCAAATTATAAGCAACAATCATTGATAGTCCTTGGGTGAAAGAGAGTGTAGCAAAAATTGCTTAAGAGATTCTTTTAAAATATGCCAAATTAGTATGAATATAACAGTATAATTTAGTACTCATATCGGATGTAAGTATTTTACACTAACGGAAAGTGTTTAAGTAACATTCCTACTTCTATGGAAATGTAAAGGAGATTCCATCATTTGAATTGAATCCTTTTCTATTAATCTGAGCTGAGTTATATTAATTGCTCTCAAAAAACCTAGAAACCTTTGAAGGAAACTGTTGACAAATATTTTATCGCTCAGTTAAGTTATAATAGATAGAATGGCCTTTTAAATGCAACATGTGTTTTACTACATTTATATGTACAATGTACATATATTTAGTAGATTCAATCACATATGCATACGCATTTCTATTAAGCAAGTTCAACGAACGATTTTTGCAATTTACATTTTGCCGGTGGAAGCCGCTTGTTCAAGTTCATTAACTTTAAAAAGCATTACAACAATTTAAGCCCATTCGAATGTATTTATACTTGGTGAACTGCTTTGCACCCTACACACGAAGAATTATAGAACATAAATAGTTTAAAAACTCTTCCTCAAACAAGTACACTGAACACAATTCTATTTTATTCGAAGACCCTGTTGTGAGTACGTACAATTTAAGAAATAACTGTAAAATTTTGTCCAAAATACTTAACTAAAGTGCAAAGCTCTTTAAAGAAACCCAATGCTCAAAATAATTCCGAGAGTTAGAATCAAAGACCCGAACTTGATGTCCAACTTCTTTAAAGAAAATTCGAGATCAGCGAACTTCGACACTATTTGAAATAATATCTATGCCCATCTATTGCGGAATCCCATTATAAATCTCCTTGTTTAGTAAAAGAATATTTATATACCTACATTTTAAATAATATTACACGATGATTTTTAGAGAATGAAAAAGCCGCACTTGATGTCGTACTCGTTTAAAGGAAATCATAGATCAGTGAACTTCGATACTGTTTGGGATAATACCTATGCCTATCTATTAGGGAATCCTATTATAAATCTCTATTATACTATAAATTATACTATAAATCTGTTTAGTTAAAGAATATTTGTCTCCTTACATTTTAAGTGATACTTATTACACGATCATTTGTTACTTCGCTACTGAGGGTGATATTACCGCACAGGGATTGAGAATTAAACATATTACCAAACACTGAAGGAATTCAAATTATTTTTAATGAAATCGAGCCCTTGAAAATGTTTAATTATATGATAGTTTCAAACATAGACAGACAGTGAGTAAAGTAAGAGAATTACGTAACTATGTGTAATTATTTATATTATATATATATATGTGTAGTATATATTATAGCTGTACTTAGGAGTACATTTTGGAACCGCCCTGGAATCACAGTGCATGTCGAAATCAACCATTTATTTATACAATTCATTGACTTATTGATTACTTGCGTGTTTTTGTGGTCAAAGTATTCATCATTTACCATTTTGACTCCTTCTGGAATTTGTAATATTGCCCTATAGCAACAGGTGTATAAAAGCAGGCCCTAGCTAAATTGTGGGCTCAATTGCTGTACCGAATAGCAATTCGATCGCACATATTCGCATTAACTGGATTACAATTCCGAAGGACTCTAAATCTACCAACCAACAACCATTGTGAAGTGTTTTAAAGTGATTTGTGATTTGTGAAAGTGAAAGGACATTTTTAAAGACATTATCCCTATATACAAGTGATTCAATCTCTATCAAGTGCAATGGCATCCAATCTGTTGGTGAAAAAGGATATAAAATACTCAAGATCTCGCCCCGCATCCGATGGCGATGATATTGTCATTTCCGGCATGTCTGGAAAATTTCCAAACTCCAAAAATATCTCAGAGTACTCGTACAACCTTTACAACAAGGTGATTAGTGAACACAAAACATTATAAATTATCTGTGAAATTGAAATAAATAAGTGGCGAACTATATTTATTAAACTAACTAGAAGAATTATTGATTAGTGATAAATAACTGCATCTTCAACAATTTTAATATCCTGCAAAAAAAATACACTTGAAAGAGTTAAACTCACTCATTTCTTTTCTGCCAGGTGGACATGATAGATGATGATGAGCGTCGCTGGCGTCACTTTAATCCAGAGATTCCCAAGCGGTCTGGTAAAATATACGGACTGGAAAAGTTCGATGCGACGTTCTTTGGGGTGCACTTTAAACAGGCGCATACGATGGATCCTCAAACTAGAATCTTGATAGAGACAGCCTATGAGGCAGTCATGGACGCAGGTATTAATCCGAAAATTCTGCGTGGCTCCAAGACGGGAGTCTATGTGGGATCATGTATTTCGGAGTCGGAGAAGACCTGGTTCTACGAGAAGGTGTCGTCGGGAGGCTTCGGCATTACGGGTTGCAGTCGTGCCATGATGGCCAATAGGATCTCCTACTGCTTAGGCCTGGAGGGTCCTTCCTTTTTGGTAGACACCGCGTGCTCCAGTTCCATGTATGCCTTGGACAATGCATTCAGTGCGATTCGAAACGGCGAGATCGATGCTGCAATTATTGGTGGTTCGAATCTCTTACTTCATCCCTTTGTGACTCTACAATTTGCTCGGTAAGTTGATTTACCTAACTTTCCTTCACATAAAGCACCTGAGGAAGAGGAGCTCTCAGGTGCTAATTATTTATCTTTAAATATCTTTTTTCTCCAGTCTTGGTGTTTTGGCTACCGATGGTTACTGTCGTCCTTTCGATAAGGATGCATCTGGATACACTCGAGCTGAGACAATAAACTGTCTGTTTCTTCAGAGGAAGCGCGATGCCAAGAGAGTATATGCCAGTGTCGTTTACTCAAAGACCAACTGCGATGGATACAAACCAGAGGGCATCACCTATCCTTCGGGAAAAGTTCAAGAAAAACTGTTGCAAGAATTTTACAAAGAAGTCGATGTGACCCCAAATGACTTGGGCTACCTGGAAGCACATAGCACTGGCACCGTGGTCGGAGATCCAGAAGAGTGCAAGGCAATTGATAGTGTTCTCTGCAGCCGGAGAGCAGAACCTCTCCTGGTGGGATCCGTCAAGTCCAATGTGGGACACTCCGAGGCCGCCTCAGGCATTTGTTCTCTGGTCAAGGCTTGCTTTGCTTTTGAAACCGGATTAATAGCTCCAAATATTAACTTTACCGAAGTGAAGCCAACGATTGAGGCTCTTGCCGAGGGAAGATTGATTGTGGTCAAGGATCCCACTCCTTTGCCCAAGCCCTATATCGGTATTAACTCGTTTGGTTTTGGAGGCGCCAATGCCCATGCCATGCTAACAGCTAATCCCAAACCAAAGACAAACTTTGGCCTGCCCGAGGATGATCTGCCCAGGATTGTCACTTGGGCTGGCAGAACCGAGGATGCGGTTAATGAGGTCTTCAATGCCGTCGAGAAAAAACCTTTGGATGCGGAGTTTATTGGACTCTTGCAAAATATACAGGAGGAGGATGTATCAGGATTGGTTTTCCGCGGTTATGGCATCTTTACCAACAACGGAGTGGAACCCACAAAGGCTGTGGTTCGAGATGTTCAGCATTACACTGGATTGCAGCGTCCCATTGTTTGGGTGTACAGTGGAATGGGTTCACAGTGGAACGAGATGGGTTTGTCCCTGATGACAATACCACTATTCCGGCAAGCCGTCGAAGAATGCCACAGGACCTTGTTGCCAATGGGCCTGGATCTCATTCACATTATCACATCCGATGATCCGGCCATCTATCAGAATATCCTCAACTCTTTTGTCGGCATTGCAGCTGTTCAGATTGGATTGACTGATGTCCTGCGTTCCCTCGACATGGATCCGGAGTATATCATTGGTCACTCTGTGGGAGAACTGGGTTGTGCCTATGCAGATGGAGGTTTGACAGCTGAGCAAGTGATTCTGGCCGCATACTACAGGGGAAAAGTGAGTTTGGACACGGAGAAGATTAAGGGTTCCATGGCTGCTGTGGGCATTGGATACAAAACAATCAAACGTATGCTGCCTACGTCCATCGAAGTAGCCTGTCACAATGGACCCGATTCCTGCACCATATCTGGACCAATTAATGATGTCGCTCGCTTTGTGGCCGATCTCAAGTCGAAAGACATCTTTGCCAAGGAGGTGCCCTGCTCCAATATTGCCTACCATTCCAGATATATATCTCAGATGGGTCCTGCATTATTCCGTTACATGAAGGACACTATTCCACATCCCAAGTCAAGGACATCGAAATGGCTGAGCACAAGTGTGCCAAAGAGCGACTGGGAGCAGCCTGATAAAAAGCTTTGCTCTGCCGAATATCATACCAATAATCTGTTGAGCAGTGTCCTTTTCGAAGAAACCTTTGCTCTGCTGCCGAAGAACGCCTTGACAATTGAAATCGCTCCTCATGGCTTACTGGGTGCAATTCTCAAGCGATCCATGCCAGGTGGTATTCACATTCCCATCACCAATCGAGGAAACAAAAACAATACGCAGTTCTTCATGACAGCCTTGGGCAAGTAAGTAAATTACATAGAGAGATATATCGAACATATCGAAACATTAAGTTTATCGAACTTAAAGCCCGAAATTTCATGTGATTACTTGAGTCCGAAAATGAAACATTTCCGAAATTTATTATCTTCAAATCTTAAATAATTATTCTTCGTCAGCTTCCTAACGTTTTCTTGAACTCTTCTCTCTGCTTAATTCCATTTCTCCCACTAGGCTCTATCAGAATGGATTAATGATCCCTGTATCCAAGTTGTATCCTAAAATCAACTTCCCCGTCTCAAGATCCACGCCAAGCATCAGTTCTCTGATTCGCTGGGATCATAGTGAGGATTGGTTTGTGACCAAATATGAGAACATGAAGACAAAGGCGAGCGGAGAACGTGTCTTTGCCATTAATCTGGGCAGCGATGACGAGGAGTTCATGAGTGGACATATTATAGATGGCAAGATTCTAGTTCCTGCAACCTGTTATCTGCAATATGTTTGGGAAACCTTCTCCTTGATGTACCATGGACCGAGCTATATGGATGTGCCAGTTGAATTCGAGGATGTTCAATTTGTAAGAGCTACAAATATGTCGCTGACTGGAGAAGTTGAGCTGAACGTGATGATTCACTATGGCACAGGACACTTTGAGGTGGGTTCAATAGAATATATATTAATTGGTGTTAAGAGTTAGTTTCAATCCCAGAGGGGTTTGGAGTAAACATACCAACCCAGAAAATATTTATATTCTTGACCAATCTCAACCAATTTTTACGTGTTTAATTTGTTTCAGATTACTGAAGCTGGCGCCTTGGTTGTCACCGGAATAATAAGAGAGATGGAGAGTCCACCCATACCAGAGGTTTATCATTTCAAGGAAGAGTCCGACTTCCCACTGGTGTCCAAGAAAGATTTCTACAAGGAACTCAAACTCCGTGGATATCATTATAATGGAGCCTTCCGAGCTGTAAAGACTGCTCGCTCTGATGGACTGTGGGGACAGGTCGAGTGGAATTATAACTGGGTGACATTCATGGATGCGATGCTACAGATTCAAATCTTGGGCACAGATTCCCGATCTCTTCTGTTGCCCACGAAGATTAACAAGTTGCGCATTAATGGTGTTCATCACTTTGATTTGATGACAAAAATGGCACCGGAGAATCGTGTATTCGATGTCTATGTGGATCGCAAGTATAATCGCATTACTGCAGGAGGCATTGAACTGACAGGATTGCAAGCCAATTCGATTCAAAGAAGGCGACCACCTGGTATTCCTGTCCTGGAGAAATACGAATTTATTCCCTATTTGCCGACTCCAGAAGTTTCGGAATCAAATGCCGCACGGATATGTGTGCAACTAGCACTTGAAAATCTTCCGGTTATGAAGATTAAACTCGTAGAAGTGGATACGGATGGCAGGGACACAATTCTAGACAAGTTCATCGATGCTATCGAAGATTTGCCTGTCATTACAGGAGAATACATGTATCTGACCAATAGGAAGATTGACGAAATTCCTGGCATTCACATCGAAAACGGAAAGATGTCAACTCTCTCCAACTTTTACTTTGCTGTCTGTGGCGGCACTTGCGGAGAACTCAACGAGGATGTAATTCAGAATGCCCAAAAGGTGGTTATGGACAATGGTTTCCTCTTGATAAGAGAACGTCCTACAACGAACCTTGCAAATCTCAAGTTACCCGAACACTTCCATTTGATTGCCGTGATTCCCATTGACAACCATGCGGAAGTTTTCCTACTCCTCCAGAAGGTCTCCAAGAAACTGCATATTGAGCCAACGGTGGTGCAAGTATCTGACAATGACAAGACCTTCGAGTGGATTAACCAAGTACAGTCTGCCATAAGCATGAAGAGTACCGTTGTTTTGTATGCTTTCAACGAGAAACTCAATGGACTAATTGGACTAGTGAATTGTCTGAGAAAGGAACCAGATGGTAATCTCATAAGTTGTTTCTTCATTGATGATCAAAACGCACCCAAGTTCGATCTCTCGGATCCTTTCTATGCGTCGCAGTATTCACTGGGACTGGCATTCAACATCTACCGTCAAGTGAGTAACAATTTCAGTTGATTGTTGAACTTAAAAGTAATCGTAATCGATGATCCTTTAATCCTTAGGGCTCGTGGGGCAGTCTCCGTCATCTCCTGCTGCCAGTTAATGATGAAATGAAGCCCCGTGTAGACCATATCTATGGAAACGTAATGCAGCGTGGAGATCTATCTTCATTACAATGGTTCGAAGGACCTTTAGAACCCAAGGATTGTAAGATCAAAATCGCATACTCCTCCTTGAATTTCCGAGACGTGATGCTGGCAACTGGCCGCCTGAGTGCGGAACTCTATGGCGGCAATCGAATCGAGCAGAGTTGTGTTCTCGGATTCGAATATTCCGGCATTGATACGAGGACAGGAAAACGCATAATGAGCATGGTTGTCAAGGGTGGCGTCGCTTCCTACGTGGAGGAGCCCTCGAAGTTGATCTGGGAAATCCCAGATCATTGGTCGCTGGAGGAAGCAGCCACAGTTCCCGTTGTTTATATTACTGTATATTATGCATTCTTTATGGCAACCGACATCAGGAAGGGAAAGAGCATTCTTATACACGCTGGAACCGGAGGAATTGGCCTGGCTGCGATTCGAGTTGCCTTGGCCTACAATCTGGAAGTGTTCACCACGTGCAGCACTCCTCTGAAGAAGAAGTACCTCCTAGACAGATTCCCACAAATCAAAGGTTTGTAAAGATTACCGGACAACTTATTTTTTTAATATATATTTTTATTTTTTAGAATCGCACATTGGCAACTCCCGAGACACTTCCTTTGAGCGTATGATACATCGGGAAACAGATGGCCAGGGTGTGGACTTTGTGCTGAATTCCTTGTCGGAGGACAAGCTGTTGGCATCTGTGCGTTGTCTTGGCCAGTCGGGTCACTTCCTAGAGATTGGCAAATTCGATATGGCAAATGATTCGAAAATGGGATTAGGAGTTTTCCTCAAAGAACTCACTTTCCACGCCGTTTTGGCCGATACTTTGTTAACGGCATCTGACGAAGATGTTTGGGTAACTAGAAATGTAACTTTATCACTACTGTATTCGCAAAATACTAATTGAATTGCATTGCTCCATTGCTTTGCACATACTTCACAGCACCTGAAAAAACTGATTGACACCGATATTGCCAGCGGGGTCATCACTCCTCTCCCAGTCACCGCTTTTCCGGCTCACGAAATCGAGCAGGCCTTCAGACATCTCATTGGTGGCAAGCACATTGGCAAATGTGTAATTAAAATGCGTGATTCACCCGAGGCTAAGGAAACGATGCCAGTCCGAGTGACAACTCAAATATATTTTAAACCGCACATGACATACGTGATTCCTGGTGGATTGGGAGGATTCGGCATGGAGCTGGCTGATTGGATGGCATTGCGTGGAGCTCGCAAACTCGTACTCAGCTCAAGTCGCGGCATTTCCAAGGACTATCAATCCTATAGAATTGCGTATGTATATTTTACTCAGTAAAAAAACCCGATCAAGACGGTAGTAAATCGTCACCATCTGTGCATGAAAGAGAACGATTTTTCGTACTTCATGAACGTTCGGTCATGACATTTTGTATAGCCAAGTGGTTGTTTTGAGATCGAAAATGTATCTTTTCATTCTTTTTATTCTGAGTCTATTTATATGCAACTAACAATCACCTTCTCTTCACAGAATCTGGAAAACTTATGGCTGTGAGGTCTTGATCCACACGGCAGACATTTCAACACTCGAGGGATGCCGCAGTCTGTTGCAAGATGCTGCAAAGATGGGTCCAGTTGGTGGCATCTTCAATTTGGCAGTTGCACTACGCGACGGAATCTTTGCCAATCAAACTCCTGAGCTATTTGTGGAGAGTTTATCGCCCAAGGCGGTTGCCACCAAGCACTTGGATGTAGTGTCTCGTAAATTGTGTCCCAAGCTGGAACACTTTGTGGTCTTCTCCAGCGTGTCCTGTGGACGTGGAAATGCGGGACAAACCAATTATGGTATGGCCAACTCAGTGATGGAGCGAATCATTGAGATTCGTCACAGGGATGGATTACCTGCTAAGGCCATTCAATGGGGAGCTGTGGGAGAGGTTGGTCTGGTAGCCGATATGGCAGAGGATAAGATTGACATGGAAATCGGAGGAACACTGCAGCAGAGAATCTCGTCGTGCATCCAGGAACTAGATAATTTGCTCAGTGCCAAGTCAGCAATTGTGGCCAGCATGGTTGTGGCTGAGAAGCGTTCAGGACGTTCCGGAAATGAAAGTATTATCGATACGGTGATGAACATAATGGGTATACGGGATCTGAAGAGTGTTTCCTTGGGCACAACATTGTCCGAGATGGGCATGGACTCCCTCATGGCCGTGGAAATCAAGCAAACGCTCGAGCGGGACTTTGAGCTGGTTTTGACCCCGCAAGATTTGCGTGCTCTCACATTCCAGAAGCTCCAGGAATACATGGAAACGCGTGAAAAGGACAACACGGATGCCGTTAAAATGATATTCGCTTCCGAAGGATCTCTTTTGGGTATGGATCTGCTCCTGCATAACCTCGGCGATGAAGCCCATTGCAATCAAGTGATGTTCACTCTCGAGACCAGCGCTCCATTCTCCAAGCCGATTGTTCCCTCCAACATTATCATACCCGGCATGGAGGGGACAGCGGGACAAGCCTGGTACAATATTGGTGCCAACTTAATGAGCAGAGCGAATGTTCTGCAACTTCATCAGTTTGCTGAACTGGAAACTGTCAGCGAGATTGGAAAACAGACATTGCCGGTAAGTACTACATGATAATCCTTAGAGAGATCTCTATATATTCTCGATCAGGGTCAAAAGACTGGCCTTTGTCTTATATATTTGTTTACCTTTCTAAATGTTTTCCTATATATTCTTGTAGCACGTGAAATCGCTCTTGAACCCGACAGATCCCTTCTATATCATTGGATACTCGTATGGATCATTTGTGGCCCTACAGCTCGCCTCATTGCTAGAGAACTTGGGATATCATGGACATATCATGCTGATAGACGGTGCACCACATTTCCTCAAGAGATTGACGAATCTTCAGCTTGGCGAGAACTTTTCGGACAACGATCTCTATGATCTGCTTTTCTGCAGCATTGTGAATCAGATCTTCCCAGATGAGACCAAAGAATCGGCAGCTGTGATCTTCCACAAACTCGAGACACCGAAAGAGAAAATGGATTTGTTTATGGAGTATGTGGAGAAACAGAGTGTCTACACCAAGGAATACTCTCGTCTTTTGGTCGAGGCAATGTTCCGCAGGGTCAAGATGGTATCTAACTACGATTTGGATAGCATCAAGGACTTGAAGTCTCCTATCACTCTAGTCCGTCCCGCAGAGGTCTCACTCCAGGACATCGAAGAGGACTATTGTGTATCGCAGCTGACTGCCGGCAAAGTTACACTCAAAGTCATCGAAGGCAATCACACGACCATGTTGGCAAATCCTGTGATGCCTCAGATTATCAATGACTTTGATCCTGGTATTTTGGATGACAAGAGCTTCGGCGAATATATCCGAGATAGCAAGCCTGTGGCTGTTGTCTAAATCTTTACATCTTATACTGTACTCTGTATCTATCTTTCTTTCGGTTAAATTTATTCTTTAAACAAAACTTACTTTAAATTGTTGCAACATTTGACAAATTTTCATAATAATAAAAAACATGTTTATTAAAAAGTTGAGTTCTTAAATAGAACTCCATTAATCTTACATGGTTTTCCTTCAGATCCTAAACCAATCTCTAACGCGGTGTCTTCAGTGCCTGTTCCACCGTTTGTTGCAACAACTGCATTTTGTGATAATTTGCCACATTGTTAAAGGTGTTGAGCAGCGTTTCAATCTCTTTGCCACTGATCAGAGGCGCAAAGTTTCCAGCGCAGGTGCAAAACTCGGCCAAATTTTCCCGCTTGATCTCATTGCAACGAACACAGCGCAAATCCTGCAGGACATAGGACATAATTTTCCGCTGGAGAACATCGATCATTCGCATCTCAATCTCCTCGTTGTCATAGGCCACATTGCATTGAGCGCACAACCAGACAGGACTGTCAAAGACAATATAATTAAAGCATTTAGTTCAAAAAATATATTTAAAAAAAAACAAGTTAAGTCAGTTAACAGTTGTCTGACTCTTAACAATTTTGTTTAGGCTGTTTAAAATTCGAATAAATTCACAACTAGTGAATTTTCTAAATATATCTCAAGAAATTTAAAACTTTAACTTGGGTGATGACTTTTAAAATATTATTAAATACTCGACTAATGAGATTGTTTTGAACATATCAAAAAATAAAAAACTTTTCCAGTCTGAACCCCGATGTTGAATCGATCGATCCTCAGCTAAGTTATATAGTAAGGCTAAAGGCATCCTGATCTAGAATCTACATATTTTCTTATATATCCGTCTCAGTCACAAATTTCTTGACAAAATTTTATTACCTTCTCTAAGGTATAAAAAGGAACTTACATGCCATCCTTCATGGCGCGTTGTTTGTCCTTGCAGAGGTCGAGATCCCGGCAGTGATTGCACGCCTTGCAGATGACCTCGTTGATGATGTACGTATCACAGGGATCTGTCCAATCGGCGAGATCGGAGAACTCTCCAATTCCGACCAGTCGCAGCATATTGCGACGCAATTCGTTGATTTGCTCCGCCAATCCTTTGTCCACGCTTAAGACCTTTATAAGGGTGCGAATCAACTGTAATCCTGGAGAGGATTTCCCCTTGCCGTAGTTCTTGTGTAGTTTGAGTACAAAGTCAAAGGCACAATGGGAAATATCCTTGATGGCTTGCTCTGTGCTCTTCCTTTCCGCCAAGGATTGCATAAAGAGGCTGAGCAGAGATTCAAATTTCTCCCGACACTCGTTCTCATCCGGCAATTGCTCAGCAATTGTCCAATTCAGTTCGAGGGAAATTTCCTCCTCCTCCTCCGGTTGGGGTTCAATATCCACCTCAACTTGCTGCACTTCATCATCATCGTCGTCGTCATCTGTATCCTCATTTCTTGCCTGACTTTGACGGGATGAAACAATGGTGGTTACCGTCTCATCAATTCCCTTGGGCTGTCCTGTAAGATATATAATTATAAATATATATAATTATATAGTAATGAACTAAACTTGCCTCTGATGCCGGAAAAGTTGGACTGATCCAGCCAGAGCATAAAGTTCCAGCACTGCTCGTAGCTCAACTGGATGGAATGAAACATCTCCTTGTTCCTCAGACTCTGCACAATGTAATCCACATAGCTTAACGCATCCGACACTGATTTCTTTCCCGAACTGAGTATAATTCTATTGAAATCGGCATAAACTATAGTTGCTCCTAGACGCTTGAACTCTGCGATGATCCTGAGGAACATCTTTCGCATGAGATTGTTCAGGGATCTCCGCAGGGCAGGATCATAGAGTAAAGCATTGCTGGAACGCACCCAGCGATAAAAGTGAATGATTTGGAAATCAGAGAAGATGTTCTGATTGATGGACACCTCCCGGAGCCAACCATTCACCATGGAACGCATTACACGGAAAGCTGCGGAGCAGAGAGCAGACTCATCATAGCTGGGCAAGGTGGCAGCCGGGACTGTGCCAATCATCTCCTCCAGCGATGCCTGAGGCATCACATCAAAGGTTATGGCCGAGGAAGCGCCTTCCATTTCCTGTATTTTATTGGACTGGAGTAGAGCACTCACTGCCAAACTGTCCAGGGACAATTCCACGCAGACATCTCCATAGAATCCCGCACGATTCTGCACCACACTGATGCTCTCCTCGAACTCGGCCAGGAGACGACTGTCATCTGCCTCACGACCTCCCAGATCTGGGCGAGTACTTGAACTCCACCACAGCACAAAGTTATGCTTCTGCAGGAGACGGGCAAAGAAGAGATCCGCGCCAAATAGAACCGTATCTGGAGGCATATTCCCAATGGGCACATGGAAATAACGACACTGATCCAACATCAGTTCCAGCACATTGTTCAGATTCAGAAAGTGGCGGACAACAGCACGTGATCCTTGACGCTGCCAGTCGAGTCCCGAAAGCAAACTTGCATCATCCGAGATGTGGATTTGTGCCTGAGGAAATTCCAGAAGCACAGGCATAAACTGGCTCAATTTCCTCGCCTCGATGGCAGTCTGCAGGCAGAGCATTGTTGGTCCCAGTTGCTCTTGTTTGTAGCCAGCCAAGGCACGTTGAATATGCCTATAGATCTGCTTGACATCCACTTCGATGAGGACCTCAAAACTGAAATCCTCTGCTGGCAACTTGTCCACAGTCACATTCTTTAGCAGAGCTAGACGCTCCGCAATGTAGAGTTGCTTCATGTTGGGCATTTGATTGGTGCGCACTGCGTCCAGGGCAAAGATCAGTGCCTTCTTGGCGGGCAGGATAAACAGAGCCCAAATCTCCTTTTTAGCTGTGGGAATATTGTGTTGATATAGATAGATTTTCCTCAATTTGGTGTGTCCTTGTTGCAGGTAACGTATGTGGGATTGTGGTCGTTGCTCCAGTTGCTCAATGTTGAAGGTTTCCAGCTCCCGTGTGGCCAGCAGGGACAGACGACGTGCCTCCTCCCGTTGCACGCCACAAATACAGCCCATGTCCATCAGTGCCCTAAACTCCAGTGTCATCTGCGTTTCATAGATGCCTTCAATATCGGGAGTTGCTAGATCCGCCAGCATTCCAAGACAGTTCTCCCGGAAAAGCTGCTCTGGCACACTATATCTATAGAGATTATAGACGGGACGGGAACGTGGCAGGACGCGGTTAACTTTCCTCCAGAGTTGTCCCTCTTCGGGGGGCGCTGCACTACGTTGATTCACATAGAAGATTCTCGGCACCGTTAGCTTAATCCGATGCAGTTCCTCACCAATCAATGCCCACACCGTAAACAATCCCAGATCGTTAACAGGCAGGAGTTGAATTATCTGCCAGGGTTGATCCAACAGCGTGCGTTGAGCTCTTCTCAAGAAGCCTCCCAAGGTACCTGTGGATGTGGATGCCCTGGCTGCAGTTGCAACTAATCCTGATCCTGCTCCAGATGTGGTATCATCGCCTCCACGTTGACGCTTGTGTTGTTGCCTGCAACGTTGACGTTGCTCCTGCTGCCATGCCCACTTGCGCTTCTGGAAACGCACCCATTCCACGATTGTCTTCCGGGTTTCTCCAATTGGAGGCGGAGCTCCTACAGCTTGACGCCAAGTCTTGGGAGCATCGGCTGCCTCTTCTCCATCCTCCTCGTCTACCTGTGGACGCTTACGTTTCGTTACCAAGGGTCTACCGGATGTGGAGGCTTCCTCTTCATCTCTACCAGCCAGATCTTCCATGTCGACAAGATCCAGTTCCTTCTGCTCCGTTACTAGGGCAGGCTTAGGCCTTGGCCTGCTCGTGAACATCTCATTGATGCGTCGCTGCTTTAACACATCATTCTTCTCCAGCATTTTCTTGTGCAGCCAGTCCGGATGTTGGACTCGCGGCACAGGATTCGGCAATCCCTGCAAGGCAGCGGGAATGGTGATAATTTTCTGAATGGTTCCCCCCAATCTCTCAATGTAATAGTTCCAGTCGAGCACATCCCGAATGTCCGCATCTCCCATGGTGTTGTCCTTGAGCCAACGCCTCAGATGATGACGCCTCACACTCGCCTCCGACTGGAAAATGGCCAAGGGAACCGCACGCTCCGTGACGGGAGCTCCTTCGGGTTTCTTCGATATAATATATTTGCAGGCCAGACCCGCATCCTTGACCATTTGCTCGCCCAAGAACTCGGCCAGTCGCTTGGCTGTGGAAATGGATGTACTCTTCTGGGCACCATATTCCTCCAGCTTCTTGGACATGGATTTATTCTCAGCAATCAGCTCAAAGAGCTCCGAATCCGGGAGATTCGATCCTCGACTGTAGAGCACGTCCAGCCAATAATCCGCCACTTTGGCCACCGAGGCATAGCACTCTTCCAGTGTGCTCCCGGCCAGAAAAGACTCAAAGACGGAGCTCTGGAAATTCTTAATCAACTGTAGTTCACCACGTCGCTTCACCTCGAAACCCTTCAATTCCGCCAGGGATCCATCAAAGTTAAAGACCGCATAACGTTTCTTCAGTTTTTTGCCCTCCTCCTTGGCGGCTGGAAGGACCATGGCCAGATAAGGACCATCTACCTCAAAGAAAATGGAGTTCTCCTCTCGTATCTCATAGTTGGGGGATTCCCCGGATTTGTCCTTTCTGAGCTCATGATACTGATCGTTGGTAAAGTGATCCTTGACCATGGTATTAAGCACAGCATTGGGATAAGAGATATTTATCTTTTTCTTCTTCTCGTGCTTGGTGTGTACAGTGAACTCCTGGGGAAAAGAACCGGGCAGAATGCACCAGATACCATCCGTGTCCAGTTCCAAAGGACGTCCCACACGCTCGATAATCTCTCGAGCTTTCGTAATGATATTGGATCCCGTGAGACAAACGATGCCCGCCATGGGCATGGAGTGCCAACGTGCTCCTCTCCTCATTACATAGCCATAGAAGGAGTTCAGGATGCACTTGTGGGCCAACTGCAGGGAATCGTAGAGCACTTCTCGCCCCTTGGCCGCCTTGATCTCGGCTGCATCTCCGGAGGAGACGGCAGCATTGACCGCCGCCTTGGCTGTCTTGGTTAATCCTTTATACTCATAGCGACGATCTCGAAAAGCACGCACCGTGTCCACATAGAAACTGTTCTCCTTTTGGCAAATGGTCGAGTTGCGTGTCTCTAGCTTTGTGATCTTCGTTTTCTTGTAAGCCTTTCGACAATAGTCCGAGAGTCGCTTCTTCTCGTAGGCAGCCTGATCCTCCTTGGAGAGCTCGTGGAAGGCACGAGTTGGACCGCCGGGAAAGAGAGAGGGGAACTTTTCCGTCTCCAGTTGCTGTTGAATGCGTTGGAACTCGTTTCTGGAGGCGGGCAACATCTCTCCGCGCCACAACCAATCCATGGAACGCTTGCATCGCACTCCTGGCTTATTAAAATCACAGGCGGCACAGTCCAGATCATTGACCATGGCCGAAGGTTGGAGGCGATTGGTTAGGATGATATTCGGATACATGGCACCCACATCCAAATGATAGATCACAGGTTGCTCGAGACGGTTGGGTATGTCGTGAAGTCCCTGCAATCCCTGAAGTATCTCCTGTTTGACCTCCTTCAAATTGGTGACCTGGTCGAGGGGGATTCCCTCCTCTACCTCAATGGCATGCTTGAGCACTGCATCCACCTGTTCCATCAGCTGCTTAACCATATTGGGATCCAATCGGAAGCGACATGGTATATCCGCTCGAAACACACCCGATTCCAAAGCCTCCACATGGCCACCGACATAGGTCTCGGAATCGAGGACATGTCCCTCCTGGGACAACTTGTTTAGCTCACTCTGATGCTTGTTGGGATACACAATGTTGGCATGATAGGCCTCAACCATCAACAGAGTCTCACAAAGTGTTCCTGATCCCTTGCGCAGGATCTCGTCCGGCTCCATGGGAATAATTGTATTCAAGGCGAATATAAAGGGATGCACGTACTTCATATAGAGGTAATACGTGGCCACCGCATCCGAGACCGAGTAATTGGCCAGCACTTGAGGCTGCTCCACAGCCATTCTACACATATCCTCGGGATCAAGCTCGACAGGATCATAACGCAATTTGGCCTTGGCCACGGCCTTTAAGCCCTGAGATCCCACAGGTAAATAGGAATCTCTCTTTACCCAGCACAGGCAATCCATGTGTATAGAAGGACGACTCAAGTAGTTGCCATCCCGCATCTTGGAATATCCAATCTCCTGCTTCATGTCCAGATCATAGACCGCAGCTCGTGTCTCCACAAAAGGCCAATCGAAAAAGTCACCATTGTAGGTGACCACAATGTGAGGACGCACTTCCATAATGTGATCGAAGAATTTCTGGAGCAACTGCATCTCATTCTCCTCATTGAATACTATAAAGTTTCCCTCAAACTCTGGCTTGGGAGTGTACTCAAAGTCATCCACATTGGAGGAAATAATCTCGCGATTTGTGATTAAATATCCCTGGCCATCAATCATGTATGAGATCATCATAATCTGATCAGTTTGTGCATCTGGAAATTTAAGTGGAAGCTTTGTGGTTTCTATATCAAAAGCAAGGACTACGGGCTCGGGTCTGTCGAGGATGTCCTGGCGACAACTGATGATGGGCATCTCGGTGCCACCGCGACAACGTATGTTATACCACTGGCCACAGAAGATGCGCAAATCAATGGACACCCGGACATGGTATGGAACATCATGCTCCCGAATGTCCATAATGCAATCCATGTAATCCTGTTGACGCTTTCCGCCTGCATCCTCTGCATTTTTCGAGGATTGAGCCAGGGAATTGGCCAGCATTTGCATGTAGTATGTGTTGGATTTCTCCCTCTCTGTATTCCGACGCACTGCAGCCATTAATTCCCTTCGCACCTTTGTCATTGCCGTTTGATTGAGAAAGGAAAGTTTAAGATAATGTTGCTGCAATCCTGACAGATGATTCGCCAAATCCAAATCTTCTTTGTTAATGTGCTCCAGACTGGCAATCTGGCCGGAGTACTTGCGTCCCAGGAAACGTGCCACCTCCAGGTGCATGTTCTCCTCCGGACGGATCAGTAAATACGGTTTATAGGCCACGGTGCATTTAAATCTTGATCCGTCCATTTGAATAAAAAACAGATCCAAGGCGGCCACGAGTCTGCGATCATCATCCAGCACTTCATTCTGTGTCAAAAATCACATATTATTATTTACTATTATTATTATTATTATCATTTTTACCGAGTGCATATTTATCAAATATCCGGTGCGTTCCAAGCTGTCTTTGACCCTGTCAAAGCCATATTTCGAGTCAATTTTATCATTCTCCCGCGACTGACGATACCCTGCCTCATTGAAGAAGTCATCGCTGACAAAACACAGCAATATCAGTACTATTATTAACAAATTAAATAAATTTTAATCTTACCCCTCGGTACGCGTCTCGCTAACAAATTTGCCAGTATTTTGTAGCACTTTTGCTTTTCCTCCTTCAGCCATTTTTATGTTTGTATGCACCTTACACTACTTAGCAAAAAGCGGAAATCATTTTTACGTTATTTATGCAAGTAACTAAACAAAATTCTTAAAGCTTGCGAATTTCACACAATCTGCGTTGTTTACAGCCAAAAAGCGCGCGCAAAACTTAACCTTTTACAGAATGTTGTTGGCAGAACAGCTGTTTATTTAACAGACTGCAATAGACGCAAAAATGCTCAACTCAATGTAGCGTCACTGTTATTAGCCGCTACTACATAACAGTGAACAGCTGATTTCTTAACAGACCATCAACATAAAAGTCTGTTCTGACGTGAAGCGAGCATTAGCCAAATGTAAACGCAAAATAGAGAGACATGAAGTTTGCAGCATACAAATGTTCGACTGATTTAAGTTGGCTGTGAAGTAAACTGAACGAAAAGGCGTATTTAACGAGATTTAAATTTAATATTTGATTAGCTAGTAAAATAACATTTATCTAAATACCAATTTCTTTGATTAAAACTTCGATTTTGAGAGAAATTTTTGTCTACATATATTAATTTAAAACTGAGAATATTTATAATTAAATGTTCTCCTATAAGTAATGTGTAATTTTTAAAATTCACAATGCAGTTTCACAAATTATTTATTATTACAACGTCACATGACCGTAATTCAGTCTGCTTGCATTGTAAATACATACATACATATTTTAAACCTCACATAATTACACACGCACACAACAAAATTCATTCATAAATCCGGCTCACCTACACGCGTAGTAAAAATGCAATTGGCAAGCAACGCACACATAAAAACGAGCATCAGTGTTGTCAACTCTGTTTTTCCTCGTCAAATCTGGCTTCACGCTAGAAATTAATAAATATTGAAGCAAGTTATTTAATTGTTTTAAACAAGAATGTGATTTTTCAATAATAATAATTCGAAATTAGATAAATTAAATCCACTTCCACCTTCACTGGGGACCAAGTTCCGTTAATAGTCGTTGTGGAAAGCGTTCTCTAAAAAACGCTAGTTTGGTGGGTCCGCTCTCTTCCTCTCTCTCTTTGGCAAATCGTGGCAGCACTGTCGCGCAAGCGCTCTCTCGTTTTATTTGTCGCTCTCTACTCTCCGTTTGAGTTAGTCCTGTTGCGCCGTGCACTTGTCGCGTCGCCGCGCTGTGTACAAATTTAATTGCTTCCCCTGCCACAAAAGTTGACAATCTTATTGTTGTTGTTGCCAGTCAACCATATTTGTTACACGTGTTCGTTATGCAAGGCTGCCACTGGAAGTGTACACTAAATAAGGGGGGCCAGGAGTCGTTCAATCTTTTTGCCCTGCCCTCTATAATCATACATACATACACTAATACATGAGTAATTTATGCGAAAAGCGTTGCCAGAATATCAACATGCATATGGATATAGGTATGTAAACCTGTTTGCTGCCTTTCTGGGAGCGCTTCATATGCACAGTGGGCCAGTGTGGCCATTTTAGCAAATTTAGAGCTAGACGCAAAAGCTGGGAAAATAAACTGCTCGACAATTTTAATATTATTATTAATATCTTATCTATTATTTGTATTCTCTTACTAAGCACTTTTTAACCATCTTTTATAATGCCATTTCTAAAATATTTATTTATTAAATTAAAATACTGTTCCCCAATTCATTTGCTGTTGTGTGTCACTGTGCGTCGCGCTTGCTAAAAATTAATGCTGCGCGCACACACACACACAGCAAATGTTTGTATATAAAACACACACATGCCCATGAAGCGTTCTGACCACGCAGTGTTTTTTTATCGTTGTTTTTGTTCTTCTCGCAGCAACACTTTGTTTTTGTCGTTTGGGTTATTCTGATTTTCTTTTCGCTCAGACTGCAAGCGATTGCGAGTGTGCGTGTGTGTGTGTGTTCTTGCTCACTTATGTGTTTGCGGAAAAATTGTCTCTCATTGGCTCCCACGCGCAGTGCTCTTTTTCGATCATTGTTGCGTATATTTGACAAAATTGCTTTGCATATGCACACATACAAACAATTGTACATACGTATATGTGTGTATAAAAATATACTTTTTTAAGTATGTATCTTGTATATTCTATTTTATTTGCATTTCATTTTGCTTTGTGTTTCTTTATGTGCCAATACCAACACATGGGCAGTGCAAAAATTACTCTCGCTTTTTTAGCGTTATCAGTTGCCATACTCTCGCAGCTCCACGTTTGCTGTTCGCCGCTCCTCCTTCTTATTCTGCTCCTACCGCTCTCTTAACATTCCCTCTCTCTCTCTCTGTGTTTCTGCCTTCGCTTCAGGCACTTGCTCCGCTCGCTCAATTCCCTCACACATGAACGCGTCGGCGTTCGTCGGTGTGTCTGCTTTTCAGTTTGTTGTCGACTCTCTTTGCGTTTGGACGCGGTGTGAATGTGTGTCTTGCTCAGTTCTTTTCGCTGTTGCTTAACGGTTGTGTGTGTTTTGAATATTTGAATACTTCTTAACTATACGCAGTACAAAACAAACAACGCACAAACGTACATAAATAATTTAATTAGCAAGAAAACATACACTCTTCCTCTTCACTGTGATCGCGGCTCGTCTCCTCCGTTTCGTTGCCAAAGAAATAGCAACGAAAAAGAAATGAAACAAACAACAATCGCATATCGATAGTCAAAAAAATCTTGTTGTTTGTTATAAATATCGAAATAAGTGCAATTGAAATTGATTGAAATCTGTTGCTGTTTCTCAAGTGAGTGCAAATATTGAAAGAGCCAAAAATAGTAGCTGAAAAGAACAGCTACAAAAAGGCTAAAAACGTTAAACCTTCTACGTGAAAATAAAAAGAGATTCAAAAATCTGTCTACAAAACAACAAAAAAAAAACAAACCACAAAATCGTTTAAAAGATTGTCTGTGCGTGCGTGTATTTATCTGTGTGTGTGCGTGTCTGTCTCTATCAGCCTGCCTGTCTGTTCTCTCTATCTCTGTCGCACTGATCCATCGTCTTATAAGCCGAACTAAAGCCAAGCGTCCGATCTTCAATCTGCGATCCCCGATTCCCGATCCGAGTCTCAACTCTCTGCGTTTCCTTTCGTGCGCTTTGTTTCAGGCACGTACGTAATCTCTCTCTTTCGCCGGTTATAATCAACCTGCCTGCTGATCCACGCGATATAAACAGAGGGTTACAGATACAGATACAAAGATACGGATACAGATACAAACCATAAGCTGTCTGCAAGAGATAGAAAGCAAAAGGAAAGAGGAAGCAACTCAGAGAGAGAGAGAGAGAGAGAGAGATTGGACTCCTGCTTTCTTGCCGTGCGACCGTCCGATCTTTGTTCCCGATCAAGATTATGTGCCTAATTTGAAGTTGTAATTAATTTGGATACCCTAATAAAAAAAAGAGTATAACGACGCTTAAAAAGAAAACAAAATATAAAAAAAGAACCAACAAGACAAAAGGAAAGATACAAAACTTCAACTTCTCCCATTTTAAAGGGGCGTTACACGCCTCTATTTTATTGCCCCACCGGTGAGTGAAGTGTTGAAAACAGTAGTTGAAGTATTTTTATTCCTCAACCTCAAACCCTTTCGATGCCAGTTTTCTTGAATGAATCTAGGAAAAAAAACTGGTTTTGGGCCAAGTTGCTACCGCACAGCCTTAACTATTAAAGTCATTTGGCTTAGACTAGGATTGTTGGCGATCTCTCAACTTGTTGCCTTTGCCTTTGGCTTGGACTTGCGCTTGGGGAATTGATCAACGGACTTTGGGACTTTGGACATTTGATGGCCCTTCTCAACCCTTGTACATAATTGAAATTACTACTGTTACAGTTTCCGGTGTTACCTTTTTGATTGCATTTCTTTTCTCCCTGTCTTTTTCCTCTTTTCCCACTTTTTTATGGACATCGATTCTCTCATTTCGTTAATGGGGGAATGGGTTTTTTGTTAATGCCCTTGTGGTTTTGCTTTGTTTTTCATTTCATTTTATTGTATTTTGTATTTTGGTATCACTGTGTGATCACTTCTTAAACCGCTACTGTGGGAGCTCTTAATGTGGCCAGAATGTGGATCAATGAACGCGTAAGACAATTTACACCCATTTACGATCAACTGATCGGCGAGAAGTCATACTAAATGTATTAATAGGCTGATCAAAAGAACTGAAAGGATAGCCCAAATAATCATGATTTAAAGATCTCTAAGATAATTATTAAGATTTGTAGAATCATTGACATAACATTTGACTACTCTTCTTATTCGAAAAATTCTTCCCAAAAAAAAAGCGAGACTAGAAATCAAATCCAAGAACATGTTTTGCTCTAAAGACAACTTGGTATATATTTTTGATTTCAGAGCAGATACTATTATAATTAATACTATTTTGTCGCAGTGTTTCAGATACTTGATGCATTCTAAAAATAAGTGCACTTCACTTACAGTTCACTGAGTTTTTTTAAAGCTGGTTCGTTGCCCCATGCTACGTTTAATGATCTTGGTCCTTGTATAACAACCTGCTGCAGACATGCTGAGCTCAAGATCGATACCATAATCACAGACAGATTGTAGGGGGAAAGAGAGCGAGTGAGAGAGAGCGAGAAAGAGAAAGAGAACCCTCGAGACAGACAGTTAACACATGTGCGCAGACGGACAACCTGAAGATCAGTGAAGATCCCTTTCCCAAAAATAAAAGATGAGAAGAAGAAAAAAAAACAGTAAGGAAAAGCAAAAGCAACATCACCATACCGTTACGTACACACAAAAATTGCACCCCTATTGTTGCATGCCACTTTGTCGTCGTCTGGGACTGGATTTGAGGATGAGTCTCAGTCTGAGGATCAGGTCTGGGCAAGGAGTGTGCACCATATCGAAATATATCATATTCGTTTACAATCTGTTCCTTGAGCATCTGCTGTCCGTTTCTTCTTTCTTTCTTCTGCATATGTGTGTTGTCTGTGTCTGTATTTGTATTTGTATCTGTGTCTGTATTTGTATCTGTATCTGTGACGCCTTCCACAAACGAAATGCTCCATGCATATTACTCGCTCTGTTCTAGGGAAAACATATGCTCCGATTTTCAATTTGGTTTCGTAGAAAGTTGCACTCCCCCACCTCCTCTGCCTTTCTGACTCTTCTTCTTCTCTTATCTGTGCTGTGAGCTAATAATGTCTTGTTGTTTTGCCTTAGGTACCATATTGTGTCCAATTGGCCATTGATCAGCGAGTTGATCAGCAATCTGAGGAGTTGCAAAGCCAAAGATAGCTGGGGGATAACCTTTAGTTTGGCAGACATGTCTAGAGATCCAATGATCAATGATCTTTGTTGGTGTTATAATTTATTTATCATTGGTATGGATTTTATTATAAAGGGATTTAAACTGAAAAATTAATCAATTTGCCAAATAAATCTATAACATTTTCTTAATTTCTCAACGGACGGGATAGATCAAAGAATATGAAAGATCTTTGTTATGGTTATTTTTATTAAGCAGTTCATAAATCTTGTTGTTATTACTATTATTTAATCAGTTTATAGTTTTTTCAATTTACATGAATTTCAAAAATAGTTTTAACAAGTAGTTTTTCTTGGAAGTGATATGGATCTTTTTAAAATCTTATCAAACAAATTGCAGTATGAGCTAATTATTGAAGAATTTGAAGCATAAGTAATGCCCCATAATTGATCTGATTGTGGCTTCTTATGCTAACAGATTGTAGCACTTGGTCAACAATCAGATAAGACCACGTTATCATCGTTGCAGCCACTTGACCAACTTGAATGGCTAAATCTTCTGCTCAGATACAACATAACATATGTGTAGTATGATTATTCAATCGAATTATTCACTTACTCAATTACAAGTGCTCGACCGGAGACTTGCGTCAAATCAATCTAAATCAAATACGAATATTCGTATTCATTATTCGTATTCGTTTTGCTTATTATATTGTTTTTGAGGTTTCTTTTTTTGTTTTAGCCACTTTTATGCGTCAATAAATTATTTTCGTGTTAGAAGTGTACTAAGTGTGCATAGACTGAATGGGTATATATATCTATATATATATGTAACATATTCATGAGTCTATATGAGTTCACACTACAAGTATATATGCACTATTGCGCTGTCAAATCAATTATATGCATATATACGATGTGCTTGTTGTTGTATTGAATTGATTGCACCGAAACTTTTGTTGTTGTTGTTGTTTTTATGGTTGTTATACCTGTTAGTTACTCGTATAGTGTAAGGGTATACTATATTCGATGTAGTTTATGTAATAGAAAGAAGGTGGCGAGTCTATCTAGAGAATGTTCGTCTGTGTAAACACCTGATTCTCAGGAACTAGATCTATGAAATTTGCCACACAGACTCCCATAAAGCCGTAAAACTTTAATTTAAAAATCTGCATCACACGTCTCTTCATAGGATTCAATTAATATTATTATCATTATTCATAAATGTAAAATAAATAATATGATCCTCAGGAACTAGATCTATGAAATTTGCCACACAGACTCCCATAGACTCTTCATAGGATTCATTTAATATTATTATCATTATTCATTCCACATAAATGTCAAATAAATAATATGATAAATCAGCTAAATAGGGTATATTATAGTCGTACACTCGTCTATATTGTTCTTACTAGTTGTTGCTGTTGTCGAGTGCACACTGAGATTTTATTATCCATTTAAATGTTGATTAACTTAAATTCGTTTTTACTGCACTCAATCACACTTGATGTACGACAGTCTCTCGCTGTCTCTTCATATACGTATACCTGAGTGTGTGTGTGTGTGTGTGTGGGGTAGCTAGTTGGCCAGCTCTTTAGTGGAAGTAACGGCCATAAAAATCAGCAAATCAAATCAAAATTTATTTCACAAACTCACACAAAAATGTATGCAGTTAGATCAGAGCGAATCCAAATTCACGCATTTAACATATAGCTTTGGTATTCCTATAGCTATATATGTATATATAAATAGAATATATCTATGTGTGCATATGCAGATCAGAGATAACGTGCGTAGATAACTGTATGTCACACACAGACAACACAACACATCAACGTCACAGAACCCAAACCCAAAGTGTAAACGCTATTTGCATAGCGTATCTTATTACCCAACAATCAAGAGAACCTTAAACAGATTCAGATCCCTCTGCTGCCTTAGTGCATAACTAAGCTACGCATCGAGCTATATATATATATTTATATGTATATCTTTTATATAAACTCTGAAACTCCGTTTACATTCAGAGATGCGACTTGTTCACACTATTTTTGCCCTGGACTTATCTTGAAGTTGTATTATTTATAGTATCATCAAATTAACAGCTACTGAGTAGTATATGCTTTATCAGCGTATAGAGTAGTGTGGATTGGGTATTCTCTCTATCTTAGACCCTGCTTCGAGGTTAGAAGGAGGCACTTCTAGACACTATTAAGTAAATACAAGACCAGTTTAAAAATTGTTTGCTCTTGAAATGGGTTTCTTACAGTCGGTCTTGCTCATCGGAAGTTTTTCCCACTACGTAGTTCTATGTTATTTTTGATATCTTTTACTCAAATCGTAAGCATTTTTTCCGTTGATAAACTGGATACATTCTTTTGTAACTCATTTTTGGGGGGTTTCTATATATTTTGAGTACGCAATCTTGGGTAACTTATCAGCTTATTCGGCCATTGAGCAGATTGATAAGAAAAATTTCCCTAACGGAAGCTGTTGTCATAATGAAGACATATTAAACCATAATGATGCTTGGAGTACTTCTAAAATAGATAAAATTTAGTAATATTCCAGACAAATATAAAGACTTGAACTACTTACAAATACTTCAGCTTGTGCTTGGGCAAAGTTTAAGGCAAATATTGAAAAAGTCTCAAGCTAAAATGGATCCATTAGAATTATATTTGGAAGCGGGAAAATCAAACCCCTTAGAGACCTACAACAACAACTAGACTTTTATGATGGATGCTGTGTAAACAAGACCGTCTTTTTTTACATATATGCAAACTGAGGGCGGCTCCTTTTGTTGTGGCCTTGTCGCTTTGTCGCCCTGTCGCCGTTGCCGTTGAGTTGCGGATACTTTGATGTTGTTACTTAATGGTTGTTGTTATAGTTGTTGTCTCGTGGCGCGAGCAATTTTAAAACGCACCGATCGTTGTTACTGTGTACACATAGTTTAAGAAGAAGAGAACAACAACAAAAAGAGAAAAAAGTCGGAGAGTCGCAGAAGAGTGTCATAATTTGTTAAGTCAACAAGGGATCCCCAGACTCAAATTGGGCATAAAGGTGCTAACAGCGGCCATAGTTGAAGGTGTGAACGAGGTCCATAAAGTACGCTAAGTAATAGGCCAATAATCATGAACTGCAATGGAATCGAAGCGCCTCTTAAATCTCACAGAGAACCAATCCCATAGACTGTTTACCAGACAACAAATAAACCCAATAAAATGCATGAGAAAATACTAAACATAATTGTATTTGAATTTAATTTTTTTATTTTATCTTCTCTTGTGTATTCCAGATGATTGCACAATATGGAACTGGCGATTTGTAAGACAGAATTGCCTGCCACCAAATTTATGCTGCCTCCCGCGTTGCCAACTACTGTCGCAGCAATTGCAACAACAACAGCCAACGAATTGTTCAACTTTAACGCAGGACAACATTTATTCAAATCCAGCTACAATCCCAACAGCTCCATCTTAAACAGCAACAACAACAGCAGCAACAACAACATGCGGCTCAAAAAGAATCGCAAAGTCACATTTCTTACCAGTTTAGTTGAGGTAAGTTCGCAAAATATTACCTACCATAAGCTCAAGGTCGATTAAACATAACTGATAGTAAATGAATAGCAAATTTGTGATATATAATCTTATTGAACAGTTTATTACAACTTCACTAGTTAAATCAGTACTTTTAGATTATCTGAGGATCATTTTTCATCTTTATCCGATAAACCTCTATCCTTAACTCTCTTTCTCTAACCTTAACTGATTCATTAATCGGTTAATGTTTGATCAACATCTGCCGAAGAAGCCTCCAGTTGTCGATCGGTTTAACACTTATAACTTAGCTTTATCATTAATACATATTTGATAGTTGAACTCAATCTACAAGTCAAATTGATTAAGCCAATCTTTCACTGATCCTGAAGATCGCTGTGTATGTTCCTTGTAGATATGTCTGATGAGCAGACATTTACTTGTCGATCAGTTGGTTTACAGTGGCATCAATCGACAGTTTGACAGGCTTCAGATGTGGCGACAGTTTGACGCTGATCTTGATGGGATTTTGATATGCACAACACGTTGATCGATTCTAAATTTGGCTGCTCCAAACAATACGCAATTATTTTGTATTATGCTATTGTGTTTTATGCACTTTTAACACCCTGCAATCCAGGCAAAAGAAAAAAATGGGCAAGGCACGCCATAAATATGAAACTGATTAGCAATTAAATTGCAGTCGATGCCAATAAGAATATTGATTTTGTGAATGACGATCTACATTGCTGACTGTCAAGTGTAGGGTATCTTTTGTAGGGTATGTCGTAGTCGTGTGGTCATCCGCTTGTCTGATGAGTGAATAATAAGCGTGCCATTTATTTTGAGACCAAAAATAGTCCGAATTGTGAATAATCTACGCAACTCTTCCGAAAATGGATGACAATGGCGAGAGGATACTCGAATATGGTCAATACATGAATATATGACCATTATAAGGCTTCGTCAGCTGATGATCAAATACTTGTTCTTTCTCCTTTTTTTTTTGATCGGTTTCTCGCATGTGAAGGTATTTAAGTGAAGTTGTGGTAAACATATCCGTTGAGTTGACCACTTTCATCCGGTTTCATCAGCTCGGTCAACAGCCTGGCGAGCCTTCAACAACTCAAGTCAAAGGACATGCACTCGTGTGGAAAATGCAGTCAAGTAATTTAATCTATAGTCTGGCCAGAAGTTAAGTCTTAAGTTTCGCTGGTTTTGGGGCTAACCACGTAACAAAAGCTAAAAAAAAACTGTTTTTTAATGTAGAATCAATTTATACTTTAAACCAATATCAAAAATGATCTTTCATATAAAGATCGGTAAGGTCTGTTAACTATTTTGACTGGCAACTTTACAAGTCAAATTTTACAAAAATAAAATTCTTCAAAGTCAACTTTAAACTATTGTTTTACACTACTTTGGGTAACAGGAGTTTATTAAAAGTGAAAACAAGAGATTAAGATTTCATGAGTAATTACATTAAAAGGGGTCAACATTTTATTAGGCACTGTCTTCAGCTGCAAATCAAATTCCAATTCAAAATTCAAACTCAAATTGAATTGTCCCGTTTGGCGTCAATTGATTACGATAACATATTTATGAAACAATTCGTTTGACTATTTTGACCTCCATTATCATAAACGACAATAAACGACCGAAACAGCAGCCACACAGATCATCATCACAGAGAGTACTATAAACGGTTATGTATTTGTATTTGTATGTATCTATGTGTGTGTATCTGAGTTTGTGTTTGTTTTGTGGAAGTCAAATGTACAATTCAATTTATTAGAACGCGTTTAACATGATCAGACCCATGGGACGACTCTGACTCTGAGCAATTGGGGCAAGCACAGTAGCTTCTCTGTCTCTGTCTTCTTCCTCACCCTCTCTAACCCTCTCTCTGTCTGCCTCTCCCCTTCCCTCTCTTCAGTTTCCCTCCCTGCAGACTCTGCTGTCAATTGCTGGCAATCTATTTCATATTATAGTTGTTGTTGTGCTCTGATTTTGTGCTCGGTTTAAAGGCAGATTTTAAAGGGGTGCTCTAAAAATTTACAAGCTAATTTACCAAATCTGCTTTTGTTTATAAATATTACAGTACTTAACATCATTAAGTGTATTTTATGGATCATAGAAGTGGTATTACATAACTTAAAAAAGTCTAGGTATTTAAGAATTAATAAGGATTTCAAGTGTGGATCATAGAAGTGGTAGTACATAACTTAAAAAAGTCTAGGTATTTAAGAATTAATAAGGATTTAAACTGTAAAACACAAATTATAATACATATATAAAAACAATTTGTTGATTATGATTATAAAATATTATGAAAATATAGTTACATTTTATGGATTTATAAGATATTTCCCCCATTTTAAATGAAATATTGAAAATAAAAACTTAAAATAAACATTAATTTGATCGGGAGCTATGAATTAAATAATTTAAAATGAATTTAATTGTAGAATTTACTTCTGTTTGATTTTAAATACTTATGAAATATATATTTTGTATCTTTAATCTTTCAGTCCACAAATAAATATATTAAGGAAGAACCTGTCAATGGTTGTAAGGATTTGCCCGTGTGCAGTTTATCGGATATTTCAGATCATGAAGGCTCACTGGGTAAGTCTAAAAGAATTCAGATCATATACATATACAAATAATAGAATAAGTTAATTATCAAATAAAACTACACATTGTTAGAGAGATGTACAAATTATTGGTTATAAATAATCGACTTAACATAAGTGAAGTTAGGGTGTTTCATTTGACAACACCCTACCCAATGGTATAACTATTAACCCAATTGTTATATGGGGGCTAATGCTGAAGGCATTTCCAGATAACAGATTTCTAAGAAATGGAAATAATTAAATAGCAATATGTTGTGCGAATGTTTTCGTATATATTTTCTTGTACGATTGTGCTCGGTTCGGTTTTTTTAGCGCTATCTTTTGCACGCACACACACACACACACACACTCAGAGACAGTCTATATTCGCATTGCGAGAGCGTGTGTATCACACACACAACAACACACACACACACATGAATGCCATCATCAGTCATGTTCAGACTCTTTGGCTATGCGATTTTGTTGTTGCCATTTTATTATTCACATATGCCTTTTGAACGGAGCGATAAAAATACAAAATACAAAAAAAATATACCAAATACAAATTATTTTGCGATAAGATAAGGAACAAAACAAGGCACACACGTCGTATGAGAATTATGATTGGAGTGTTGGAAACAAGTCAGAAATGAAAGAAAGCAAGAAATACTGCACAGCAATTAGTTGCATGCACAGATTCTCTCCACAGACTCGAAAATAATTCTCATACGTTATTTCCATGATGTATTTACATACATAGTTGGTTAATATGTTTTTTGTACAAAGTCACGTCGTTTATTTCCGGTGTCCATTCAAAAGGCACCTAGCCCCAAAACGCCGGCAAAGTGCCAAGCGAACTTACAGATTCATTCATTCATTCCACTACTCATTCAGTCATTCACGCATTCACTCACTCGCTCATTCATTCACTCATTCATTCACTTATTCGCCCCCAAGTCAAGTCATTGATTCGTTGCCTGAACACATACATTTGCATTTCAAATAAACAAAATAAATATCTTAAATGTGCACTCAGTGTTGCGTCCTCTCACCGTTGCTGCTGTCAATCAGGCAATACGTTAGTCAGTCAGTCCGTCAGTCAGTCATTCACTCACTGGCAAAATACCTTACGTATACGTTATGTGACAAAACGTCGTCGTCGTCGTCGTTCATTTGGCATGTGTCTTTTACTTTCTATACTTTTGTCCACTTCTATGCGGCTGCATGCTGCTTCTATTACACACACCCTCACACACACACACACACACCTCACATGCATTTGTGCTTATGCATATGTGTATTTATGTCTTAATGTATCTGACAGTTTTATGGTAATTTGTATGCATCTTTGCTGTGTGAATGCTGATGAAAATGTTTCGTTTGAAGCCACAATGCTGGGAAGTTCTAACAAAGAACAAAGTGTTAACAACAAAATCTGATAGAATAACAATTGCAGGCTTTTGAATTTAACTAATCCGATCAAGTATTTAATTCAATCAGTAATGATTCAAGGTATAAAGTTCATTGTCATTACTGAATTCATTCGTTTCGAAACTTAACTAGCCATGGTCAGTTGAATTTTTAATTAATATATATTAAAATATGTCTTATAGGTACTTTTGTATTTTTACAATGCTTAAAAATATTCTTTAAACAGACGAAGATTCAAAAGGAGACAGTTGAAACTCCAATTAGTCTGTTTAAAATAGTATATAATAATTACTGTGTATCTTTCAGATACTTTTGAATTTCTTCATTATATTAATGCCAATTAACCTTTGACTCTACTTTATTTTAATAGATTTATTGGGTAGCTATACTTGCAATGGTCAGTCAGAGATTCATACAGATACTTTTGTATCTTTACCTCGTTAAAAACAAATAAAGTACACTAATAAATAACTGAATTTCTGAGTAGTTTACAGAAATTACTTATTACTCTTATTTACTCTAGTCTATAGTCGGTTTAAGTTCAAACTTATCTTTAGAGCAATGTATCTTACAGATACTTTTGTATCTTTACATACAAATAATGTAGCGCAAATACACAAAATTTAAACAATGCATTGACAGCTGCTAAAGTGTCCGCATTAAATATTGTTTATAAAAACAAATCACAGAATGAGATATTTTTGTCTGCACACTAACTTACACACACACACACAAGCACATTCTCTCACACACACACACACACACATAACCCAAAAAGTATTTATGCCTTATCGCTGCGTAAAAATCAACAAAAACAAAACAAAAAAAAATACAAACAAATTCAATGTCAACGAGACGCAATCGTACGACAAAAAGTCAGTGGCCAACTATTCCATATACTTTTGGTTCTGACTGTCCCCCCACTTTCAGTCCCTGCCCCTGTCTCTATCTGTCTCTCAGTCTCTGTCCCTTTCCTGAAGTTATCTTTTGCCGCTAGAAGATCGGCCATAAAAATGGCAACACAAAAGCAACAAAAAACAAAAAAAATAAGAACATGCAAAACGGCGACAACTGCGCAGATGCTGTGGGGACTTTAATGAAAGGGAACGAAAATAATAATAATAATAAAAATAATAATAATGAAATCAGGGGGGAGAACGCAGCGCGTCACGTAAATTTAGTTCACACATACAACTGTGGACAATAAACTAGATGTCCAACTTTGTTATTTATTAATCCATGACTTTATAAAATCTGTGCTTAAATTAAGATTTACAAAATTAATTGAAGGTAACCGAGATATTTTAACTTGTTAGACCTTAAATAACTATTATTCAGAATTTCTAAAAAATGTTAATGACTTCTTGAATCATAATTTATGTGTACTTTGCAACCTTATCAAAGTTTGCAAGAAAACGATTGAAATTATAAAATTTTAGAACCCAATTTCACACCTATTTCAATGTCCACATGTGTATGTATATAATCATACATGTACATACATTTTTGCCTTTGTGTGTGTGTGATATATCCCGCCTGCCCTTATTTTTAATTATGTTTACGAGAATATTTTTTTGCGCCCCTTTTAATCAGCGCATATTAATCATAAACTTTGAATATAACAACAACAACAGTGCCAGCCACAAGAGCAATGAATAACGTAAGGCAAATATAAGTTTTATTTAATACTAAGCGAACATATGTATTGGTGAGAAGAGAATCCCAGAGAGGCTGACGTAGAAGAGAGTCCGCGAGAGCCAAAAGAGAGAGAGAGAGAGAGAGCGCCACTACTTTCATTCATTTTGGGAGCACACTTGGCGCTCAGTTGAATTCATTCATACTCTTTCGACAGCAACAACAACAACAACAACAACGAGAACAACAACAATGAAGAAAAGAAAAAAGAAACACGTTCGTTTTCATTCATACTTACGGTGCGAGTAGAAAAGTTTCTGGTTTTGTTCTGCGGCGCTGTTGTTGTTGCTGCTGCTGCTTGATCGCCTCGCGGCGTTGAAATGCAGTTGATGAATGGGGAATAGCAACAACGACAACAACAACAGCAACAACTACAATAACATCTTGGGGCTGCGTCTGCCTGCCTGAGTTTTTTCTTTTTGTTGTTGTTTCCTTTTATGCTTTTGGCTCACCATCAAGGGGGAACTTTAGTTGTTTTTGTTATTTTTGTTTCGATTTGCTGCTTTGTTGAAGTTCTACCTCCCTCTCTCGCTCTCTCACACACACTGTAGTAGTTGTTGCTTTGACTTGATGATTCTTGATGCTTGTTTCCTTCCTTTTTTTGCGTGTGCCCCCCAACAAAGTTCCTGCAAACCGGCTTCGTGTCTTTAACTTCGTCTTCGTCTTCGGTTTTGTCTTTGGCTTTTGAGTCTTCGACTTAGGGACGTGGGCGCGTCTCGCGTCTCAGCTTGTGTTTTGTATCTTTTGACTATATTTATTTTGATTTCAGCTGCACTATGGAAAAAATGTCAGATTTCTTTGGCTATATAGAGAAAATATAAATATTTATTACTCCTCTTTTAAGCCAACTAAAGATCAACAAATTTAAACAATATCTTAAAATAAAGCTTGGACCTTGAAATGGTACGCATGTACTTTTATTATACCAAAGGAGATTTTATAATTTTGTTTGTGGTGTATACAAGTTTGCTATACCATTGCAAGTTTAAAAAAAAGAGTTATCGTTTTTTTTATTCGCAAGGCAACATAAAATCAGCTAACTTTGAGCGAGCATCGATTAAACTGGGTTGGACCAATAAAATGAAAATAAAAAATGTATGTTTAAATATAGGACTTTTTCCCATTGTGCTTCAGTTGTTGTTGCTCTTTATTTATTCATAATTTGGAGTTGGACTCCCCAACAGCCTAACGCACATTTGTGGACAGCTGCTGATGTTGTTGTTGTTGTTGTTGTTGGTGGAAGACAAACCAGTTGCTGATGCTGCTGCTGCCTCTGCCTCTGCTGCTGCTGCTGCTGCCTGCCACTCGACACTTGCTGCGTGTTTTTCATTTAAGTTTTGTTTTAATTTAAGTTTTTACCTTTCAAATTTCTTGTTCACAGATTTCTTGCTGTTGTTGTCTTTTTTCGTGGAACTGCTGCGTTAACAACTTTTTTGCCTTTTTTTCGTATACAATTTTTCATTCATTCATTCATATAAATGTTTGTTGTTGCATATAAATACAAATACACAAATGTATCTAGATACAGACATATGCATGTGTGTATGTGTGCGTGTATGTGTAGCATAAGTGTAGTTGTGTTTGTAGTTGCTTTGCCTGATATATATTTCGTTTGCACGCCACTTTTTACTCATTCTTCACATACATTATTTACATATGAATATGTATGCATGTGTTTGTATGTATATTTGTTTTTATGATTATTTGTATGTGAGTCTTATTCTAGCCCACTCATTCATAAATTTCATTCATATTGTGTTGTTGTTTTAACTTTTATTTATTATCCAGCAAAATGAATTTATTGCAATGTAACTTTGCACCTATCTCTGATTAAATTAATATTTAATTGGATTTCTTATAATTATGAAATCTTAAATTATTGTTTTTTAAATACGAATATAAAATAAATAAATTAGTAAATAAATGAAAACTCCATTTCCTATAATTATCATATTTAAAATCATTAATCAATTTAAACGACTGAATAACAATTACTAAGCACATTCTGTAGTAAAATACTTATCATTTAAATGAGATCAGTTGAATTTCATTGTCACTTCCTTTGTGGATATAATTTACTATAAGTTTCCTTTGATAACTTATTAAATGGGTTAAACCCGTATGCGTAAAACCGTAAACTAAAGAATTGATAGAAAGCAATGCCTCATATCTAATCATATTTTCATTCATAAAATGATCGTCGAAATGCGAACCTTAAAACGCAGAGATAAATTTTATTTCATTGGCTTTTTGTTGATGTTGTCATTCTTTCACATTTTGTATTCATAATCGTAAAACGGAAATGACTAAATTGATGCATCCCCATATTTTTGCGCTTCTCTGGGTGCTGTAAAGCCCGGGGCATGGCTAATCAGCACGCACGGAGAGGCGACACCAGGTCGCGACATATAAAAAACTGACCCATCACAATCGAAGAATGTCACTAAAAAATAAAATCGACTCGATTCTCGCCGCAAAAAAAAACCGTTTAAAAAAATTAAAATACTGGAAAATAAAATATATTCGTTGATACTTCTCAATTGTTAGTAAAAAATAAAAGCTGTTTTATAATATTTATAACACAAATACGAAGAATAATAAAGGAAAGAAACGAATTTTTATTCGGTAATATATTTTATTAATTGAAAAATTGAAACAATCTGTCAACTAGTTCATATCCTCCCCAAAGCCACCTCTTTCGCTACCTTAACCCTAGACGACCTTCAAGTGCAAATGAACTTACTGTTGCCATTGGTAACTCTTATTTTATTTATGGTACAACACATATGTATTTGTGGCCGCCTCTGATAAGCGTCTTATCAGCACTTCAATATTATAATGCACACTTACTCTTTAACGGCTTTCACAAATAACTTAAAATTGAATTGTTTCCAAGAAATAATGAAACAGAATTATAAACAGATTTGGAGTTTATATGGTATTAAATTATTATAGAACCCTATTAATTAATTATGTTCAATATAAACAAAATTGAGTAAATCTAAAAACAAAAAGCAAGGGTAACAAAAACGATATGTATTTTAAAACAATCCGCTTAAGTTTATCTAATTTATAATATTTTAACTTGTTTAAAAAATAATATTGTTATCTTTAAAAAATCGTTTTTAATATAATTTTTTGATTTTTAAAGCGCGCACGTCGAAAGTTGCAAACTCACTTTTGGTGCATACTTTTAGGCTTTTTCAATAGTTGAGTGACCAAGTCACAAGATATTTAACTATTGCATACTTTACGGCTGCCAAAAAACTCTTCTTAATTTGCTTAAAATTTGTTACTTTATTAAACAAGCTTTCTGTTAACTTTGGGGCAACTTAATCTATTAGGAACTTATAACTTACATATTTATATTCTATGTATATTATATACAAATAGTTCTATATTTCAGCTGAATAGTGAAACGTCTGGTTAGCGGTTAAATATATATATTAACAAGTCGAATAAAGTAGGTTATAGTATTTGTATTTAGTTTTCGTTAATATCATTAAAATAATTTTGCTACACGCTTCAATAACTATTGCAAATTTTTGCAAAACATTCCAGTTAATCACATTTGCACTTCGTACATACAATTAGTAATCTTCTGTCTACATATATCAATTTTCTATAATGTCCTTAAACATTATATTCTATGTCTATTCCCAAAAGAAAAGTAAACACTTGTTACAAACTGTGCTTTTCTGTCAAATATCCAAGTCAGATTCAAAAGATAATCCCCACTCGGAAGTACACTTGGAATGCTGTCGATATTATAGAAATCCTTCAATCCATTCAGACCCTAAAATTATAGAAGTAAGTTTAAACTGAGAAATAATATTTTTATAAGGGTGTTTACCATATAAGGACATGTGTGATTAATCGTAGAAACATCCTTGAGTAGTCTAAACATAATATTTCCAAAAGGATGATTCTTTAACCGCATGAATTTGCATGCATCAACGGTGTAGTCTATTAGCCATGGCTTATAGCCATTGGCTTTCTTTAGCATTTGTCCTCTAACAAATATATTATAAGCGGGCTCTAAGACATTGACAAAGGCAGTCAGAGTTGTTTTATTGCGGCTGACGGCACGTAGACGACATTCCTTATAGACGACCCAGGACTTGTTAAAGGATTCACATACCAAATTAGTCCACTTCAATCGAAAAGCCTGTCAAATAGTTTATATCAATGTTGAGGGTTGAGCAACAATCTAAATACTCACGTTGTTGTAGTTAGAATATATTACGAAAATAATCAACAATCCCAGTTTCAGGTACAGTTTAATAGACATGTCGCTCAGTTCGATTAGTATTTCAAACTAACGTTGCCACGCTAAGTGTTTTCTAATTATATTCGCTTAAAAAGTATCAAAAAAGTATATAAATCTATTCTAGATTAGAAATATGAACAGGGTTCATATTAACACTATATAATTACTACTTATTCGAACTTGCTAGAATCTTGATATATATATAATTTTAGCAAATCATACCACCCATCAATAATTATAATGTTTAGTCACTATCAATATTTGAGTTTATAATTGGCAAGTTCCTGTGTATAGACAATGATTTATTAACCTGAACTAATTTGTATAAATATGTATATGTGTTATATATATAGCCTATTCCCAAAAAGTAAAGTAAACACTTGTTACAAACTGCGGTTTCTTGTTGAATATCCAAGTCAGATTTAAAAGATAATCTCCACTGGGAAAAATGATTGGTAAACTATCAACATTATAGAAATCCCGCAATCCGTTTAGACCCTAAAAATATAGAAATAAGTAAAATCTGATAAATAATATTTATATAAGTGTACTTACCACATATGGACACGTGTGATTAATCGTCGAAACATCTTTGATTAGCGTAAAGATAATACTCGCAAAGGGATGACGCATATTCCTCATGAACTTGCATCCATCAATGGTGTAGTCTATTACCCAGGGCTTATATCCACTGGCTTTCTTTAGCATCTGTGCCCTTACAAATATATTATAAGCCGGTTCTGATACAAAAACAAAGGCAGTCAGAGTTGTTTTATTGCGGCTCACGGCACGCAGACGACATTCCCTGTAGACGACCCACGATTTATTAAAGGATTCACAGACCAAGTTCGTCCACTTCATTCGAAAAGCCTGCCGAACAGTTGACTCAACATTTACATTGATCACTAATCAAAAACTTACATTATTTTGGTTTAAATACGTTAATAAAAAAATTAACAATCCAAATCGTAGCCACAGCTTAACCCACATGTCACCAAGTTCAATGCGAATTCTAAACTAACTTTGCCACCCTCCATGAATTTATGTAAATGATTTTAAATAACAAACTAATTGATGTTTGACCCTGTACTTAGAAAGTACCAAGGGTCTTTTAAGTTTGTCGAAACAGACCGACTATATGAATATGTATTTAATTATAGATTCTAGATCAACATCCACAATTTGAAACAAAAGAGCTAGACACACCAAATATAGTAAGTTGGCTTCTGTTTATTATGACAATAAGCAAATTTACCAGATAAGTAATATTTTGAAACTATTTACTTGATATTCGATATATATTATACAGAGGAAGTCCTAATTTGTCCAGAAAACGGTATCACATTCGGATATAAAAGTTTTTGATACTATTACACTAGAATCAATTTTACAAGAATGAAGAATGTTAATTCGTGTGTTTTTGCCTAACATAGCAAAACCTATTTAGACATATATTTTTTTTTTGTTCATCATAATTTCATTTTACAGAATGAATACAGGGTATTTTAATTACACTTTTAAACGATAGTAATTAAAACTGTACAAGGCATATAATATTTATTTGATTGCACAGCGGTTAACCACGCTTCATTAACTCGATTTTTTTAATATTAATATTTTCGCCCGGTCACAATGTTTTTAGGATCATAAATTTGTAATAAAAATTTTAAACATAAACTAAGTAAAGTGTATTTGAAACAACTATTCCCAGAAAGTAAAGTAAACACTTGTTACGAACTGCGGCTTCCTGTCGAATATCCAAGTAAAATTAAAAAGATAATCACCACTCGGAAGTACACTTGGAATGCTGTCGATATTATAAAAATCCTTCACTCCATTTAGTCCCTTTGACAAATGTGAAATAAGTTTAAATTGATCATTAACATTTTGATTAGAGTGCTTACCATATAAGGACACGTGTGATTGATGGTAGAAACATCTTTGAGTAGTCTAAAAATAATATTTCCGAGAGGATGATTTTTTAGCCGCATAAACTTGCATCCATCAACGGTGTAGTCTATTAGCCATGGCTTATAGCCATTAGCTCTCTGTAACATCTGTCCTCTAACAAATATATTATAAGCTGGCTCTAAGACATTGACAAAGGCAGTCATAGTTGTTTTATTGCGGCTAATGGCACGTAGACGACATTCCTTATAAACGACCCACGATTTATTGAAGGATTCACATACCAGATTCGTCCACTTCATTCGAAAAGCCTGTCAAATAGCTTAGCTAGGTTTTACATTGATCGGCGATTAAAAAACTTACATTATTATGGTTGACTCGCATCATTAAAATAATCAACAATCCAAGCTTTAGCCACATTTTAACACACATGTTTCAAGGTTTGATGAGTATTCCAAACTAAATTTGCCTCGCTACAAAAATTCAGAACATAAACGTCTCTGTATCGAGTTTAATAAATAATTTGCTTATTATGTATTTAGTTACATGAGATTTTATCCAGCGAATACAAAATTTGTATACATTTTTAGACCCTGTACTTTAAAAACGTACAAATGGGTCTATTACGTTTGTGCAAATGTGCGTAACAGGCAGAAGGAGGCGTGGCAGACTCCATAAAGTATATATATTCTTGATCAGCATCAACAGCCGAGTCGATATAGCCATGTCCGTCTGTCTGTCTGTCCGTCTGTCCCTTTTTGAGTTCCTAGATCTCAGAGACTATAAGAGCTAGGGATACCAAATTTGGCATGTAGGTGCATCTATATCTTGCATTGAACGAGTTGGTTTTATATTTTTGCCACGCCCCCCTCCGCCCCCGCAAATTAAAATACAAAATTTCCAAGTCGAATTACAAGAGCACCTTTGACGCTAGCGCCTTGATTTTGAGTATGTATAATACAGACTATGGTCTGAACCCATTCTGCAAATTTCATCCAAATCGGATGATAAACGCGGAAGTTATTCAACTAACAAAGTTACGGGCAAAATCAACTGATATCTTCGCAGTGGCGCCATCTATTGAAATTTTTTGAACCTGAAACAATCTGTAGTGATCGCTTTGCACTCAAAAAGTACAGGGTCTCCTACTGTCGAGCTTGCTCCACCGTAGCTTAATGCATTTTTAGTTTTATAACATTTTTATTGAACATTTTTTAGCTTTACTGCAATTTATTTATCCTGCCAACTGATTTATCCACCTTAAATTTTATATCACTCCCAGAAAGTAAAGTAAACACTTGTTACGAACTGCGGCTTCTTGTCGAATATCCAAGTAAGATTAAAAAGATAATCACCACTCGGAAGTACACTTGGAAGGCTGTCCATACTATAGAAATCCTTCACTCCATTTAGTCCCTTCGATAAATGTGAAATAAGTTTAAATTGATCATTAACATTTTGATTAGAGTGCTTACCATATAAGGACACGTGTGATTGATTGTGGAAACACCTCTGAGTATTCTAAAAATAATATTTCCTAGAGGATGATTTTTTAGCCGCATAAACTTGCATCCATCAATGGTGTAGTCCATAAGCCATGGCTTATATCCATTGGCTCTCTTTAGCATCTGTAATCTAACAAATATATTATAGGCGGGCTCTAAGACATTGACAAAGGCAGTCAGAGTTGTTTTATTGCGGCTGATGGCACGCAGTCGACATTCCTTATAGACGACCCATGATTTATTAAAGGATTCACAGCCCAAGTTTGTCCACTTCATTCGAAAAGCCTGTCAAATAGTTGAGTTCAGTTTTACATTGATCAGCTACCAAAAAACTCACATTATTATGGTTTAAGTACACCATTAAAATAAGCAACAATTCAAATCTTAGCCACAGTTTACCACACATGTCACTGAGTTTGATGAGAATTCTAAACTAACTTTTCCATCATGCATGCAGTTAAATAATGTTCGCTTTTAGTTTAACTTTAATAATTGATGCTTGACCCTGTACCTAGAAAGTACCATGGGGTCTTTTAAGTTTGTCGGCAAAGTAAAATGAGTAGAAGGCGGTTACTTATACTTATGTACATAATTATAGATTCTGGATCAGCATCGACAATTAGAAACTAAAGAGCTAGAGACACCAAATATAGTAAGTTGGTTTCTGTTTATTTTTAAGACAATTTCCCAAATAAAAAATGTTTGTATGTACACATGTATGTAACTCGAATTTGTTCTGAAATGTTATCAAATTTTCATGTTACACTCGAACTAATTTGACAAGAATGAAGAATATTATATCGTGAGTTCGCATATTGCATATTTTTTTATTATAGTTTGATTATTCAAATAGAGTACAGGGTCTCTCACTATAACTTTTTAATAAGAGTAATTAAGTAATTAAAAAAAAGTAATTAATCTATTGCACAAATTGTACTACGCGCCAATAACTATTTGAGACATAATTGTACCATAACCATAAACCTTTGGACTGGCAACTTTCCAAGGTCAATTTTTTGCATCTTTAAGCGTGTTACTAAATCAAAATGAAACGGCTCAGAGTTAAATGTCAGGATTTGTTTAAGATTTAATTAATAAAGTCAAGTGATAAAGCCGAAGAGGAAGGAAGAAATTTTCTTTTTTTTTGGAAGCCAAAAGAAAATATGTTGAAATGTAATAATTAATTTTAATCATTCCCAGAAAGTAAAGTAAACACTTGTTACGAACTGCGGCTTTCTGTCAAATATCCAAGTAAAATTTAAAAGGTAATCACCACTTGGAAACATTATTGGAAAGCTATCCACATTATAGAAATCCTTCAATCCATGTATACCCTTTTAAAAGTGTGAAATAGTTTTAAATTGATCATTAACATTTTGTTTAAAGTGCTTACCACATAAGGACACGTGTGATTTATATTGGAAACATCTTTGATTAGCTTGTAGACTATATTCGCAAAAGGATGATGTCTTTTTCGCAAGAGCTTGCATGCATCAATATTATAGTCCATTAGCCAGGGCTTATAGCCACTTTCTCTCTTTAGCATCTGTGCCCTAACAAATATATTATAAGCGGGCTCTAAGATATTGACAAAGGCAGTCATAGTTGTTTTATTGCGACTGACGGCACGCAGACGACATTCCTTATAGACGACCCATGATTTATTAAAGGATTCACAGCCCAAGTTTGTCCACTTCATTCGAAAAGCCTGATAAATAGATTATAGAAGTGTTGTCTGCTGAGTAGCAATTGAAAAACTTACATTATTATAGTTCAAATATATCAATAGAACAATCAGTAATCCCAGTTTAAGAGACATATCGCTCAGTTCGTTGAGTAGCACAAACTGATCTATCCATGCTACGTGAACTCAAATAATAATTGAAATTAGTTTAATTTTTGATTTTGTAATACATTTTAAACGACTTTTTAATGAAATGTATCAAGCGTGGTTAACTAACGATATTTTTAAAACTAAGTAAATGTCAAAATAATTGTTTACATATACTATAAAATTTAAATTCGTTGCGGAAGAAACTACGCAATTTTTTTTAACTCTCCATGTTAATAGTATTTATTTGTTGCGCTCAGAAGTATGCTTTAATTTTTTTAAAACCGTTTTCTTGTTAAAAATCCGAACTTTTTTTATTACATTTTGAGTTTGCTTAATACACGGATTACTAATTAAATGTATTTCTATTTGACGATAATGTTAGGAACAAAAGAGAGGTTTTAGGGTAAAGTTGAGGGTTAGTAATTTGTATTAATAACAAAAGGAAATTCGAATCAGACTTTTGCCAAACGTTATAAATTATTTCTATTATTAACATATTTGATATTAGGTTTGGTTAATTATAATAATTAACTCGAATGCCCATCTTAAGCTAAATTCAATTAATCATAAATACCAAATTCGGCAACCCATTAAAAGTTATTCGAAAAGTTAATCGCAGTATGCTATTAAAACTGCTGCGAAATGCCGCCACAATGAGAAATATGAATCAATTAGTTAATGCAACAAAAGGCAAAGTGTCCACATCCATAAATCCAGCAGAAAATACTTAGATGTGCCAACAACAAATTGCAAACTATTGAAACCAGTTCTTGTGACTGCCATCATTTGGCCAAATGATTATCTGCCGGCAAGTGGCAAGTGCCAACTGGCAACTTGCAACCAGCAACGGGCAACTTGCAACTGGGGCCCGGCTGCTTGGCCAATTGATAATGCAATGGCCAACGGTCAATTGACAAACGTAAATCGATGAAATATGAAATCTCAAATCGTATCTGGAGCGTGTGTAGAGACAACTAACTCTGAAAGAGATGGGTATCGAAATTGTATCGATAGGTATAAGTCAACAGTGATATATTATTAATACATTGATTTGAAAATATTCCCATCTCATAAGTCAACTTAATGTACAAACTTTACTTACTTTTAGAGGTATTTACTCGCAAGTCAATATACACTTTTAAAAAAGATTGATTCCGCTATTGCACAAACATGATTAATAATTTATGGTTTATGAGCTTTTAAAAATTCTAAATTTTCCCAACAAACTTTTTTAATTATTTATAAACATGTTTTAAAACTTGAAAAGTTTTTAATGTATATTTTTGAAACAAAACTTTTTACTAAACTCGTTTGTCCATTTTTATCTCCATATGATATTTCTATGTAATATTATTTCCGAAGTCATTATCGATACTTTTGTTTTGCCGACTGCCATCCCTAATCGGAGTATCTAAATATCTGAATATCGTGGCTCGATTGCTGCAGTTGGCATTAAGAAATATGGCACACCTGCAACACACTCGAGATATGATTGGGCATCGACTGCACAATTTTCCAGTTGCCTGCACGAGGGTTAAAGAGGGGGAGAGAGAGAGACTCCGTTGATAGTTTATAGGTTTTCAGGAGTTGTTGATCAATTGAAGCGTGTCCACCTGGGCCCAACCAACGAGTATGAGTCTTTTCACTGTACGCTGTAGACCAGCCCATAAGCCTTTTGGGCCAATTTAACGCTGCTGCCCACCCTCTGGGCCAAAACATTTGCTGCTCATTTCGCTTTAAGCCCAATTGATAATTTAACGCTTCAATTGGCCTAAAAACGTACAAATTAACAACATACGAAAAACGAGGTACAAAATATTTTAACTCAATGCTCAGCCATCGAATCGTCTGCTTTTGACCTTTTTCTTTAATTTTGTTTTTTTCTTAATGCCTTGTCATAATTTGTAGCACATTTTTCATTCAACAAATAAAAGGTAGAGAAAGAAAAGCTGTTTAGGCAAATGGGTTTCTTGCTTTTAATTGTCATTTGAATTAAAAGCCATTTCGTTGCGGCACTTTCTTAAATTCGTCTCGTTTGAGTAAATGTGACTACGAAGATTTCCATTAAGATGGAAGAGTGTCACAAGATGAGAGCTAACCAATTAAAGATAAATGTAACTTAAATAAAGTGCACTATCTTCAGAATCTAAACAATAGCTTTTACTTCATATTATCTAGTTATATTCTATTCCTATCCATAATTAATGTCAGTTGATCTCTAAAACAATATTTAAGTCTTAAACATTCATTGATAGTTGATTTCTTAAAATCAGAATATATTTATGCACTCTGATTACTTATGGTCTGATGACTCGGAGTTTATGTTATCGATATCGTTATGCCATCGACATGTTGATTGCCAATCAAAAAGAAGAATCTCTATTGTCTAATGATATTTAGCTCATCATAGTTGATTTAACTCACTATCGATATAGGCTATGGCAACTCACAGATTAATCGTTGCCTAATTGAAGATCGAAAATGAGGCAATTTCGAATAAATTGTTTTTCCACCTGACATTCACTTTACGAGTACTCATACCCGTACCCGTACTCGTATTCATTATGGCTAATTGTTGACTTTGTTGGCTGGCGCTTTTGTGTCTATGCCAGGGGAAGAAAATAGGCGATTTTCTGCTCTATGCTCTAAACAAAAACAATCGATAAATTTTCATGGCAAGATTGCAAGTGGCTGTTGCTGCTGCTGTTGTTGTTGTTCCGGGTGATGCTGCTGCTGTAGATCTGTGTGGTTGCTGTGTGGTGCTATTGAAGCGCCATCGTCTCAGTGGGTTGCCTGTGGTTCTCCTTTGATGCTTGGCGCAATTTATCAACGCATTTTATTGAGTGTTTTTGTTGCTTGCCTGCATTTTTAATTGTTGCCGCCTGATGCTGACCATAACACCATTCGAATCTGAGAATCTAAATCCGAATCCAAAGACTCACTTGTGACTGAGCATAAATTTGTATACATTCCGTACCCGAATACACCGAAAGAAAATCTATAACACAGGCATGAATGTATATCTATTACAATAAGCAATTTTAATACGGGAATCTAAAAGTATTTTTTTTGCAGTGTACACATACGAGTTGAGAATATCGGAAGTTAATTTATGCTATCCATGTGTATATACTTTTGGGTATCATTTAGTTTTGTTTATTTGAGTCAAAAGATTTGTTGCTGGGCACATAAATTAGTTTGTCAGCCATGTCTAGTACAACAAACACTTTTTTTCGGGTACTCGTGCGAGCACTCATAGTTGAATCCCCCTTATTCGTTTAGCTACTCGTTGTTCTTTCGGGCTTGTTTAGGTAGCAAGGGGCACAGACACTGGCAACAGGCAAACAGGCACCGGAAAGGTGGTGCAACAAATGCATTGCTTGTTGCAAGTTGTGAATCTTTTTGTGGCAACAAAAACTTCAGCACGCAAGCTGCAAAATCTCAACTCAACTAGGAGCAGGTGAAACTTGGACTTGGCTCCAACCTGGACAGACCACTTTTCTGACTGCTGCTGACTGCCAAACTGGTCTCAGTCTCAATCTCAATCTAAGCTCGAGTCTCAGTCTTCTCTCTATTAAAAATAGTCTAATGATCAATGTATAGTCTCCTCTCCTTTCCCCCCCTCCTGGGGCGTATGCAAATGCAAAGGCGAGGGGAGAGGAAGTTGTTAAGGAATTGAATGCAATGCAAAGTTAGTGGGAAAAGCTAGAGTCGAGCGAGACTGACTGTGTGAGGTCCTGTAATTGTTCTGTAAGCATCATGTGGACATAGGAAAATGTAAATTTTGTTCATATTTAGTTTACACAAGAATAACAGTGGATATCCTTATAGCAAATTTGGTAGCTCTAGTTCTTACAGCCTTTGAGATTAAGGTGAATACAACTAATACACACATATTTTAGTTCGACAACCAAAGCACACTCTTTGTACTTCTTAAGTACAGGGTTGAAAAGACGCACTCGCACTGTTCAAGTGCAGCTTCTAGTTTAAGATCTGGCTAGGGCAAAAACGCCAGGTGTTATGCTCTTCTTCTTCTACTCGTAGATGCTCCACATTGCACACGCCACTTGATAGTCCAGTTGTTGTCGTTGTTGTTGTCGTTGTTGTTGTTACTCCTTTTTATTATTATTATTGCTGCTGTGGCAGTTGCTAGTTGCAAGTTGCAGTTGCAGTTGCTGCCACGGCGTGGGCTTATTACGAAACTCAAATTGCATCTTCATTCGAATGAGAAAAGAAGATCACAGCTGCCCACTGTCAATTTGTTATGAGGAAATTAAATTGATTTCATTTGTTGGCTACAAAGTGCCCTCAACATATATACTCCTATACTCCTATGTGGGCTGCAGGCGCCATTCGACTGAAATCTTATTTGAGAAACAATTAATAATGTCTTTGACTTTAACCTTAACTTTGGTTGTTCTTTTTATTTTATCTTTTCGCTGCCGTTCGGCGGTTCCCAAAATGTTTTCCGTCACACTTTTTAAGGCAACCTCATGATCATGAATGGGACTCGAAACTCCAATGTCTTCATCTTAATTGTTATCAACTAATGGCCATATATTTGTCAAACAAACCAAACGGCATCCAAATCGTTCAACATATAAAGCAAAACAAACTGTTTTATTTGTCAAAGATACATTTTTAATTTCGTATTTTAATTTATACAATGCCGTTTCCAAATGACTCTTAAATGCCGCCACTGAGATTATAATGGCTAATCGTATTTAATTTAAATTTGGCTTAAGTGTGTGAAAGCTATTAAATAAGAGACGATCAATGGCAGACGCAATAGTGAGAATTTTAGATGAAAATTCAAATGAAGTCACAGTCAAAATTAGACTAACAACAAGAGAAAACATAGTAGAATTAAGGTATAACTTAGTTTTCTTTTAAATGTTGAGATATTTAATAAAAACATTAAAAATAATTTAAGCATTTAAAATGTTAAAAATATACAAAAATAGTAATAGGTAATTGCTTTGTTGTTATAATATAAGAACTTTTAATTTAATTTATAGTAAAGAACTTTTAATGTTTTCAAATTGATAGATACTTCAAATCTCTGAGAAAGGAACAAAGTAGAATTTACCAAGTTCAATTTATGAACGTTTCTTTTTGTGCTTACAAATTTCAGTAAATATCTATAATTTCCATTTCCTGTTGGCATTCGATTAAAGATTGAGTGAAAGAGTCCTAAACAGAATTGATAGACTTGTATGTGTCTTGTATATCAAGTTGTCACTAATCCACTTCAATTGTAATTATGTACGAATCTCAATCAAACAAATGTATCTTAAATTGTTGTAGATAAAGCGCGATTGCCACTTGTAGCTCCAATTTTGCATTTGTTGTTGCTGTTGTTGTTGTTGTTGGGGACCCCAATGAATAATTATTGCTAATTGATGTTGATAAAAATGAATTTATGAATGTGTGATGTGTTGTGTTGTTTTCTTGTTCTGTTGTGGTGTGGTCTCTGCGAGTTCTATCAATTAAATTGGCCTCCCGGCCAAATGGGTATGAATGAATAAACAAGTCGTTTTGTAACTTGATTGGCGCAAAAAAAAAACTAGACACAACTTGACTCTTAGCAGAGCCGGAAGTAACGTTAGAGTTATCTATCTGTATATCTATCTATCTGGTTAGTAAACAGTTAGATAGAGCTGAAGATGCGTCAGAGAATCACAAAAATAAGATAGATGGTTAGATACTCGTAGATAGTGCTTAATATTCATTCATAATTTGCGCTGTGGCTTCAGATATACATACGTACATACGTATGTATCTTTGTATCTATGAAGTACAACGTTCACAAACAAAAGATATGGCGTATCTACTTATAGAGTATATATGTATGTATGCATGTAAGGCACACACGAAGCATATTTAATTTGAGGCAAACTAGCAATGATTAGGAACATCCGGTTTACTAACCGAAAAACCAAGCGAACAACCAAACAACCGACTGAACAACCGACTGAAAGATTGAACAACGAAGCATCCACAGTCATTGAACAGTAGCTACAACGACGACACTCGAGAGTTTTGGTTCTTAAGTCTACGACGACAACATCATCATCATCATCATCAGCAACATCATAAGCGACATCATCATCATCAGCAGCAGCAACATCATCAACTGTGAGTGGGGTGCCAGTTGAAGCGCCAGGCATTTGCTGCTTTCAAGCTTGGACATAAAGCAGAGATAATAATGTTGTCGTTGCTGTTGTTGTTGTCGTTGTTGTTCGGTGTGTGGATGCTGTGAAGTTTCTGTTTGGAGTTGGAATTGTGTGTAATTTGTTTGCCGGCTACTGCTGTGGCTACTGTATTTTCAGTAGTTGCCCCTTCCACAGCTGCCCCTCAACTGGACAGCCAGTAGTGGAGGCATCTCCACACGATCGAGCCGACGTCGTTGTCGTCGCTGTTGTTGCCACAGTTGCTCAGTTGCCACAGTTGCCGTTCGTTGTTCGTTGTTTGTTGTAGCCGCGATTTGATGCGATCAGCATCCCAGCGAGTTTATCTTGCGCTTTAAAATGCGACCTCTTCCTCCAACTTGGCTTGTTCAATGCCTCTCTTTTTAACTCATTACACTCTTGTCTCTCTTTCTTTCTTTCTCTTGGGTTACGTTCAATAAAAGAAGACTTAAGCCGACATACCCTAAGGTAGCTCAAAAGATATTTAAACTATTTTAACTTAAAAGCAATCGAAAATAGTATTATTTAACTCTTCAAATGAATAAGCATTAAAACATTAAAATTTCAATAATTTACAATTTGTATTTATACAAATCTAACACGATATTCGTGCAAAATGTCATGTTAAATATAAATTATTTCTACATTTAAAAATGCATAAAGCTACGGTGGAGCAAGCTCGACAGTAGGAGACCCTGTACTTCTTGAGTGCAAAGCGATCACTACAGATTGTTTCAGTTTCAAAAAATTTTTGGTCACTTTTGGCATGATTTTTTACAAAAAAATAAAACTCCTCAGAATCAACTTTAAAGTGGAGTTGGTTAAAAGTAAAAAATCAAGATTTTAAATTTTGAAAATTTTTTTTTCTGAAAATGTAAAGGGGGTATCTAAAATTCCAACAAAATCGAAAAATTTGATTTTTGAAAAGTAACTATCTTTAAATGTAAGACAAATGTATAGATCAAATCATAACTAAAATGACATTCTGCATTAAAATCGGATAAGATTTGACAAAGTTATGCATGTTTGAAATCTGTTGACCCTGGGGACTGGCAACTTTACAAGTCAAATTTTTGGTCACTTTTGGCATGATTTTTTACAAAAAAATAAAACTCCTCAGAATCAACTTTAAAGTGTCCCCTTATACTAATTAAGGCACCAGGAGTTTATTAAAAGTACAAAATCAAGATTTAAAATTTTGAAAATTTTTTTTTCCTGAAAAAGTAAAGGGGGTACCCTTATCTAAAATTCCAACAAAATCGAAAAATTTGATTTTTGAAAAGTAACTATCTTTAAATGTAGAATAAATTTATAGATCAAATCATGACTAAAATGACATTCTGCATTAAAATCGGATAAGATTTGACAAAGTTATGCATGTTTGAAATCTGTTGACCCTGGGGACTGGCAACTTTACAAGTCAAATTTTTGGTCACTTTTGGCATGATTTTTTACAAAAAAATAAAACTCCTCAGAATCAACTTTAAAGTGTTCTCTTATACTATCTTAGGCACCAGGAGTTGATTAAAAGTACAAAATCAAGATTTTAAATTTTGAAAAATTTTTTTTTCTGAAAATGTAAAGGGGGTACCCTTATCTCAAATTCCAACAAAATCGGACGGACAGACGGACATGGCTATATCGACTCGGCTGTTGATGCTGATCAAGAATATATATACTATATGGGGTCTGCCACGCCTCGTTCTGCCTGTTACGCACATTTTTTTGCACAAACGTAATAGACCCATTTGTACTTTTTTAAAGTACAGGGTCTAAAAATGGATATTATTCAAAAATCTTTTGATAAGTGTAAACACTTTTGTAGCTAATAAAATATTATTATCTATACTTTTTATATTTTTTTATAAATTTTTTATTAATGAAGTTAATGAAATTAATAATGTAAATACCAATAAATTCAAATATATTTTTTTGCATTTTTTTTTGTAACAATTATTAACTGTAGTTTACTGTTCAATAGGTGGTTGACCACATTTTGATCATTCAAATTCACTTCCCATTGAATAAATAAATAAATGTATAAATTAATTGCGAAACTTGTGAAAATATTAAAGCACGTTTCCCAAATCAATTAAAAGCCAATCAAGTCTCAAGTCAAGAATTGGCCTTAATGCTGGGCCAGGCCAACTCGCCCACAGTTGGCCATATGCAAATGACTTGATAATTAATAACTTTGATAAGTACGAAACAGAGAGAGAGATAAAAAAAAGATGGAAAACAATCGAGAAGAACTTGTTTGCTGCGGAAACATATCCTGTGTCTATTAACTGTTTTACACATGCCTTGGCCAACTTCCGCACGACTTGAGGCATAAAGAAAAGCCTAGCGCTTTTCCAGTTCCAGTTTTCTTGGTGATACCTTTTTGTTTTTCTTTTCTCTCATCTTGGCTGCTTCCTTTTTGTGAGTCTGCGGATGCTTAAATGGGTTGACTTCGACTTTTAGTTGGCCACTTGTTGTGTTGTGTTGTTTGTTGTTGTTTGTAGTTGGTTGTGAATTGTGAGTTTTCTCGTAGCTGAGCTGATTTGAATGCCAGATAGATATCCTGAGCAACAGCTTTCGCATTTCATTTGCTGCAAGTTGTGACTGAGCACCCCACAACATTATTCACTGGCTTTAACCTGGCTCTTACTCTAACTCTGACTGGGGCTCAATATCTGGCTAAATGATCAGCTTCGAAAAGAAAAAGTTGCATGCGTTTCGTGCAACTTTGCGCTGCGCTTGTCTATTTTTTTCTTTTTAGTTTTCTCAGTTTTTTTTTGCAGTATGCTGTTGTGTATTTTTTCTCACATTGACCGGATGAGCAGCTGCTGGGGATCAGGTGAGGATGAATATAATAACATAAGCCCCAATATCAACAACAGCAGCAACAGCTATCGAACTGACGAAACCAGTTTCATTGAGAAAAACGAAGGAGAATCGCTGGGGGCCCGTTTGGCCCCTCAAAAAGATGCAAAGGGGTGAAGGGGGGGGCGGTGGTGAGGAGGGGGAGTGGCCACTACATGAATTAATCACTTCGTTTGTAGTGGACCGATCGAGCAGGCGGGTGGTTGGGTATAAAAAAGCAACATGTGTGTGTGTGCGAGTTTCCAGATCACTTGAGTTGTGTGAATGAATTGCTGTATCTATGTGCGTGTGAGTGTGTGTGAGGGGCTCCCTCATGCCGTGCCATGCACATTTTATGAATGAAATGATCGACAGCTGAATTGCGAAATTGTTAAACAACAACAAATCTCAGCAACAGTTCGAGCAACTTGAAATGTTGTTGCCATTGCTGTTGTAGTTGTTGCTGTTACTGTTGTTGCTGCTGTGGATGCTGCTGCTGTTGTGGTTGAGGTCCATTGATCCAACAGGTCGTCAAAGTCAACGTAGCGCCGGTGGAAACATAATTTCTCTTAATTATATTGCCGACGATCTTGTAGAGTTTAATGAGTGTTGATTAAAATTTTGTTACTCATGCGATTTATGTGAAGAAGCATAAACTTACAACTTGTAGCTGTCACTGTATCTGTATCTGTACCTGTAGATACTTTATATGAATCTGTAAGATGGGATATCCTACTCAGTTATTGTTTATGGCGAGACTGAAAGGTTAATTTAATTAACAGCTCGATTGAAAGATCAGCCCATAAATTAGGTAATCAATCAATTTCGTTACACTTGTCGAACATTTGTTGAATAGTTTAATATGATTGATTTCTGCATTGAATTAAGAAGAGATATTCAAATAAAATAAATAAATAAATACGTGAAAATTCAATCGAAATACTTGTCTTTTCACTTCCTTTCAGAAACTATCAGTAGTCTTAACATTTAATCATGCTTAAATATTAATTTGTAAGTTAATTTAAAATCCCATCTTTTAAGTTTGAATTAAATTGTATATAAGAAGAAAAATAATATAACATGTTACAGTTAAGTCAAACATAAATAGTTTCATGATTTATTTTTGCTTTAAGTTAAAATGAAAAATTATAATAAAATATTCAATTTGCAGTTTATACTGTTAGTCAAATTGTTTCACAATACAGTCGAATAACTTGTGAGCTCATAATGCCATAAGCACTTCCTTTCATATACTTTATTATGGCTGTTTTTCAACAATTTGTTAGCCTCGTAAACGAGTGCAAGAGTGTGGGTGTGAGTGTTACTATGTGAGTATGAGTGTGAGTGTGAATACTTGTATTCACATGTAATCATAATCTCGATGACTGCACTTCAAACAGTTGCCAAAGTGTCTGTTTGATATCAGACATTCGGTGGCTTTCCGTTTGCCGCTTCTTCACTTTCTTCACACCTCGATGTTGCATCTGCCCCAGATTCCCCCCTCCCCTGCCACAAGTTAACACGGGGTAGCCACAACAAGTGCAATGGCAACAAACATAAAAGCAAATGCTTTGATCTATCGACTGCAATAACACCTCTTAACCCCCCACCCCCTCCAACTGTTCCCTGCTTTTCCTTCACTATATTGGAGAATTGTAGGAATCATAATTATGTTTTAATTACGATTAGAATTTAGGAGGGCGGATGAGGTGATCGTATCTGTATCTATTGAAAACATAGTATAACAAATCGTTTCGAGAATCATAAAAATCGTTTTTTGCGTTGTTCATTTTCCGCTTTTCCGCTTTTCCATTCCATTATTTTCTCCCCTTTGTCGTTTGATGTTTTTTCAACGCTCAGTTAAAAAATAAACAATGCGCTTTTTCGGATGCGACTCGACTCGTCTAGAAATTTATTGTGCACCAATTTGCTGGCCAAATATATTGCCACATATTGTTAAATATAAATGTATATACTGACTGTACTAAATATATATTTGGTAATTCTTTTTCTTGAATTTTAGCATAATATTAACCCGTAGTTTGGCAATTGTTTATAAACATGACAAGTTCCGGCGAAACCGAAATTCAAAATTCATTGAAACAAAAACGCCGCGCAGTCTGTTTGTGTTTTTTAAACTCGTTGTTGTTGTTGTTATGTTTGTTGTTCTTATGGTTGTTGTTGTTGTTATTGTTGCTGAAACAATATACCCATAAAGATGCTGCTGTACAAATATGAAAAACAATAATGTGTTGTGCCATTTGGAGCAACATATTAAAAATTAATTTATTCGCTTTTAGCGAGAACTAAAAACCGAACCCATCTCTGACGATTGATCTCAGTTCCGTTCGAGTTGCTCCTCCCACAACCTCCCCCCACTCTCTACACACCCTCCTCTCTCTCATTGCATTCACGGCATTCACAAAATGTGAGAGTTTTCGTTTGATCATCAATTTTATTACATAAAACGGGTTGGGGTTTCGTGTTGTTCTATACCCTGTATATGGACGAGTTAAAGGGTATTTCTACGCTTCTATATAAATATGTACATTGAATTAATTTAAAGATAGTTTCACTTGATAACTTTGTAGTTTTTATCTTGAAATAGAATTTAATTCACAGGGTATTTAAGTGATATCTCTTTTCACCTGTAGTCGTCTCAATTGCTGCTTTTGTATTTGTTGGGGATTTCCAGTCCCCATAAACACACATATTCACACACGCACCCCAGCTATCGATTGACTTTGGCCTGTCTATATAAATTGTATTTTGTGTGTTGATCGTTTGCTAAATAAACATTTTCATTAGTACTGTTGTTTTTGTTGTTGTTCCTGTTAGTTTCTTATGTTTTTAGTTAACTTTTTGCTGAATTTGTCTTTGGAAATACAAAAGCATTTTTTAAATATTTTATTCTAAGTCGATTTAACACGTTTCGAATTTAACTTTTCATACAGATCCTTAAGACAGTAGTCTGTAAATAAAAGAATAAGCAATACTAAATTGCATCTACGATTTGAACAAAACTAAACAACAATAAGTAAAGCTTCTTTGTCCATATATTTAAACGCATCTTAGATAATCTTTTAGTCTTCAGAGTGTATTCAACTAACAATCAACATAACATAAAACATACAACAAATGCAATTAAGAATAGTGTGCATACCGCCCACCATCAATTAAAGATCTTAAAGAGAAACTGACTGACTAACTGACTGACTAACTACGCACAATTAAAGATGCTTTGCGCATGCGCAGAGTTTATTCTGTACGCTTTTTATTAGTCAGATTTCCATAGGCTAATTGAATGAAATTAAATTTGAAAGACGGCAATTACAGCAGCAGAGACAAAAATGTCGCTTCAAGATTGTTTTCTCCCCCCCGAATCCAACCGAATTGCAGTCAAATTGAATGCCAGGTCATTGTAAGGAAAACTCGATGAAATTCTCTACTCTATTGGAGAAGCACAGACAGCGCGTTATTTTGACTTGTTTTGATAATACAAATATTACTCATTTCAAGTACTCGTAGTTCTTGGAATTATTTATACCTCTGGCAACAGTTATCGCTATACGCGTAGTTATCTCTCCATATCTATATTGCACACACACACGAAAAAATATCGTAGGTAGTTTTGACTATACAAATGTACACTCTAAAAAAAAAAAGATACAACTTTCATAGAACGATTTGCAATTCTTTTTACATAAAGTAATTATTAAATATTTAAAAGTAAAAGTATCATTCAGAAATAAAATTGCTACAACTGTAATCCGACATTTGATTCGACATTTTGGGGGGCAATATCATTTTTCTGAGTGTAATATTCTAGGGAAGTCCTGGACGAGCAGGTTTAAGCTCTCAATTGTAGGGGCAGCCAGACATAGGGTGGCTTTGTTATCAGACATCGTTAGGTCTGTCCAACCAATTACTTGGTGAGCTACCTGGTCAAGTGACTAAGCAGTTCACTGTGGGAGTTTTGCGGAATGGAATCATGTTAAAAAGCAAAAAGGAAAAAAATTGCAAAATGAATGAAATAAAAAGAGCGCTAAAAAGATTGAGGGGAGACAAGAATCCCATCGGCAGACTTGAGAATTTCATCTTTGTCCCGAAAAAAGGTGAAAATCGAAAAGCGAATGATTTTGTATTCCCACGACTCTTGGAGCCAGACGCCAACTGAGGACGACGAGTCCTTGATCAACCCATTGAAATGAGAGTAAGTGATAGTTGTTCTCAGATTAAATCGTATGAATTCTCAGATAGATTCGCACAGTGGCCAACAAGTCGAGCATGCCGCAAACTGGACAGGGTATTCACCTCACAAGATCTCTTCTTTGTCTTTCCTTTTGCTGCTGCTGGGAACGGGGGGAACTAGCAGGTAAAAGCTGACTGAAAATCTCGGTCCTTAGTCTTATTGTCAAGGATCCCAACTCGAATGTCCTTCTCGTTCCTTCTCTAAGTGTATATGTCTGTTGGTAATTTGAGTCGTATCTTTGGTTTTCTTTCGTTCCTTTTGCCCAAGTTAAATATGAACATATGTATGTATTATACATGCATACATATGAGAGTACGTATGTCAAAATACATACTCATACATACATAATCCTGAAAGAATTTCAAGTTCAAGTGCGTGGGAATTTCTGTTTCTGCGAATTGCAAAAATTTCGATGGTCACTTTGGGATGTACAATTTAAATACCAATCCCTTTTCAAATCAATTAAATAATTTGCAAAAATACAAATTTAAAATGTAATTTCTGTCACTTTGTTTAATTTGGAAATTAGTTTAGTTTCATTTGATTCATTTTGTATTTTATCAAATCTCTTAACAAATATTTTGACATGACTTCTGGGTTGTTAGAGATTTGTAGAGTAGAGCATATATCTTGAATACAACTGTTGTAGCAACAGTTATCACACTTCAATTTCAGGTGCAACATTTATCATGTTCTTGTACCCTCATCAAAATGCCAATTAATTATATCATTTAATTCGATTGTTTTGTATTCGAAAAATCCTACGTTCGATTTTGCACCCTGTTTGCACAGAGCACGCACTGAGAATCTTTTCTTTATTGCAGCGTGCAACATGTGAGAAACACACAAACACACTCACACACACACATCCATCAGAGAGACGGTGAGGCGGGCATACACAATTTAAGTGTTGAGTGTGTAATTTTATATTTCCGGTGTAGTAAGTTTTCATACGACAACTTCAACTCAGGGCCAGATCTTTGGCTGGTTTTCTCTGTCTTTTGCCTGTGCCTCTGTTGTTGCCTCTGCTGCGGCTTCTGCTGCTGCTTCTGCTGCACTTACTCGCTGCTTTGCTGCTGTTTCAGCTGCAAAAGTGCAACAACAACAACAACTGCGACAAGTATCTGCTGCTTGTCAGACGTCGACGTCAGCGTTGTCTCACACAATTCCTGCAATTATTAGACCCAGTACTTTAAAAAAGTACAAATGGGTCTATTACGTTTGTGCAAAAAAATGTGCGTAACAGGCAGAAGGAGGCGTGGCCGACCCCATAAAGTATATATATTCTTGATCAGCATCAACAGCCGAGTCGATATAGCCATGTCCGTCTGTCTGTCTGTCTGTCTGTCCGTCTGTCCGTCTGTCCGTCTGTCCCTTTTTTGAGTAACTAGATCTCAGAGACTATAAGAGCTAGAGACACCAAATTTGGCACGTAGGTACATCTATATCTTGCATTGAACGAGTTTGTTTTAGATTTTTGCCACGCCCCCCTCCGCCCCCGCAAATCAAAATACAAAATTTCCAAGTCGAATTACAAGAGCACCTTTAATGCTAGCGCCTTGATTTTTGGTATGTATAATACAGACTATAGTTTCAACCTATCCAGCAAATTTCGTTCAAATCGGATGCTAAACGCGGAAGTTATTCAACTAACAATGTTACGGGCAAAATCAATCTCTGAAGTGGCGCCATCTATGGAATTTTTTGAAACTGAAATAATCTGTAGTAATCGCATTACACTCAAAAAGTACTGGGTCTCCTACTGTCGAGCTTGCTCCACCGTAGCTTAATGCATTTTTTTTATATCGAAAAATATAAAAATAAAAAAAAATGAAAATGAAAACACCCCACTATCAACTCCAACCATTCATCCAGTCAGACAGTCAGACTTAAGCACTGCCTTGCATACGTATTTATTTATATATATACTCAATGTCTTTTGGATGCACATTATTTGATTTATTTGCTTTCAATATAATTTGAAGTTCCAGCGTTTATCCAGAATTGAAAAGCATAAAGCGTGTTCTTCTATAAGGAAATTGAACTGTTGTATTTTCGAGGAATCGAAGCGAAAGCGAAAAAAATAAAACAAAAGAAATATGCATTTGTCTACATTGAAACTTGGATACTCTTTTAGATAGAAAGATACTTTTGAGTGTGTCAAAGTTATCGTCAATTTGTATATTTCATGTTCACGTCGTTGTTTTCCTAGAACTCGCAATTATATTATTTCTTATGTCTCCCCATTATTGACATTATTTACGAAGCGTCAGCAACTTGTTGACTGTTGGACTTGAAGACTTCAATCGCAACTGAAACAAATTAGTTAAAAATTCACAAAGTTGCCTTGTATATCCCGAGGCTGAAGCCATTTCTAGTTGAATGAATATCAAAGGACATCGAAGCGAAAAAGTCAAAAAGAAGTAAATTGATGAAGTGAGAAAAAGGAGGAGTTAAAGGTAGAAATTCACTTGAATGCTGCAATGCCTGTGTGTGTGTGTATCTATTATAATACAGTTTGTAATCGCACTATATTTAATTATTTGTCATCATCGAATTGTGAAGAGGGGGAGGAGAGAACTACATCTACAATTTAATAGAATTGAGCTCTTTGACTTTGGTTTCGAGAGGAGAAAATCCCCAACTAGAGCTGAACTCCAATTCCAACTCAAACTTTGACTACAACTCCAACCTCCGAGTCCATCAAGTTGGTAATGAAATATCTAACGACCGGAAGTCAATAGCAAATACTTAATAATGCTGTTGGCCTGGTCTGAGCTGGGCTGACATTGCGTTGCTTTGCGGTTGGTTGTTTGACTGTTTGGTTGTTGGTTCGGTTGTTTGGTTGTTTGCCTTTGGCTGCCATTTTCCATTGCTAATTTCCATGGCTGGGCCAAATTGCGTATAGTTAGTTGCACGATGGTTGAAGAGTGGTGACAATTAAAGGTGTTAAAGAAAAAAGTCTCAAGTGAAATTGCAGACTACAAAATTAAATCAAATATTTACTGTGTAACCCTTACATAAATCTAATGATTCTAAAAATATAAATTTAAATTAAATAATGCCAGTACGATTGTTTTTTTAATGTCTTAAAGTCCACGTAGCTTAAATATCGATCAGTTACAAAAATATTTAAATAATAAATAGACATTTGCCAACAAAGTTTGATTAAGAAACAAAAGAAAACTAAAAAATGATAATTTAAATATTTATCAAATTAAAGCACAGTTAAAAAATTATATCAATAGGAGTAGTTAAATTCCTAAAGGTGTTCAACAAGTGTGAAGTAAGTTTTTACCAATAGTATCTTTTCAATTAAGTGATAGAATAACTGATAAATTATTTACAACATATAAATCCTAAACTCCATTTATTCCCTGTGAGTATATATAAGAGAGAATTCTAAGTTATCCATGTGAGAATTCTATAGTTATCCATTTAACATTCATGTAGTTTAATCCACTTAATTTTGACAAACTAAACATAATTCAGTTTTGAGAATGTTTAAAAAATATATACATCATTGAAATATACTTATAATGAATGAAATATCAATATTTTATTATTAGAACAATTTAAAATACCTTAAACATCACAAATATGATATGAACAATCACAATGTAGATACATACATATGAGTACTACAAGCAAGAGAGTACTCGAAACATTCTAAAACTCTGCTCAATTTGAGTGAAGTGCAATTGAAAGTCTGAAAAATTGGCAATCACTATAGAGTGGACTTTAATTGAATTGGCAATTTGCAGTTATCAGAGATAACGTTCACCTTCCGGTTCGACTGGTTTTAACCGGAAGTTTACTGGTTCTCACGCGTGCCAATATACCTTCAACATTCGCAGATACTCTTTCATAATTCAGATAGTATATACATACGTATGCATACATACAAAATTATACAGGAATGTAGGAACTAGGCTTTATTTTTTAGGGTGTAATTAAAAGTGTGTTTCGGAAATGTGTTATTAATTTGACTCCGACAAGAACTTATCAGCTTTCTTTCTTATCACTTTGTGATAAGTAATCATATACAAAGTATACCTAGCGTACAAAAATAACCTGCACTAATAAATTTTTGCGAGTGCTCCATTTCCTTGATGGCCTCTTAAAGTCTCATACTCGTGCTTTCTGCCGCTTTGCGTATTTCTTGGAAATTTGATAAGCGCCCTTGAAGAATTGCGCATTATGTACACACATGGAAAAGAGTATATGAAAACACAATGAAAAATAATAATGCAAAGATTAGAAGACACATGACTCAGTGTCAGAAGAGAAGAGGGCGACAATCTAGGGATTGCAGGCTCTCAAATCTTTGCATAATGAGAGAGGATTTATGGACTACGTGACATTTGTAATGTAAACCAAACAAATGAAGTGATTAAGGGAATTGATTCCATTCTAATGCTTAGCACCCTACACATTACAATGTAGGGTATAACACTTGTCTGCACTCTAGTTTTTAAACGCTACTTTCTATCTCTAAACTGGTTAATTATACCTGAGTATGGAGTATACTCTACATTTTAATAAGTTGATTGATTGTCGTATATATTTTTAATTATATATACAAATCAAATTTGTTTGTTATAACCCTTTTCATTGAATACGAATACTAACTATTTGTTAAGCTTGATATTGAGTCCACTTATAAAGTATTATTCGTACCTTTAACGACTTGATTGACCTAGTTCAGAGCGTGAACAGCGAACAATAGACACCTCATGAATGATCGCATCATCTGGCATGCAACCGAAGGTCTGAGGTCTGAGAAGTCTCTACTAGGAATGTAGCCTAGGAATTAACACCCAAGTAGTTTGTTGTGTTTTGTGTGTGGCCCAACGGAACTCCATCAAGAGTTTTGTTCAGGTCGGCAGCTCATAATGAATTTCAGACACGCACAGACGTTTTGTAATTTCAGGTTGTACTATAACTACTGCGTTTTAAAGAGCTTTTCCCTTATGGCCACCAAGTCATAATACAGACATGCATATAGTGTACATTTATATGTACATAATTTGTATAACATTTAATAGTTCCATTAGAATAACATATTTTAAAAATAAAAAACAAATACTTGTGGAAACAAAGAAAACATTATATTTTTTTAATTTTTAGATTATTTTTCATAATTTTTTTTTCAATTTGAAAGAGATTTACATTACATATTTCGTTATTTTATTTTAATATTACAAAATTTGACTTTAATAAATATTTGTATACCTAAACTATTTGCTGTATCAAAACGATTACTTGTATCTTGCAGATACATTCCTGCATGTACACAATATCTTGTAGTTTAAGGGTTTTTACCCAGCGCTTGTCGCCAATTATAGTATATGCGGTTTTGTGATAATGAGCAAATGATCTCAGCGATCGTCTCTCTCTCTCTCTCTCTCTCTCTCTCTCTCTCTCTCTCTCTCTCTCTCTCTCTCTCTCTCTCTGCCCTCTGCCCGTCGCGTCGCCTCACGTAATTTCGTTTCATTCATAGACTCAAAACTCCGACGTTTGTTTCATTCATTAATTTATTTACCTGCTCGCGTAGTCATAATAGCTCTATCTTATGCGCCTTTTGCCGTTTTTCTCTCTTTCTTTTCTACACACACACACACACACACACCAGACTCATATAGACACACATTCTCCTGGCCGTGTTGCTTTATCACATTCTCATATATTATTTACCAGGGCGACTGCGATTGCGATACGAATACGCCGCGTAGCAAACGGAAGCAGCGGAAGTGACGACGTCGACGTCGCTGTCGATCATTGTTCTTGTTGTTGTTGTTGTTTCTGTTGTTGCATGTATTTTTGAAGCAAAGAAAACGAGCCGCAACCGATACTGCTTCTTCTTCTTTTGCAATGTCTTGTTCTTCTTGTACAACTTGTTGTTGTTGTTGTCTCATTGTCTGTTGCTGGAATTCTTCTTCTTTCTTTTTTGGAGTGAGAGACAGAATGCGCGTGTAAGGCAACATAAGAAATTCATTCATAAATTCGATGCCGTCGTCGTCGTCGTCATCATCATTTGTTGTTGTTGTTGTTGTTCTTAGCTGCCTGCACAAGGAGTCTCAAGTAGTGTTGCCAGAATTTCTGGGGCTAAAACAGCTAAGCTAAAGGTAATAAAAGGGAGCTAGAAATAGCTAAAAATTTCATTTAGCTTCTTCTTATCCACCAACAACGGATTTTTATTGGAATCAAGTCTTAGTTCAATTCATATTTATATATTTAAAATAGTTTTGAAAACATTGTAATATAACTGCTAAAAGCATAGCCTTAAATTGAATACTTTTGCAGATACAAAATAGGTAAATCTAGCTACTAAATAGCTAAAATGACAATACTGCAGCACAAGGAGCCTCAAGTATACATCTGCAAGAGTGTGTGTGTGTGTGTGTGTGAGGAAACTTGAGTAGATTTGCCATATGTAAGGTATGAGAACAACGATGTATCTCTTATGCACACACATGCATATGTATTTCTTGTTGTTGTTGGACACTTGATCTTGATAGTCCAACTTGTTACAGTTCTTTTTACGAGAGAGAGAGAGAGGAAGAGGAAAGCCGTAGCTGCGAGCTTTTTTGAACTTTATGCACGCTTTGCGAGTTGACTTTTCTGCACCTGTTACACCCTGTGCCCTGCCTCTGCCCATGCCCTTAGCCCTCCCCCTTTGTACACACGGTGTCACCTGTTGCCCGCCTTTTGCCTTTTGCCTTTGTCTTTGCTTTTATTTGCTGTTTGCTTTGGCTTTCATTTCGTGTGTCTTCTCAGTGCTAAGCAAACAGCTTGTTGTTGTTTTGTTTTACTAGGTGTAGCTGTTGTTGTTGTTGTTACTGTTGTTGTCGGCACGCTGTGATGGCCGTTTCCGCTCACACACATGCACACACACACTCGCACACACAGATACGCACTCTCCCACTTATTACGCTCACATGTTTCGTTTGTGAATGAATTCCATTTCGTTTCAATTCGTTTCGTCTCGGGTTCGTTTCTCTCACTCTGAGATTTACGTGGCGAGCATTTCAATTCCACTTGTTGCACGCGCTCTCTCATTCTCTCTCTCTAGCTCGTTTCTTTTTCGATGTTTAGGGATACACAACGGACTTTTAGATCGTTTCGTTTCGTTTCAGTTTGACTTCTCAGATACACAGAGAACGAGCGACAAATTTTTTGTAAATTTCAGTGTTGTTTTTTTGTTGTTGCATTGTGCAACGTGAAATTGACTTAAATAAATTTAAATAAATCTAAATAAATCTTTATCGCGTCGAGAGTGATTACGCTATATGTATCTATGTGTGTTTTGTACGCGTGTGTGTGTTAGCCAATTGTTAAATTATATGGTCAAGACGAGTCAAATAATGACATGTTTTATCGTTGTGTCTCTCCTAAGTAATTAGCATTGAATGTTATCAATTTACAAGACATACACTCGCACCAAACAGCCCCTTGTGACATTGAGATACATTTGTATCTACAAGATACAAGATCAAAACGCAAAGGGTCGCGACTTTCACTGACATTTCGGGTTAAATTTGTTGATGCTTTGATTTTCACGCCAATAAATTGAAGGCAATTGACTGTGAATGTGCCAGTGAATGTGAATGCAGCTTATGAGTGCTTATGAATGATCTGTATGATCTTCAATTAGTTTGACATTTGACACCCAAGAGCACAATTCAATTCAACAACGTTCAACATTTTTATTAGCCAGTTAGAGACGCATTTTAACTGCAAAATTATGACAAATGAATGGATCGATTGGAGTGATTGCCGCATGTTGCCGCCTTTACGCTCAGCAAACTACAACAGCAATAACAATTGCAATAACAATAGCAACACCAGTATAAATAATAATAATCAGCAAACTTATCTTAGTAATAATAATTATAATTATCAGTGTCTAACGAGTAAATTTCATTTGAAAGCGCACAAGTTGCAGCAATTGCATACAAGCAATGGTAAACTAAGAGGTAATTTTATAAGTTTTATATTATTTTATTTTAAAAATATAGTTTTTGGAGAGATGAGATAACTTATGTGTAAAAGATAACTCAAATTACTTAAGATAAAGATTTTAAACTTACCAAAAAGTTAACCACAAGTGATAAATCTTTAATTTGCTTTATTTTTATTGCAGATGTTCCCACTGCATTGCCGCCTCTTACACCTGGCACAAATCGAAAGGTGAACGAGGTTTTAAAAGCCTCCTTTGCCTCCTGGGAGAAGGAGGTGCAGAACTGTAATATAACCAAAGGTAATAATAACAATATAAAGTGAAATATACAATTCCCATGCACTTGTCTAAATTACAATTGGTAGCATTGGCAACGCCAATAAAATAATAATTTAGAAAACGAAAAAGTCCCAGGCAAAGACGTGATCATAAATGAATATTAATCGTTTCCCACAGCAATAGACTTCCAACTGAATATTTGGTTTATAACGCTCCCACGCACAACAAAAACAATTAATTAAACAACCAATGAACGTGGCATTAGAAATTGTTATTAATTTAATTACGTATTTCATTTGAATTTGTGTTGTTTTTCCATTACTTTTTTTATTTAGATCCCCGCGAATGGACGGAGGAACATGTCATCTATTGGCTTAACTGGGCCAAAAATGAGTTCTCATTGATCTCCATGGACCTCGGACCATTCTGTAAAATGACAGGCCGCGAAATGGTCGAGCTGGGCAAGGAGAAATTCTTGGCCATAACGCCGGCGTTCACGGGCGATATTCTGTGGGAACATTTGGATATATTACAAAAAGGTACGTGACTCGCATTGAGAAGTATCAGTTGGCGCCACTCCAGACATTAAATCAATCCCGACAGCAATAATAGTTTCTCATAAAGTCCATACAAAATATTCATAATTTCAATGCATTTTATTGTTTTTAAATAGCATCAAAGAGTACAAAATATTCATAATATCAATTCATTTTATTATGTTTGGGTCGAAGAAAGATATAAGATATAGGTACTTAGTTGATTTTATTTTCCTTCTTTTAAATCGAATAACAAACTATTTAAAAGGAAATCAAATATAGAAATTGATAAAAACATGTGTGAGATTCTCTTGTTGATATAGTAATATTTTTAACTCCCATCCTTAAATACCCAAGAGAGATTGGAATTTAAACATTTTTTGTGAAATATTGATAACCCAACTTAAATTCATTTTATGATTACTTCCAATATTCGACAATTTAAATACATTTTATTATCTTTAAATTGCATTAAAAACTACAGGAAGAGAAATACATATATAGAGATTTTCTGCTCAATTGATAAGGTGATTGAGCTATATTTTGTGACTAATATTGAGTCTACTATCAGTATTATTACTATCACAAGGTTGATTACCAAAATAGCATAGGAATTTTGTGAATTTTTAAACCCAATAAAGTTGCTTGAATAAACAAAATTAAGCTGCTTAGCAAGAGGAACTCAACAAGGACAACTCAGTTTGACGGAAGTCGAAGGAACGTTAACGAAATCAGGGACAAAAGTTAAAGGGGAAAGTAGGAAAGGGAAGGGGAATGGGAACGGGAATTGGAAATGGAAGAGGAATAGAGCGTGGTGGTTATTCAGTTATTGGCAAATGGTTTCTATGAACCCGTCGCTTGTTGCTTGTTGCCTGTTGTCTGTTTCCTTCCTGTCCGGTCTGAGTCCGGTTGGGTCGCAATTTGATTTGAACTGAGGTCTGACCTCGCCCGAACGGAATAGGTAAACTGGGAGAGGTGGGAAAACTGTGGAAAATCAGTGGAAAGTGTAACAATTTGTTAATAATTTATTGAGTTTAAAAAGCTTTTAGTTTGTCGCAATCTTATTAATGTTATGAAAATAAGTACATACTATACTACAATAAACATACATATATTGTTGTTGTCTAATTAATTGAATTTCCTTTGGGCCAGATTGTGAAAAACCAAATGAGGATATTGTGCATGGAAATTCCTTTGAATCAGCCACCACCGCCTCGGTCTGTGGATCAGACCATCAGGTAGCCAATTATGCAACAACAACAACAACATCTTCCACGCCAGCCACGACGCCTGTCTCTAGTAACAACAACAATAATAACATCAGCAGCAGCAACAATAATAATAACAACAACAACAGCAGCAGCAACAACATTGCAAGTCGCCTGACAATGGATTATGCGAACAGTGATAAGAGCAACAGTTTCCACTCAGCACACACAGGTAAGCAATTGTATCTTGAAAATACTTTTTAGAAATTATAAAACATAAATTAGTTGTAGGATTATTTCTTATTCAAAGAAAGTACAATTTGAAATTAAAGTATTAATTTAAAATTTGAGTTAAATTTAAAACAAATACAAATTATTTTTTCTAAGATTTCCCTATATAATAATATTTAAGTTTACTTATTTCAAACTCGTTATTCTTTTTTTTCAATGCCCGATAGATATATTTCCATAAATTCACTCTGATATGCGTATAATTAGCGTTCAATCAATGATAAGTGATATGTATTGACCTATTAAGCTATCAAATGTTGTTTATGGCACATCCTCTCGCTTGGCATTTTGTATTTGTATCTTGTAGATACATGTTCTTTAATTTTTTGTTTTTGGCATATGTTTAGTGCATCCGGCGAAATTGTTGTTTCAACAATAATTTGCTACCTACGATTTCAATTTCAATTTGAATTCCGATTCCGATCACGATTACGATTATGTATTGCTGCGATATCTGTCTTGGCCGTAATGGGGCAAGTTCCAGATCATTTTATTAATTGCTGAATGAATGCGGTGGCATGCAATCCATTGAGTTGTGTTTTATTTTGTTTTTGGATTGCCTTTTAATTTATTTATGTGAAATTGAAATTGAAACGGAAATTAAATTTTAAAACAAATAGCTAGATGAAGTCAGTGTGTGGCAGTGTGTGTGCCTGGCGCCAGCGTAGGCAGCCGGAGACCACGTCGACAGCATATCTAAATATCTATTTAAATTGTTTACATATTAGGCATAAGACATAGCCAACAACAACAACAACAACAACGGGATCGAGGCGACTTCGACTGCACAGCTTGAGATACATTTATTTAATGCTAGGTCGACGTCGTAGTACAAATTGGAGCGACAGCGACGCATCATTAATGCATTGTATCTGTATCTTTTGCATCTTAAGTTCCCCCCAGTGTTAACATGATGAAGCATGCGCCACAAATTTATTAATAATCGACCAAGCTGCCCACAACTTCAGATACAGATACAAATTACAGTTAGGCCTAGACCTCAGATAGACTCTCTCACAAATGCTGCTGGGGCCAAGTCTGAAGCTGAAGCTGCTGCTGCTGTTGACATTATAATAAATTAATTGAATTTATGATCTTTGACACATTATGGCCATAAATGTTATGAACATTTTCAAATGCAGATGGAAACAGAGGGAGATGGAGTGGGAAGAAGGGAGAGACAAGTGTGCGCTACTAATGAAACAATCAACCAATTTGACAAAAACCGAATTTTAAATTCTTATAAAAAAACTACGAATATTTTATACGCTGAACTCGAGATGAAAAGTTTACTTTTTTAATAAGTTTGGAAATTATTGAGTTTTAGAAAATAACAATGTCACAAATTCTTTAGAAATAGAATGTTAAATCATTTGTATTTATTTTGTAGTAAATTCAGTCTGTAGATATTTTATACTACACTTTTAAATTTGTATTTAGGTTTATTTTTAAGCTTTGTTACAAACTTTACCACACAATTGAGCAACTCTCTTTCAGTAAGCATAACTGAAGACTGAGGCAGCAAGAATAACAAGCAAATCCAAAACTAAAATCTACATTAATTCTTAATCATAAATCGTCGTCAGAGTGTGTAGTCTTTAAATGGTTCTTTTAGTCTCTCACTCATACTCTCTGTGTTTCTTCTCTCTATCTCTTTCTTTTCAACACAACGTCTTCAATTTGATTCAATAATTTCTAAATGGACGTGGCCCCTGTTGCCAGTAACTATGCCTTTGGCTTTGGCTTTGCCTTTGCTCGGTTGCTGTGCCTTGTGCCATGTATTTTGTCATCTCGTGGTTCGTCTGTTGTCCCCTTCCTGTTCCTCTGCCCCTCTGCCTGTTCCTCCACCTTGTCCAATTGCCCGCATACAAATGATGTGTATAGGGAACTTGGTTTGTCATCATGCGGTGTATTTTGTGACTGCTTCTTTTTTTTGTCCCTCCTGCTGGTTTTGTAGGTTGTTTGCTTAATTCGTTTCGATTGTCTTTTTGTCAGTCATTAATTTGCCGCATTTACATATTATTGATGTAGCCCCCTCTCTCTCTCTCTCTCTCTCTCTCTCTCTCTATGATCACCCTCTCTCATTCTCAGACTGGGCATTTGCATACATGAATTTATGAAGCTTTTTGAGCATGTGTGAAAATTGTTGAACCAAAGTTAACTTCAGGATTACTTTATAGATCGCAGAAAGAGTGCGTGACTTCTTGACACTTTGACTTCCAGTTAATTCTAGGGTTTCTCAGCTCTATATAATGTCCTTAAGTGCAGAGGTAATTATGTAAATGAACTCTTGTCTTAGTATTTATTTGATCCAGGTGTTCAATTCTTTGACTCTGAATACTTACAAGGCATTAAGTGGCTTTTAAAGTCTGTTTATCAAGAGCAATACAAATTATGATTAATTGTGCTCATTAAAATTGAGTTTATGGCTTGCAAAAGTCTTACACACATTGAAAAATCCAAGAAACAGTGTCATGAACGCCCGGCTACCAACTTGAATTTATTTTTATGGCCTTTTTAGTGTTTTTTGTGTGTTGTGTGTATTCTTTTGTGAAGTTTGCTTTTAATTTGAGCCTCAGTCCCTGCTTCGACAACCAACAAATAACGAACACCTACAACGGAGTCAACGAAGCGCAAAATACGTTAAAAATGCTGCGAGTTTCGTCATCGTTACGAGACTTGGACTATATGTATCTAAAACTCATGCATAGATACAAATCTATAATCCATACTTGGAGTAAGATTCCCCTTAAGGGTGCGTCGAGTGATTTACAATGAGTTTTAAATAACGAATGCATTAGTTTTAGGTGTTACATAGGGCATAGGTTCTGCATCGTTTCTTCACTTTCATTATATTTATTATTACACTGGACAGCAGTCAAATTAAATCCAAAACTACTCTGATATATGTATATGCAAAAAATGCCCAAAAAATCACTTTCAGAATTGTTCTTTGATGAGATTTTATTTTCATTTGCTAATTTTTGGTCTTCTCAATTTGACAACTACTCGGAAATGTCATTAGTACTTTTACATAATTTTGAACAAAGAATAATATTGTTAATAAGAATAATAGATGATGATTTTTACATCATGTGTTACATCAATGTTATGATAACATTTTCGAAGCCATTAGACGTTTTAAGTGTTTTTTTTCTATAATCGATCAATTTATATCCAGGAAAGTATTGGATAACAATCAATAAAGTTGTAAATTTGTTGCCCAGTGTTACTATTTGTACTTTTTGATGATTTTTTTTTTTTTGATTTTTCCTTGCACACATTCAATCAATTTTCGCAGCTAACGCTTAGTCATCGTTTCTACATTGGAGCACAGATACAATAACTTACAGATACCTCACATATGATTGCTTCTATATCTTTGTGTATGTGTGTGTGGACAGCCAGGGTCTTTTGAGTGTTTTGGTTGAGAGCGCATCTAGGCTAGTGTATCTTAGATATTTGCACGCAAAATTGTTTTTTATTAGCGCTGACTTTTCATTGTTCTCTCTCTGTCTGCAAAGCGATGGATGCGACTTGAAATATGTTCAGATTCAGAAAATCGCTACATTTCTGGCTTAATTAAAAGCCCTTTTAGATAGCAGAAGAAAGCCATCTTTCATCAGCAGCTAAGCAAATGAGTTGCCACTGACTATTGTTTGTTGGTATGGTATGTAAATTTGAAATTTTGCGAAAAGTATTTGTTCTATTTTCAGTTCTTGTGTTTGTTTTATTATATTTGTATTTGTATTTTTTTTAGTTTAGTTTTAATGCGCGATGTGTTCTCGTTGTTGTTGTTGTTTTTTATATTTCTACACAATAAAATGCCTGATGCGTGAAATGTTTGTCCAAGCTTGAAGAGTTGCCATTGTGTTGCCGTTGCTGTTGCCGTTGATTCATGTTCATCATCAACAACATGAGCAACATCATGCTGATGTCGGCATATAACCTCAGCCCAGTCAACCAACCGATCAGACAGAGACCTAAGAGACCCAGAGTCAGACTAAGAGACAGTTGGACACTGGGACAGAGGGACAGTCTCCACTCGCTTTTGAGTTCGCTTAGCCGTTGCAAGTTGAGTCTTTGCGTCTCGTGCCGTGTGGCGCGTAGGTTGTTGCTTCACAAAATGACACATTTAATGCATATTTGACTTGTAGATACATTTGACTGCACATGCAGACACTCCTCCCCCCTTCAACTCTCTCTCATTCTTTTAATATTTTCCCCACTTTTTGCTCCACCTTCAACTCTACAAACGCCTCGGGGTCAGAGTCAGAACTAACGCCGTTGATCGCCACATTGCGTGTCACATCCACACACATTCATTGAGTGTCTTGAATGAATACTGCGAATATATGTGTGAATAGTATGTAGGTACTCGTACTCGTACTCGTACTCTTATTCATAAGTGACATTTGTGGACTCTTGAGTGTGTGCCAAGCGTTTTAGTTTAGTTACAGTTTGTTGGTTTTGAAAGCGACAACGGAATTCTTTCAAATGTGACACATCACACGGAGTATCTTTAAGAGTGTGTGTGTGTGTGTGTGTCAGTATCTGTGTATGATTGAACACAGATCAACTAGGAAGTTCTAGCTGCGATCGTACGTATACTTAATTTGTTGTCAGTGTTAAAATTTGACTGATATAAATATTTAAAGTTCATCTAAAAAATCTAATAGATTGCAGTACTTTTCATAAGTATTAATCATAACTGTATCCGCTTAGTAATAAATCTTAGAGTATATATTATTATAATAATATTAGCATACAATGTAAGGCAAGCAGTCGTAAACTGAATAGTTTAGGGTCTCATCCAGCCAATATTAATTACGCTAAATTCAGCCATTAACGCAAGACACTTTTGCACCTCCCACAAATTATGTGGCAACGGAGCAGAACAGGGGGCTATTCCAAGAGCTAGAGAAAAGAGGAGAGAAAGAGGAATTCTCTAGGTGGTCTCTCCACGCACCATGGTTAACATCAACTTACAAGTTACAGTACATAAAGCTACCAAGTCATAACATCTACGACTACGACTACGACTAGAAAATTATGTTGATTGCAAATTTGTTAAGGTCATAAAATTAAATTTCATTTTTAATTTTAACGCCATTGTTTCTTGGTGCCAAGTCGTGTATAAGGAGGAGGACGGGGAGGAGGAGATGAATTAACTGGGCGAACTGAGAAAACTGGAAAATAAGTTAGAATCAAGTCGTGGCAAGGCATATTATTATACCATTTAGCGGAATTTAATGCGTCCACTTCGGGTCCGGGTCTCGGAACTCGAGCAGAAGCTGCTCTTAGAGTTAGAGTAGCATATTAATCATTGTGAGAGGCAACAATGGTTAGAACCTGGTCGGAAGGTCTTTTCCAGTCAGAAATCACATTGCCAGCTAATTAACATAGTCGACTTGGACTCAAAAATTGGAATAGGAGTTGGAATTGTACTACGCGCCTGCGCGCTTCGTTGGTCAACAGTTGTTAAGATACCCAGTACTCTTGGAAAGACAGGGTATATTGCATTTGTTGATATGTATGTGTTAGAAAGTACAGATATTCTTAATCAACGATTTTGAATGAATATACATTTATATATTAATGTAACATATATCGAAAGATATATTTTATATAGTTTTCCACTCTTTATTTTATTCACATCAATTTAACAAATACTTAAATTGTGTAACGGGTATCTTATAGTCGTTGACTCGACTGTACTGATCTTAATTGTTGTTGTTGGTGGTGGTGCTAATACTGATGATGTTGGTGGTGGTGTTGTTGCTAGGGAGCTCGCAGAGCTGTGAAAATTCAAGTCAACGGTTCGGTTTAATGGTATTTTTTGTATATTCTGTATTTTAGCATGGTTCAAAAGCCGCACAACCTAGAATTTGAAACTCTTCTCGTATATATGGTATGGAATCGTATTCGGGGGAGTTGCAACTCCTCGCTGTGGTTTCCCTTTCTGCCTCGGATCTCTCACTTTTTGTTACCCCTGTGGTTGCTGCGATCGTCATCACACAGAAAATAATACATTGTTGCTGTGGATTTCGCTTAATTTATTACCATATTCAGTTGAATCTGACGCGCGCCAACGGCAACACCAGCGAGAGATGGCATTGGATCTACTCATACTATAGTTAACGCCCCCCCTCCCCTTTAAAATACCTAATCCCCCTCTCTCCAGTCAGTGTCTCACACTCATAGGTAAAATTCAAATGGGTTTTAAGTACGAGTACGAGTATATTCGAATATTTTTCGTATACCCATTGTTGCTGTCGACAACGACAACGACAACGACGATGACGGCGTCTCCTCGATGTTGGGACTTGAACTGCTTTTAGATTTTTCTCTCTCGTTTTTTCGTTTTTTTTTTTAGTTTTTTCAGTTTTCAGTTTTTGTTGTGCTCGTTTTATTTCGTTACGTACGTAGATGTAAATTTACGCCATAGAAAAGCGTTACGGTCGAGTTAATTTAAAACAAAGAACATTCAAAAGAACAACATCAACGGCAACTGTGAGTTGGACCTTTTGTTGTTGTTGTTGTCTTTTGAGACTCGGGGGGAAAAAAATTAAACATTAAATTGTATAATGCGAAAGCCGCTAATAGCAACAACAACAAGAACAACAACAACAGCAGCGAGAACAACAACAGAGCCCAAAGGCAATGAACGTAACGCAGAGAGACGAATTGCATTGGATTGTGAATAAAAATACGAATACATTCATAGTTTAGAGGCTCATATGTAACTACAATATACGAGTCTAGCTGCAGTTAGATGAATAGATAAAACTATTCGCAAATATACTTGTACCAGTATTCGTATTCGTACTTGATGTGAACTGCCCTGAACTCTGTTTGGAGTTCTTTGAAAAAGTGGTGAATATAAATCACTTTAAAATAAATCATTTTCATTTATAGTTAGTTTGAATACCAAACAACTTAATAAACTGAAAGGTGAAGTTCCTTTGAATATCTTTTTTGAGGGCTGAATTTTATTCCGAATTTCAATCAAAGATATTTAACAGTAAATATTCATACACCTTTATGTATTCTTAATTGATGAGTTGTCCCTGCAAAGAGATACAAAACTAGTTCTTCTTAAATTTTAAATCTACTGGAAATTAGCTTAAATAAATGTAAATTTAAAACTACATTTATTTAAAGATATTTATATTTATATCTAATCACATTTGGCATTGCAAAAACGTATCAAAATCATGCAGGGCAATTAATTTGCAATCAACTTTCAAAACTATATTTGCCAAGCAGCAGCAACAACAACAACAACAACACTTTATGCATCATTAAGAATTAGGCAAACGAAAAAAAGCCAAACGACAAAATGGAGAAATAGACAAACGCACACTTAGACACAAAGACACACACAAACACACACGCATATATCAATAAGCTTCATCTGGTTGGACACACAGATGTTGGGCCGAGTTGTTGGCCAAGTTTTGTACGCCAATTTATAATTATTAACTCTGGCAAACGAACAAATAAATAAAATCAAATTATGTTCGTGAGTGTGTTTAGTGGGGGGGGGGGGGGGGGAAATCGACGTCTTGAGATTGAGACAGAATTACCAGAGACTGTAAATTGAGGGGAGTCTAAGGGGAGGTAGACTGGTTGAGAGGGGGTTGGAGTCTAAAGAACTACGCGAACATCCGCTGGCAACTTCGATGAATGGGGCATCGAATCGAAAAAAGCCGGTTCGCAGCTCGATTGAATGAGTGAATGAAATGAATGAATGGAAATGAATGAACTGTAACTTGTTTTAGATTCGCGTTTAACTAAACAAACGGACAATCTGCCTAGACTTTGACTCCAACTCCCAACTTCAACTCCGACTCCGTCTCTGTCTCCTTCTCCGATATATCTATCTCTATCTCTGTTACTTCAATTGTATCTGTGTGAGCATGTGTGTCTGTGTGTGTGTTTGTGCTTGTGTCAGAGCTTCGTGTAATTTGGTTTACCTCTTTTTTTTAATTTATCTGTTTTTTTTTTTTTGTTTGCTTCTGTTGCTGCCTTAAAAGAGTTCACATGAAAGAGACGGCAACGGCGACAAAATGTTGACCGGATGTGAGGCTGCGCTTTTTTTCTGCCGTTGCTCCTGTCTAAGTATGTGTGTGTGTGTGTGTGTGTGAGAGAGTATACCTGCGTGTGTGTGCCAATAATTACATTATTAATGCGAATTTCATGTCAAAAGCACACAAATTCATTAAATAAAATATGTTGAAAACTTGGTTCAATTTAAAATATTTCGTTAGCATATTAAATTAAATGTTGTGATTCTACAAATTTATTCCTTTCAGTGTGAGAATTAAATTTTTAAACTGTTTATTGAACACTGTTTTAAAATTTATTTCAAAATTTTATCAATTTTCGCTGAGCCTTTGCCATTTTCTTTTCATAAGCCGCAATTTCCGCCTGAACTCCCCAAAAATGAAAAAAATAGAGTTTCGTCTGCTAAAATATCCGACAGATAGTCTAATTCAACGGCCGATAGAAATCTGTGTTCATCTTTCAGTCAGCACATCGTCTTTGCAATTTCCTAGCATATTTCCGCTGTTACAGTTTTCATCAGCCCCTTTTGGCTTTTCCATAAATGAAAATGCACTTTTTGTTTATTTGCCTTTTGAGGCATTTACAATTTTCATTAACGCAATTTTCATTTTGTGGCCGCCAGCTAATTGAATTGTGTGAATTTCGAGAGAGTTTTTTTTTTGGCTTTTCGAAAATTGAATCTTGCACTAAAGTTGGAATTTAAAGATACAAATGTATCTTGAAGTGTGTAACTGTATTCAAGATATTTATATAAGGTACATTTTGTAGTTCTTTGAATTATTCGCTAAGCTAAAAACCTAAAAGATATAAATGTATCTACAATGTATCTCTATCTGATCAAAGTGAAACCCTGTGAACTTTCAGAGATACAAATATATTTCTCTGACTGATTTAATTTGTCTTTTAATGTTTCTCATGCTAATATCATAAATGACCTTGACAGAGAAATACACCCTGAATGGGGACCCAACACCCTTGGGAACTGAAAACCAGAACATGAATGTTGAAATGTTGAAATGCCGACACTTGTCACTTGACAGACAAATAACAAAATTATACTCGTATAGAAATGCGGCAATTGGGTATCGCTATGATGAGGAGGGAAATGCAACAAATAAGCTACAAGGACAAAATGCATAGAGGGTGCATGAACCCTTAACACAACACCCTGGAGCAAGTGCAACATTCACCGGGCACCGAGCACCGGGGGTGGTTCAACTTCACTTGATGGCTATCAGTGAATAAAACCACCACCACCAAAAGGACCTGCATAGGCATGTCCCTTTCCCTTTTCCTTTTCCTTTTTGCTGGACAAGTTCATGTCCTACTCCTGCACAATTTGTAGGGCCGTCATTTAAGAAATGTTATAATTTGTCGTTGTCAGTCGCTGAGCACCTGAGCGATTCGAGTTGGAGTTGGAGTTTGAGTTCTGGACAACGTGGGAAAATTCTCATTCCGAAATAAAAAACAACAACAAAAAAAAAAGCTAATGCAATTTAGGCTGCGGGTTCTCGTAAATTCAGTGCAAAAGTTGGTCGCTTGATTTTTATCAGTCAACCGACGCCCTGTTAACTATTTTTATTTCTCTCTCTCTCTCTCTCTCTCTCTCCCTGTTTCGTTTCTTTAGTATCTGTCTCTATCTCTCGTTTAATTTTCACATCGTTATGAGTATTGTTGTTGGCTTGGCATCGTCTCATTTATTTGTCTACATTTCGTTTGTGTTTTTTCGTTTTTCTTTCTTTTTTTTCGCTCTCTTTGTTTTAAATGCGTCAAAGTGTAAATAAATTTGAATTTTCAGCTTGTTTTAGCTTTTAATTTTTCGTTGGACCGTTTGTCGTTCATCGTTCGTCTGGGCCGTTTGCAATTTCAGCCTTAAAACATCGAGTTGGACTCAAAAATCGGACTCGGACCCGGGCCCATCCCAACTGAACTGTCGGCATTTTGTCTTTTGATCTATGCGCTTGCGCAGCTGATTTGTTTTTGTTCTCTTTCTGTAAATGTTGCTGTTGTTGATGTTGTTTTCATATTGTTTCATTTGCAGCTCTTTGTTGTTGTTTGCTTGCCATGTTTTTCCTATTTACCCAGACTCTAGTACTTGTCTCTCATTTCACTAGATATCGCATCAAGTTGACTTTTGACTATCAGTTCGAGGTCACAAACATTCAATAAAAGATCCTGGGAATCAGAGTTGTAATATTAATTCCATTTTTAATGTCAATTAAATCAAAAGACCGTTTGTTTTTCACTTTTCCTAACTCTTCTACTGAAATTACTATAAAATACACTGGATGCTTAAATTCTACAAACAAAGTCTAGCTGAAGGTTCTTCAACTTCTGGGAAGTATCTAGCCCCTTTGAAACCCTCGAGTTATGCTCTCTCTCCCACGCTATGATGTTGTCCTTGGCCAGGACGCAATGAGCTGGAACGTGAGTCGCAAGTCGAGCTATTGCCGTTTGTCCTGTTGGGCCATTTGTCGTGTAATTTATCAAAAAAAAAATTGAAACTAAAAACTTGTGCTACCCCCACAGCTGGCGTGGGAAAACATTATATAGTATTATGCGGGGAAGGGGGGGGCTATTAAAAAGCCATTGCATATATGCAATTAACGAGCTACAAAATGCAATTATATCCATACAGTACACAGATAGGTAGATAGATAGATAGATACTTACAGTGCTGTCTGTCTGTCTCGATTGCACGATCAGTTTGGCAAAAACAATGAATAGAAGCAAAGAAAAAAGGGAAATGCTAAAAAGGAGAAGGTTTATTATTGGTCATTTCATGCGAAAAGTTGTGAAGAAGAAGAAGAAGAAGGGGAAGGGGAAGAGGCAGCATGACAAATGAGCAAGGTTGTTGTGGGTCGGAATGCACAAAAAGCCGCAGGATATCTCTCGGTGAATCACAAAAGAAAACAAAACAAAAACAACAAGCAAATGAGAATACAACATCCGGTAATTTACTTCCTTTAGTTCCGTATTGAAAACCTTGAGGCCCAAAGGAGACAGGAGACCTTAAGAACATTCAGTTCAGTTCAGTTCAGTGCCTTTTGTGTTAGCTCGCAAGTGGTAGAGATTTCAGATTTATGAATGAACTACAAGTGCAGCACAAGAGTGTAAAAGAGAAGGGAGGAGAGAGAGGGAAGGACAATGCGTCGGCGCAAGTAAATTAGGCAAGCTGAATCTGAAGGCAGCGCCAAAGTGGCCTGGCAGGTAGTCCTGACATTCTAATATCCTATATTCCCATATGCCCATATACATATATCTTTAATATCTTGCGTGTGCAACCGTTTTGTGCCCCTCGGACTCAGACCTCGACACTGGCTGCCTGCAGTTTTCTCACAGCGTTCACAACTCGGAACCAACAACTCGGAAATGTGTGGGCGATTGCATCTGTGTTTGTATGTGTGTGTGTGAGTGTGTGTGGCACACAATCTGGCTACGGAAAAAAAAGCGCAAACTCAGACACACACAACAGTTGTCCGATCTGAAACTGAAACTGAACCTAAGGGTCGGTGTCTTTCGCTTCTACGCTCTCTGTACTCTCTACAGGGCACATATGTTGTCCGAATTTCGGTTGTTGCTGTCGTTGTTACAGTTGTTGTTGCTGTTGCTGTTGCTGTTGTTGTCGTCGTAGTCATGGTGATAGTTGGACAGGTGCACAATTTGAGAGTTGCAGGGTTTCTCATTCACATTTCCAGGGTTCAGCTTCATTCGTTTGTGCTTTGCCTTCACTTTATCGCAGTTGTTGTCGTTTTTGCTGTTGTTACTGTTGTTCTCCTTGTTGCTGTTGTTGTTGTTGACCGCATGCCACCTTCTGTGAGCAGTGGGAAACGGGGCATTAAATGAGCCATTTAGCGAGTCACTCAAATTTTGTAGAACTGACCAACTGTCCCAAATGCAACAGCAACAACAGCAACACAACCATAAATTCCAGCTCTGATTGAAGATCGATTGAAGGACTGATCGATTGATATTTACTTCCTGTTTCAAAAAGTATTTAAAGATCAGTTCCTTATTCAGATCTTTTTGATCAGGACGAGGTCGAGATCAACTCCAGATATGCTTACAGATCGAAACATAACATATATTTAGATTGATCCTTTGTCATATTTGCGATCATTGCTTCCTGCTTCATTTAAATAACTGTAGTTGATCAATTAAGCCAAGAATTTGAAGATCATTTCCCTTCGGACGGTCAAGATTGTAATTTCTTGGTCAAGATCAGTGTATCCTCTAGTGGATCAATTGTGGCAAGATCAACAGTAGCAACAGCAGCAACAGCAGAAGCATTTTTAATCAAGCAAGTACCTAGATCAATAATATATATGTATGTGTACTCGTATAATCCTCAGCCTCATTTATGGCCAGATCATTATTACATTTGTGCCTCATCAGAGTTGAAGATCAGTTTGTGGACTCCTTTGCCTTGCCATTGCTGCAAGTGATCCGAACATGCGTTTGTGTGTGAGTTCTATCAAAGTATCTGGTTTCATTTCCGTTCTAAATGCGCGCCAAGGAGCTGCCAAGATAATGCAACTCACACAGCCACAGAGAGAGAGTCTCTCATTTCCATCCCCCTCCTCCTGCTGCTCCTGCTTCTCCATCTCCATCTCCATTCAGCAATGTGTTGTTTGTATTTGTTGTTTACAAGTCTAACAATCAAAGCATATCTTTAGAGCTGCATCTGTTTATTTTGTTGTCAAAATGGTCAGGTACACAATCTAGAATCTTGAATCTCAGTATCATAGTCATAGTCATAGGTATCGTATGTGGAATGATGCTCTATATATTTATGAGTATATTCATACTGGCACTCATAGTTGAATGAGTGCATGTCTGTAGTTAAATTGCGGACGCATCTTGGTGTTTTACGTGGAAAATTGATATTTTCTTTTGCCACTGCTGCACGGAAGCAGCAACAGGTGTGTGTGCGAGTGTACGAGTGTGTGTTGCTCTATGTGTGGGGCGTTGGGTTGTTCTTTTTCTCCTTCTCTCTCTCTCTCTCTCTCTCTATGTATGCAGCTGTAATTATGATAGTATGCGTGTCAAAACATCAACAACTTCTTGAGACTAACAACTTTGAGTATTGCTGTGTTTATGATTTCCTTCCGTTTTGCAGACTAACAGTTTATTTATTTATTTATTTATTTGTGGCAGTAGAAGCCCAACAGGTTCTCTCTCTGTCTCTATCTCTATCTCTGTGTTCAAGTGCATTCTCCACACTCTTTCTCCCTCTCTCTCTCTCACTCTCTTTTTCGCTGTTAATTTATATACACATCACGGCTGCATTGACATCCGATTTACATTAGCGCTGTTTCGAGTACTTGAGTGTGAAAAAGACAGAGAGATAGACAGAGATAGAGAAGAAGACAGACACGTGTGGCAGGAAGTGCTTACTGCAAGAGACAAGAGCCAAGAGGCTAAAGACAAAGCCAGGCCAAGACAAGAGCCTTGATTTTGGCTGCTCAGCCTAAAGACACGTGTGCAAAAAGAGAGAAAAGAATCCAGCTTTAATTTGATATCAATTTTATATTCAATAGTCAGCTCAAGTGTCCCTGCTCCTGTTTCTTCCCCTCTTCCCTATTCATCTACGCCCTCGACAGCTGTTGTTGCCTCTACCCTCTATCCCTTTCCCCTCCCCTATTTTTGGTAGGCGCTTCCTGCAACTCCCTCCCAGTTTCCAGTTTTCATTACGAGCTGTTCATCTTTTCCACAAAACGCGTTATTGCATTAAATTGTAATCCCTTTTTAGACAACAGGGTTGCTCCTCGAAGCAGACAGAGAGACACGGAGACAGAGAAAGGGAGAAACTGAGAATCTCCTATTGTAGTTGTTGGAAGGGAAACAAGTTTCTTTTAATTGAAATTCAACAGCATTTACCATCGTCGCCTGCTCCTTGGGCAACGCCTCAATCCTCAATTTTCAATCCTTTTGGCACACACCACTCACCATTGAGTACTCGGCACTCACCACTCAACACTCATTTGGTATTCATTTGGTATTCGTTTGACTACACGCGTAATTATTATGTTCGCCTCGGCGCGTTTTTTGTCAAATTTTCGATTGAAATTTGAACGTGTGCGTTTTCTTGATAGGATTCCCCCTCCCCCACCTCCCCGCTCCTTAAATATTGTTGTGATTCCGATTCGGATTCGAATTTGTGATTGGTGCATTATGTGAAATGTTGCGGTGGTTGCTTTTCGGTGGCACTCCGGTGGCTCCGTGTCTCCTCTTTAGTGCGCACGTGCTTCAACCGGAAATGGCCGTAAGCGAGGCGCATCAACCATCATCACCATCTCGCTCCCTCGCTCCTCCTCTCTCTCCCTATCCCTATCCCCCTCTCTCTCTCACTCACTCTTTCGCTAGAGACACAGCTGTCATTGCCTCGTTCAGTTCTCTTCAGTTTTTTGTATTTCCGCTTATGCTTCCATTGTTCTTGCCACTTTACGCAGCAAATCAAAATATCAGAAAATATATATATATATCTTTAGAAATTTACGAGTATGTATAACTATTTTAGCCATATCTGTGTTTTTTTTTTGGTAAACGACGCGTGCTGACTGAATTTGTAAGTGGCCAAAATATTAAGAATTACCGCGTTACGAGTTACGAGTATTTGTTTTTTATATTTTTCAGCGATCCTTTTGTGGTCAAGCAGCATTAAAGCCACCGCAAATGGTCAACAGCTGTTAACGATTTTATTTTTTCTTCTTGTTGTGTTTTTTTTTCCACCGTTTTTCAATGTTTTCAATGTTTTTCATTGTTCATGCATTTTTAGGCAACATAATTTGATGTTGAATAATTTGTGGAAGCCGTTAAATTGGCAACTTTTCTGCTTTATCAGCAAGTTTTTTAGCAAAAGGTAAAGTGTAGAGTGTGGGAAGGAGTTGTGATAACTCATACTCGTATTCGTACTTGCAACAGTTGTTCCTGGAAATACTTGAGCTTTTAGGGCTTTGAGGCCATTGCAGTTTTGTTCGTTCTGCTTTTATTTCGTTTATTGTCCCCCACTTTACACTTTTCATTTATCACATATCAGCTAAGCAAAGATTTATAAATTGATAGCAAGTTGTCGATAAGCAGCTATCTCTGTCTTTTATGCACTCCCTCTCCCTTGCGGAATCAGCAGTTGCAGTTGCAGTTGCAAGGCCATACTTGTATTTGTTGTACACTTATTTGTTAACTGTTTTAAAGTCAACTGAAGAAAGTCCACAAAATATAATTTACAATTCAAAATGAAGTATAAATATAAAATAGAATATACAATTTTAAATCAGTTGAAATTAAATAATATTTTACATTTAAATATGCATAGAAAAAGGCAAATATTTATTTAATTGTCAACTTGCTTTGCTTCAACTTTTAATTGAAAATTAAATTAGAATATAAAATTTTAATCAGAATGAATAAAATAAATTTTAATTTGAATAGATAAGAAATAGTTGAAGACTTGTGTAATTCTGTAATAATTATTCTGGAGTTTTGGCATCATTGAAACGTGTCTTTTGCCATTTCACGTACAATTTTCATTAGGTTATTTTATTCATTTTTGTCATTGGCTGTTGCCACAAATTGACACACAACACGTTTTGCCAAAAGGGCCACCATTTTTTTTCCATTTTCATTTTTGTTAACAACAATTATACAACACAAAAATCTTAAAGATTTGTCGACCAATTATGGCAGCAACAAAAAAACACGTACGCCTTCATTTTTCAACCGAAAAAAAAACAAAAGCAAAAAAAATAGATAATAATAAAAAGAAGGCAAACTAATTTGGTATTGTTGTTGAAGAGTTGCCAACAACTGTTGAATGTTCAGTTATTCAGTTGTTGGGTTGTTGTCCGATCCGTTGGCTATGATCTCATACAGAAGCAGCAGCAGCAGCAGCCAATCCCAACTTTGTTCAATTATGTGCATGTGTGTGAGTGTATCTATGTATCTATGAGATGCTTCTATCAACTAAAAAAATATATGTTGGCGTTTCTTTGCTGATGAGCTACTGCCTACATACACTCATCCACTCATACACTTACTCATATTCACACACTCATCATAAGCTGCTGCTGGCCAGTGGCAAGTGGCGAGTGGGTTGTCGACTTTATTTGTTGATGGCCATTTTGCTGGCTCAACTTGTGTGTTGTGTTGTATTGTGTTGGCGTTGGCCTTTTTGTTAATGATCTTTTTGGGCCAATTTGAATGTGGCAACTGTACACTCGTCTATCACAAAACTAATTAGCAACTGTTGCCACACACCATTAGAGGAAGGAGGCAGCAACAAGTGGCACACAATTTATATAAATAAAATTATATTTTTATCTCCTCAGTTCTAAATTTTACATTTTATGTACTTTAATTCTACTGTTAGTTTTAACAAATTTCTTGTGTCTTATAAATATTTATTTTGTGCGTTACGGTTTGTGTTGCGTCAATAAATAAATGCTCTTGATCTCCTAGAAATATTTTTTCTTCTAAATACATAATTAATATGTAAATATAAGAAAAATTAAAAATGTTTAGAGCCTGAAGAGCACTTAAAATACTATATCAAATTTTAAATTTTTATTTATAATCTATTGATTGCGAATTTTTGTTTTATTTTCATTTATTCGAATTTTGTATTATCTTTATTATTGTTTGACATTAATTTATGTTAGTTATCGACTGATTATAATATTTTTTATAATTTATTTAAAACCATTGGTTGACTAACTGTATATAGCAAAGTTTCGATGCTGTTCATTTACTGCCAATATACAGTGGACTTTAAATACTCTTACTTAACTTGAAGAAATGTATCTGCAGCTGTAAATGTATCTGTATCTGTATCTGTGAGTAAGCGCTGTACAAGTACGCCTTCCTCTTGATTATTATTATTATTGCCAATGGCACATTAGTGCGAGTATGAGAGAGTGTGTGTGTGTGAGTGTATGTGTGGCTCGAGTGATTAAACGAACGAAGACACGAAGGCAGCAACAGTACACGAAGCAGAGATACGAACAGTCACACACACACAGGCAGCGCAAGAGAGAGCGAGCGAGAGAGAGAGAGAAATGAAAAACGTAGGCAGAGACAGGCAACAATACGAGGCGCAACTTCAGAGCAACTTCAGTTCTTAAACGGATGTCAAAGGTGGAAGAGCTGCCGTCGCTCGTCTCGCATGAAATTTGGATCGCAGTTGATCGGTTGGACAATAATACAAGAAATCGCGTATACGCCACATGCGATTTGTGACAACAGCAACAACTAAAAGAAAAGCAAAGCAACGAACAAGAAATCAAATGAATTGAATTAAAACAGTGCACAGCATTGCTGATAAACAAGTGAGAAATAATAATAATAAACATAAAAACAAAGTAACTGCAATATATAAAATATGTACGATATGCGCATTAATTTATCAAGTTTCGTTTAATCTATATGTGAATGTGTATATGTAAGTGAATGTGATGTGTATATGCATGAGTATGCGTATGTGTGAGAGCAAAAGCATCTCAGAATTGCCTTCAATTATTTGCCATTAAATGAGAGCAATTGCCACAAAAGCAAGTGTTAAATTTTAATCTGAATTCAAAATGCGTCGGAATTCGTAAAGCGACAACAGTAGCCACAACAGCAACAACAACAGTGACCACGACAAATAACATCAATAATCCAAAGTTATTTGAGAAATCTTTGGAAGTGTTGTGTGCAAATTACAAAAACGGAAATACTTGAAAAATATTTGATAAATGACAAAGAAATGATAACTCAGAAAATAACCACCCACATAATATAGAATCTATCTCAATACTTATTAAGTATGTGGTTTTTATGAGAAGCAACCCAATTGATTAGAACCCGCATTATTTTTGGTGTGTGTGTGTTTTTGGTAGTGCAAAAATTAAAATACTCGTTTGTTGCCCTCCCGAAAAGTGAAATCAATTTTAATAAGTACAACTGCAAGTAGCACCAGCATAAACCACAGAAACCACAGCAAACCACTTATCCCAGGCACTGTCAATTGTGAGTTGACAATTCTCTCACTGGATCCCGCAGATTTGGATATATTTTTGTATAACAAGAGAATACTTATACATCTATATTTCTGTGTGTGTTTTTGTGGATTATTTGAAAAGTCAATGACGTGCATTATTTGGAGAATTCAGTTTTTGACAATTGATCAATTGGAAAACGCGAAGAAATGCCGCCCTCTGCTTTTCTAGTCAATGCCACCATAATCAGTGCAGCAAACGCGTCGGACAACGACAACAACAACAACGTTAACAGCCACAGCAGCAGCAACAACAGCAACAAGTCAGCAACAGCAGAAGGAATTGCTGAGCAACATTTATTTTATCCTGCTGGCAGGAGCAATATCAACAACAACGGCCACACGGCCATCAACTATAATTATCAATCAACAACGGGAGCAACAACAGCAGCAGCAGCAACATTGAAGCCTCTTACCAATATGGTGCTACAAAGCTATGATAATTATGCGAGCTATCATTTGCCGCAGCAATCAACGCATTTGCAACATCAGCAACATGTCTTGCCAGCGCCACAGCAGCAACAACTTCATCCGCAGCAGCAACAGCAATCGCAGCCGCAGCATCTTCAGCACCCGCAACAGCAGCAACAGCAACATCATCAGCAACAGCAGCATTCGCATTATGCCTCCCCTACACAACAGCAACATCGCTTGTCCGGCGGCAGCACTGGCAGCAACACAGCCTCCTCATCCTCTGGGTCGAGTTCCAGTGCATCCTCGAATGCCTCGACGCACAGTTTTGGCGGCACAGGAACAACAGTTGGTATTGGCGGCTTGGCTGGTGCCTTGGGCAGTTCGACAGCAGCATCTTTGGGCTTGGGATACTTTAATGATATGGCGCCCTTTGTGGGCGATTATTCACCAACATCTCATCACGCAGCGGGCAATGCTTACTACACGGATTCGGATATCAACTTCTTTAGTTCAGGTACAGCAACAACAGCAACAACAGCAGCAACAGCGACAACAACTTGACAAATATTTGCGGACATCAAATGCCGCACAATTTTAATTACAATTGAGGAGGTGTTGGAGTGTGAAAATGTAGCTCAAAGATTTGTGCGCACAACCCTCGACGCATAATTAAATTGTAATTTCGTTTGTCAAGTGTTTGTTTGTGTGCGACGCCCGCAAGCAACCGCACAACAACAACAACTACTACAAAAGGCTAACCGACTGTTAGAGACCCTGTACATATTCGGTAAAAAAAGAGAGAAACAGATACACTAACGAACAGAAACGGCAACTGAGTATATAATTCATGTGCGAAACTCGAGGCTCTAGCTCTTGTAAATTTTCTTTTTTCGATCAGCTTTATCTGATTAGGATTTATAGAGGAACCTATACACCAAATTTGGTGTCTCTAGCTCATTTAGTTTATTTAAACTGCGCATTTGTTGCCTCCGCAATTCTATCAAGTATACATTTTTAATAGTTGAACAATATTTTTAGGCATTATTGTTCATAAGACTTTGATCGCATTTTGCTTTTAACCAACTTCTTGCACCCCTTACACATTTTATATACAGGGTCGAACAACAACACGAGCCTGCCACAGATACAGATACTCAGATGCTGCTGATGTGTGTGGGAGGCACCCAACTCTTTTCAGTTATTGCCTCTCAGCCAACGGGCTGAGGTTTTGTATCTTTGTATCTGCGCAATACCGTCGCCGAGCGAATGGGAAAACGCGCTAAGCTTTTTTCTTTTTGCCCCGTCGGCAACACATATAAACGAAAGAAAGAGCGAGAGAGAGAGACAGAGAGCAACTTACTGACTGCTTTAACCAGAGCAAGCGAGATGTGTATCTGTATCTGTGTCTGTATATCTCAACAGGTTTTCGTATCCCACAGATACATATGAGCACACATATTCGTTGAAATGTGTTAAATTTCGACGTATTTGCAATTAATGTATGGTGCGCTCTCAAACCACATTAGATTGAGAAAACGAGAGAGAGCAAGAGCAGAGAGAGAGGGTTGCTTAATCGTATCTGTATGCGTGTGTATCTGTGTGTGTCGTGTATCTATTGAACATTTGTATTGGTGCGCGCTTCGAATTTTGATTGGCTTCCGAATCGTTTGCCCTCGATTTCGTGTTCGTGGCAGAGACGCCCCTGTCTCTCTTGAACTGAATCTTATGGGACAAAAATCAGATTGAGAATTGAAAAGTATCTCACAATTATCGTTAGATTGAAGATGAATCTTACCCAAAATCTCATAGTTAAATTAAATATGTACTGAAACGTCTCTCAAAATATCTTAAGCGTTACTCAAAATGATCACAAAGTATCTTAACTATATTTAAGATTAAAATTTTAACTGGTTTCTTATATAGTTAAATAAATAATGTGATCAAAAATATCTCAAAAGGATAATTGATAGTTAGTAAATCGAATTGAAGATGTTTTAAAAAGTATCTTATTCTACGAAGAGAGTAGTTTCAAAAGCAGTTAATAGCGAAGTTTATATTGTCAACATTTTCTAATGGATTCAAATTTGTACCTTTTTGTCTTGCAGGCTATAGCAGCAGCAACAATAACAACAGCAATGCCCACGATCGCACCAACAGCAGCCCGCCACCGCAGCAACAGCTTGTCAATGGCAGCAGCAACAATGCCAACAACACCAGCAACAATAACAACAACAACATGTTGCCGCCTGGCGTGCAGCAGCAGCAACAGAATGTTGCCGATAACAACAACGGCAGCAGCAGCGGCAACAGCAACAATAATGCCAATACAGGCAGCAATAACAACAATAACAACAATAATAGCAGCAACAATAATAATAATAACAACAATAATAACAACAACAACAATATAAACTACATGACAGCAATGGCAGCAGCTCTCTATCAACATCATCAGCTGAAAGAGGAGCCGGGAACACAATCGAGCAACGGGAGCAACTCTGCGTACGTCACAAATGCCCAAAACGATCCCACAGATCTCAGCAGTTATGGTCTACCCGCACATTTGGCCGCAGCAGCAGCAGCTGGTCACTACCCTGGAGCAGGTGGCGGCGGAGCAGGATCGGGAGGATCAGGATCAGGCGGAGCTGCTACTGCTGCTGGTGGCGATGATAGTGATTATCATAGCACAATTTCAGCGCAAGAGCATCAGAGTCAAGCGTCCAGTGTGGGCAACGGCAGTGGTAGCACCAATAGCAATGGTTACATGGATGGCAGTCCAGATTTTTACAATTCATATAACCGAGCACGTTTCCACGACGCTTTTCCCTCGGACTTTACGCCCTACGATGCACAATTCCAGTCGATGAGTTCGCAGCCCAACATGGATCAATGGGGTGCACATGCTCATCAGCATTCGGCGGCATATATGACTACATTGGGTCTGGACAAATCCCTCCTAGGTGGCTACACAACGCAAGGGGGCGTGCCTTGTTTCACGGGCTCGGGACCCATTCAATTGTGGCAATTTCTGCTCGAGTTGCTGCTAGACAAAACTTGTCAGAGCTTTATCTCCTGGACGGGAGATGGCTGGGAGTTCAAGCTAACAGATCCCGATGAGGTAAGATAATTCAAAACTTATCAGCTTAGAGAAATCAAAATAGAAATAGATAAGAAAATTTATCAAAAGAAATTAAATTAAAGTTATACAATTAGTCTTGTCTCAATTTCTAGTTTTGAGTTTCTTATTTGGAATTCCAAATATGATTTGTCAAGACTGAAATGTACAATATACTAATGTATTTGTTTTGCTTATTGCATCCGCTAGGTGGCGCGTCGCTGGGGCATTCGCAAGAACAAGCCCAAGATGAACTATGAGAAACTGAGTCGCGGTCTGCGTTATTATTATGATAAGAACATCATCCACAAGACAGCAGGCAAACGCTATGTCTATCGATTCGTCTGTGATCTGCAGAATCTGGTCGGGTAAGTAATAAATTAAAAAAAGACTACGCAACAGTTTTTCTAATTTACATTTATATATCACTTTTTAGCCACACGCCAGAGGAGCTGGTAGCCAAGTTCGATCTGAAGATCGAGAAGAAGGATGTCGACTAGCAGTCAAGTAATACGGAAGCTGCTTGAAATGCGTTGCAGCTGATAGTAATAGATCTGAAATGATCTGAAACTGGATCGGATCGGAGAAAGGCCACACAAATTATAGTACTCAACAGCAAAAAATACTTTTGAGAGTTATTGTTTCCAAGCGTGATGTTAAATTTTAAGCAGCAGCGATACCTGCGATCTTGCTACGAGATTAATGTGTTAGAGCGTCGTAATAACATTGTAATTATTATTATTAAATACCTAATATTAATCATATTCTATTGTGTATGTAAAAATTAGACTTTTGAATTAATTTGAAATTAATTGAAAATACGCTAGCGTTTAAAATTTAGCCACTAAGCATAAGTAGTTCTTAACTAACTAAGGCTTTAGTCTTTAGCAACGAAATTCAATTTTAATCGTGAATCAATAATCAGCAAAACCAGTTTCAATCGATAATTATCATTCGATATTAACAACAACAACAACAACAAAATGAAGAAGAATCAAGCGGAGCGAAGCGATTTCAATTTGAAATTGAAAAATTTGAAATTTGCAATTTGCAATTTTGTGCAATGCGATTGTTGTCGAATTAATACAAAAAATAAAAAGAAAGTTCTACATATGCTATCAATTGTATCCATCGTAAAAGAGGCCATAAGAGAACCGAGTGCATGTCCCCAAAGTGATATTAATTACTTTTTTTGTTTACTGTTTGTACGATTTGCAAACGGGGTCGCTTTTTTTCTATTTCTATTTCTATTGCTAGTTCTAAACAAATTCACAAACCATTAAATTGTATGTGTGTGTATATAGAGTATAAAAATAATAGTAATAATAAATATTATAAAAATATTGCTTATCTACGTATAAGTCTATCATATTTATGTGTAACCTGTGCTACCGGTACAACTAAGTTATCCCAACCACACCCACAATCCCAATCCAAATCCAAATCCCATTCACATTCAATTTCTGCGCTTCCCTGCGAACCCAAAAGTTTTAAACGTAAAACGATATCACAATCATATATAGTATACATATATTTTTATGATATATATGTGTCTATATATCTGTAGTATGCCCACTAAAATCTAAGTATAGTGCATACTCTTAGTTACTTTTTAATTATTGGCTGCTTAGAGTTTTCCATGCGTTAAGAATTGACCATTCATACTTATGTTTACATTTTGTGTATAGCTATTAACTATTTAAGCATAGCTCGTAGCCCGTAGCCACGTATTATGTAGAGCAATTTGAAAATACTGTATTTATACAATAATAAAAAAAAATCCAAAAATATTATAAAAATCAAACATCTATTGTATTTTGACACTCTCTCTATTCCCTACATTCAGCTTTCAGATTTTTGGTGCGTCGTATTTTATTTTCCAGAAATTAGATTAAATTTTAAATTATAATGAATAGAAGAATGAATGCTGCAGTTTATAGGAGGCTCTTTCTCCCGTTTCGAGTAATAAGGCGCTTCGAGCATAAGATGCCAGAGCATCTTAAAAAGATTGAGACAGAAAAGGATCCAGAGTTCTCAGCAATGGTGTTGTACTATTACCACAAGGCTGCCCAGCTCATGGAGAAGGATTTGCTCAAAGAGATGGAACAGCATACTCATTTTAAGCCCGAAGAGAAACAAGCTCGTGTGAGTGCCATTTTAAATCTAATAGGAAGTACTTGTACCTCGCTGGAGGTCAGCTTTCCCGTTATAAAAGGTGACGGAACCTATGAGATTATCACAGGATATCGAGCTCATCATGTTCGTAACCGACTCCCGTTGAAAGGAGGTGAGCACAAAGAGAAATTGGTTCGATAAATGTCGTTGAATATACAAATTTATTTAGGAATTCGCTATGCCATGGATGTGGATCAATCTGAGGTCAAGGCCTTGGCATCTATCATGACTTTCAAATGCGCATGCGTGAATCTTCCCTATGGCGGCTCAAAGGGTGGCGTCCGAGTTGATCCTTCCAAGTATTCGGCTAAGGAATTACAGACGATAACAAGAAGATTTACCATGGAGTTGCTAAAGCGTAATATGATCGGACCTGCCATTGACGTACCAGCTCCTGATGTCAACACTGGTCCACGGGAGATGAGCTGGATAGTCGATCAATACAACAAGACTTTTGGCTATAAGGACATTAATGCGGCTGCCATTGTAACCGGAAAACCGGTCCATGTTGGTGGCATCAATGGACGAAACTCGGCGACAGGACGAGGAGTATGGAAGGCGGGCGATTTGTTCCTGCAAGATAAGGTATGGATGGATAATTTAGATTGGGAGACCGGCTGGGAAGACAAGACAGTTATTGTGCAGGGTTTCGGAAATGTTGGTTCCTTTGCAGCGAAATTTGTTCAAGAAGCGGGAGCTAAGGTAATTGGAGTCCAGGAAGTAGATTTCAGTCTGACCAATAAAGATGGAATTGATATCAACGTAAGTTTGTGTTTAATCTTTTATGTGTACGATAATAATGATAATGTTAACATGGATGATAGGATCTTATTAAGTTCAAAGAAGAAAAACATACCATTAAAGGTTACTCCAAGGCAAAGGAATCAAAAGAGAATCTCCTCACTGCAGAATGTGATATATTGATGCCTTGTGCCACACAGAAAGTGATTACTAGTGAGAACGCCAAAGACATTAAAGCCAAATTAATCCTTGAAGGAGCCAATGGACCAACTACTCCGGCTGGGGAGAAAATTCTGCTGGACAAGGGAGTACTTATTATTCCAGATCTGTATTGTAATGCAGGCGGTGTGACTGTATCTTATTTTGAGTATCTGAAAAACATTAACCACGTTGCTTACGGCAAGATGACGGCCAAGACAACTTCACAGCTTGTTCATGAGATAATCAATTCTTTAAATGAGTCTTTAAAGAATACTGAAGGATGCAAAATTGTAAGATATCGAAATTCCTGTAACAGTAGCAAATACTAACCCTATTAACTTACATTTTACCCATAGCCAGAGATAAAGGCTAATGAAAATCTTCAGATGATTCGCGACTGCACAACGGAAGCGGAAATTGTGGATGCAGCTCTGCAAACAGTTATGGAATCATCCGTCATGGGAATCAAGGAAGTTGCCCATAAATTCCAGCTGTGCAATGATGTGCGGACTGCCGCTTACATTTATGCCATATTCAAGATATTCCGTGCTTTGGAAAGCTCCGGAATATCACAGCAGTAACGGATCAGACCAGTGACTAATTTAATTCAAAATTAACTTATTTATAAAATTAATAGTGATTTGCCCTCCAAACTTCAGTGGAACTTAATTTATTTTAATGTTGTAAAAAATAAATTGCTTACAATATTTTCGACGTTGAAAAAAGAATTTGATATTGACTTAACAAAATATAGCGCATGCGCCAAAGTTTGGATACCCTTGCAGAGCCCTGATTTCGAGCCAATCGTTCATATGGCAGCTTTATGATATAGTGATCCGATCCGCCCGGTTCCAACATATATACTGCGTGCAGCAAAAAAAAAACTGGTACCAAGTTTCATCAAGATACCTTTAAAACTGAGGGACTAGACAGACAGACGGACATGGCTATATCGACTCAACTCGTCGCCCTGATAAAGAATATATATACTTTATAGAGTCTGACACGCTCCCTTTAAAGCGCTGAGCATTTCGTGACAAAATTATAATACCCTCTGCAAGGGTATAAAAATTGTCATCTAAGATCTAAAGTCTCTTGTTTCTAAGACATATGCTTTCGGATATGCACCTTACTAACCTTTACAAGGTACTAAAATATTTTGTGTGGAGTTGTTGATAATGAAGGGCGCAGTACGCACCGAGGCGGTCACTACCTGGCATATGTACGCACCCAGCGTCTGTATTCTGAATGCCCTCAACTTGCAGTTGCAAGCGTACATAAATAAATGTAGCACGCACGCATACCAGTGTACGGCGCCTACCACACCAACGGCTCTCTAAGCAGTGGACGGTGATCCACAGAGAGCGCAGCTTAGAGCGCGCGATTGAGAGTGTGTGCGTGTGTATGTTCGCTGTTGAGCGATTGAGAGTGTGCGTGTGTATGTTCGCTGTTAAACGATTCAGAGTGTGTGCGTGTGTATGTTCGCTGTTGCCAACTGTCTCCTTGTACTTGACGCTTTCTCTCTCTCAACTGTTGCGCCGCTGCTGAGGCTACTTGGCCGCTTGCGTTGTGTGGACCGTTCAGAAGCAATTTAGTTGCCGTCCGGTGCAGACCTTTGAGCTCGCAAGGAATAAGGATAAATTAATTTTTTTTTCGGTGCTGTGATATAGATGTCACTGTAATCAAATTCATATTCGAAAATGCTCTAAATCCTATCAAGTCACTATTTTGTAAATAATAATCGGAAAGACTTTATCAAAATCTGTTTGTAAATAATTAAGAAAAAATGTTTCGTGGTATTGCAAATGTTCTTTTAAGTGGGCGCCATCAACCTCCACTACAAATTCAAAAGCGAAGTGAGCATAAGATACCAGAGAAACTTCAGAAGGTCGCGACAGACAAGGATCCAGAGTTCTCAGCGATGGTTTTATACTATTACCACAAGGCTGCCCAGGTCATGGAAAAGGAATTGCTGAAGGAGATGGATAAGTATTCTCATTTTAAGCCCGCAGAGAGACAAGCTCGTGTAAGTGCTATTTTAAATCTAATGGGAAGTACTTGTTCCTCGCTGGAGGTCAGCTTTCCCATTATAAAAGCAGACGGAACCTATGAGATTATCACAGGATATCGAGCTCATCATGTTCGCAACCGACTTCCCTTGAAAGGAGGTAAGCACAAAGAGAAATTGATTCGATAAATGTCTTTAAATTTACAAATTTATTTAGGTATTCGCTATGCCATGGATGTGGATCAATCTGAGGTCAAGGCCTTGGCATCTATCATGACTTTCAAATGCGCATGCGTCAATATACCTTATGGAGGCTCCAAGGGTGGTGTCAGGATCGATCCTTCGAAGTACTCAGTAAAGGAATTACAGACAATTACCAGACGATATACGATGGAACTTCTTAAAAAGAATATGATTGGACCTGCCATTGATGTTCCCGCACCAGATGTGAATACAAGTCCTCGCGAGATGAGCTGGATAGTCGATCAATATATCAAGACTTTTGGCTTTAAGGACATCAATGCGTCGGCTATTGTCACCGGCAAACATGTTCATGTGGGTGGCATCAATGGACGAAACTCGGCGACAGGACGAGGAGTATGGAAAACGGGCGACTTGTTCCTGCAAGATAAGGAATGGATGGATTTGCTAGGTTGGCAGACCGGCTGGAAAGATAAGAAGGTTATTGTTCAGGGCTTTGGAAATGTTGGTTCCTTTGCAGCGAAATTTGTTCAAGAAGCGGGAGCTACGGTAATTGGAATCCAGGAGGCAGGTTTCAGTCTGACCAGTAAAGATGGAATTGATATCAACGTAAGTTTGAGATCATTTAATTATCTTAAACAAGCTAATACGAGGTATTCTTGATAGGATCTTATTCAGTTTAAGGCAGAGAAGAAGACCATCAAGGGATACTCAAAAGCAAAGGAATCCAAGGAAAATATCCTCACTGCAGAATGTGATATATTGATGCCCTGTGCCACACAGAAAGTGATTACTAGTGAGAACGCCAAGGACATTAAAGCCAAATTAATCCTTGAAGGAGCCAATGGACCAACTACTCCGGCTGGGGAGAAAATTCTGCTGGACAAAGGAGTCCTAATTATTCCAGATCTGTATTGTAATGCAGGCGGTGTGACCGTATCCTACTTTGAGTATCTCAAAAATATCAATCATGTGTCCTATGGCAAGATGTACTCAAAGACCTCTTCAAATCTTATCACAGAGACCCTTAACTCAATCAATGAATCCCTCAACAGGTGCTCTGAGGGTGAATTCGTAAGTAGTTTATCTCTCTAAAATTAATTACAATTAATTTCACTCTTCTACTCCATTCGTAGCCCCTCATCGAGGCCAACGAGCGTCTCGAAGCGATACGGAGCTGTACCAAAGAAGCTGAGATTGTAGATGCAGCTCTTCAGACAGTTATGGAATCAGCAGCTGTTGGCATCAAATCCACAGCCCATAAATTCGAGTTATGCAATGATCTTCGGACTGCCGCTTACATCTGGTCAATATTCAAGATATTCAATGCCCTAGAAAGCTCTGGTATCTCACAGCAATAATTTAAACATAGCGACTTCAAAATTGATTGTTAACCTTTTTAAGTCAGTAGAATTTAGTGTTAATCAAACGCTTTTGAGTACTGCAATTTTATAAATAATAATATAAAACATGTTTTAATTTAACAAATAAAATTAAATTTAATTTGAAAGATACTTTGCCTCATGATTCGGTTTGAGAAACACGAATAAAGGTATCGCAATTAAGTATTATAAGCCCAAATCAGAGCTATAATAAGTTATATGTATGAAGAGGAAAATCCCAGATTGACTCTTCTGGATATGATTTGAGCCATGATGAAATTTCATCAATATTCGAGCTAAAAAACGATTCCAGAAGAGATGAAATTGGAGTAGGCTTTGTTAAGAAAGACATCTCACTCTCCTGAATTATTTTTTTATTTTGGGAACAGTTTTTATAATCGATCAGAGCTTTAGAGTACTCGTCACACAATTTTATTCTCTTTGCTGTACTCAACAGATTCATTGAGGTATTTAGAAAGTTTTGAATGAAATTGCAAATTGAAAGAAGTTACCCAATATTATAATGGACTCTGCACCGTTTAACAAATCGGCATTCCTAGAGAGTTATCTGCTAAAGCATCGGGAGCTGGGAAAGCGACAAAGAGAATACAAAAAGTTGCTCTCGAGCAAAGTGAAGACTCGCAATGAGACGATCATTGATGCTAGTTATGAGAATACCATCGATCGTCTGGAGGAGGAGAAGAATGATCTGAGGGCACAGATTTGGGTGGCTGCAGGATCGACGCACATACAGAAGGATAATCGGTATTTGGGACAAATACGTTGCCATGTGGAATGCCAGGAGAATCTAACAGAGGATATAACAAAGCTGAAGACCTCCATTTCCAATATGGAGCGAGAAATTAGTCGAGTAAGAAAACAGATCTACAATCTCAATCGATTGACGGTGCCGGAGCAACAGCATCAGGCTCATGTGGCCAGAGTGAGGAAGAAGATGGTTATTCTAGAGAATTCCCTGGAGGTGGGAGTGCGTCAGGAATGTGGATTTACAGCGGCAAATGCCGAGCTGAGGGAACAGCTTATAAGGATCCTCAATCATCGCACATTCTTCAATGATTCCTACACGAAAATGGTACAAAAGCTGAACAGCGATAAAAAGTATCTAATAGATCTCATTGAGTACGCACTCAACACCTTCGATGGCTGCATTGATGTCTACGAAAAGATCGACAAGATCACCAAACGTGAGGCCAAGGAACGTGAACTGCGACGCATTGAGCTCCAGGGGATCATGAGGAAGGTGGCTGCCGATGCAGATAACTCGGCTTTTGTGGAGTGCAAGGGCAGGGAGAGAGTCCTGGCGGATCTACAGCCAAAGGAGTACAAGCGCCGAGATGAGTTCCGACGCATCCACCACAAAAAAATCAATCTGTATAATTCGGTGCTAAAGAAGATACTCGACTACACCAACTCCAGCAATGTGGAGGAGGTCATCGAGAAGTTCCAGCAGCAGGAGAGTCTCTACTATTCCTTTTTCAACTATGCCAACGAAATGAGCTACCATATTACTCTCCTCAACAACTCTGTGAATCGTCTCTTCGAGGACATCATCGAACTGAAGCGAGAGAACTCGAATACTCTTCAAGATCAAATAAATCTGATCAACTTCTTAGAGGATCAAGTCGCCGAAAAACAGAACTCGAATCTTCAGTTGAACAAAACTCGAGAGAGCAATGATACTCGTCTTGAGAATCTCTTGCAGGGCATCGAGATGCTTTGTGACATGTGCTCCGTGGACACAACTCCATTGGCCGAACTCCTGGGCGATCATACACATGTCAACCTGGTGAATGTGGAACGGTTTGTCAAATTGCTGGAGACACGTATTCAGGACATTGTTGCCAGTGTGTATGTCTTTGAGCGCCAGGACGAGGGCAACTTCGACTATGTGGTTAAACAGATCGAGAAGATCTGTGAGTTGCCCACCGATCTCAATGACATTGTCCTCACCCAACAGTGTCCCGAGTGTGCCGAGGGCGAGGCCTTCAACATTGACGATGGCGGCGATGGCGTTGCCATTCACACCGTCAAGGAAGCCAAGCAGAAGCTCTACGAGAAGGTCACCCAGCCCGAGATGCAGTATCGCCTCCACAGCATCAGCCAGTGTCGTCTGCCTCGCTCCAGGATGCTCGCTGCCAAGCGAAACATGTAGTTTCATCTTTCATCTCTTTCACGTTATCCAATTTCATCATTTATTTTAACTTGTCCAGACCAATCCTACAAATTTTAAATTAATATACTACAATGCACAACTGTGCGTATGAGTAATAAAACTGACTAGTTGCACCGAAATGAACTACTTTTGGTATCAAACTGCTGTCCGAAATATAACGAATATGAAAACGGATGATATCAGAAGTTGATAAAATGTGATAGCCCATAATTTAAAATTTAAGCAGTTTCATATTCCCAAAATAAATTCGTTTTTGAGAACGTTTACAGCGATAATTTTTAAAAAAAAATCTTATTTTGTTTATTATGCAATCCAATTTTTAAATTTTAAGTAAAGCCGAAGCATAGAGAAATAAAACCCTTTACATTTAACCTTTTGTTTCTCTGATTGTAACTCAACACTTGAATGAGACTCTTGCTCAAGGTAAGTGTTAATGAAACTGTTTTTATCTGAGGTATTCGTCTTTTCCTCTTTCATCTCCTCTCGCGTTTCCTCTTCCGTGTTCTCCTCAGAATAATCCTCAGATGATTGACTCTGAGATTCTACCTCAGGAGTGCAGTTGTACATTCGGTTAAGCTTTAGTAGATCCCGTTCAGAAAATGCTTTTCTCTGACCAAGTTGAACACCTTTTCTTAATTTTTTCTGTGGATTTAATATGGTTTGTTATACCAATTAAATAGAATTAGTTGAAGAATAAGCGGAACTCACAATTGGTTTCAGAGTTGAGTGGCCGTTAACGGAGAAAGCCTTTCGGGAATAGTGCATAATGCTGCCATAATCGTAGCCGACTCCATAGGCCATAGTATCATTCACAATCCTGAAGTTCTTTATCATTGGAGTTTTAACATTCTGTTGTTTGACGACCACATAATCGTCCCGTTCCTTGCGATTCTGTTCATGGAGAAACCCGAGGGCGTGCATCAGCTCGTGCATGGAGGTGCCGATTTTTTTAAGACACCCAGGAGTTTGCAAGTTTACTACTTGACCTCCGCCTAAGCGTCCCACATAAGACCAACATCCTGTCGAATTGTTTTCAATTTGAATATAATCAATCTGATTCACATGTGGAACAAATCGGATGCATGTGTGATTGTGATACTCATCGAATGCAGCCTGAATCTTGGCGATCTCTTCATCCGTAAAGTTACCTACTATCTCGTAAGGCACAATACCCTGGGGCCAACGATAAGACAAGGTGGGAAGTCCGCTTCTCATAAGCGATGGAGTGCGTAGGACGAGCATATCTCCCTCAAGGTAAGTTCCCAGCTCTTCGGGATTAACCTCGTTATCTTCCGTATCACTGCTATAGTTTGCCACCAGGGCGCCAGTAAGTTCGTGATCTGGTTTTCCGTATAAATCACTGCCAAAATGGGTCAAGTCTATGATGTCCCTCCTCAAGGATACCAAGGGTAATGCATTGGTCAACACTCCGCCCAAGGCAAAAAATATCACCAAGATTCTCTTCATTGTAAGCCTGTTACTATATTAAAACCTCGTTGGGAGACGCCTTTATATCGAAGTCTGAGATAATGCACAATAAATTTTAGATTAGAATAAGATCTTCACTCAACGGATACTTCTTATTTTGTAACAACTTTGATACGATTTAAAAGAGTTTATCGAGGGTATCTGCACGTTGCGCATTCCCATTCACTGGCTAGAATTATTTCCGCATTTTCGCAGCTATTTAAAGCATTAAAGTTGAACTTCTCACAATTATAACCATAACCATAACCGATAAGACTTATCACTTTGACCTTTTAGCTTTATGAATTAACAACTGCGAAAGAGAGAAGTGTTCGCGATCCTGCTTGACTGTGATTTAAACCATTAAAGAATAGTCAGCATCTTTATAAACAGGGTTAACAGACTCTAACGTAGCATGACCTTCTCATTAGATCGCTTAATTATGATAATCTTATCCATATAAAATGAGATTATGATTGCTTTAATTTGAAATAATAAACTTTAAGCTTAAGAATCTTTACTTTTCCAAACGTTTAATATACGAATGAAAGTCTTTAAAAATCTTGAATTTTTAGTACTTTTTAAATATTGTGGAGTGGAAAGTTATTTCTATAAGTATCTTTAAGTATTATCTTTCTTTAAGTATTAGAAACCCGTAGAAATCAAGTGGGAACTTTAGCCTATAATTTCTTTTTCGAACCTAACAAAATTTTAAATCAAAATAACTATTAATTTTTTCTAATTTTTGTTAAAATTATAGTAATCTATTTGTAATCCATATTGAAGTCACTAAACAAATCAATATTCTGTTCATAGACCGCAATATAATTTGGTATGTTAATTACCATGACAGTATTAAAAGTACAAACACATCAATAAAATTGTTGCTAATAGTTTATTTCTTAAATAATTTGATCAGTAGAATAATCATGATTATCCGAGACTAATTAAGGATGTGTTTTTGTAATGCATTAAATAGTTGGTTGAGGTTGTGTGATGATTAGATACTTTAGGCATTTCCAGTCTAGTTGTCAGTTTTACTTGGTGTTTCTTCCTCTCCAAGACCCAATCCACTGATGAGTCCACTAAGGAAGCTGTCCACTATGGGATTTCCACCAGGCACGACAGGGGCAGGGGCTGGCACACCGGGAGCTGGCACACCGGGAGCTGGCAGACCGGGAGCAGGAGCTGCCACTGGACCAAGAGATCCTGGAGATCCTCCCACATAGCCACAGTCATACATGCGATTCAACTTTTCCACGTCAAAGTCAGAGAATCCATTGCGTTGTCCCATTTGAGTGGCGCCATTTGCTTGCTGGAAAATGAACAAAGAATGAATTCAACTGGAACAAACTCTAAAGAATGTGTTTAACCCACCATTGCCACAATTGTGGGTTGTCCATTGGTGGAGAAGGCATTAGCCGAGTAATGCATCACACTGCCATAATCGTAGGGAACTCCAAAGGCCTCAGTGCTCGATGCCTTATCGAAATTGTTCTTGGCCGCTGATTGAATGTTTCTATATTGAATGGCTACAAAGGCATCGCGTTCCATGCGATTTTGTTCATGCAGGAATCCCAGAGCATGCATCAACTCATGAATGGCGGTACCAGGTCGGCTGAGGCAGCCAGGTGACTGTAGATTAACTTCCTGTTTGCCGCCCACTCGACCAACTGATGACCAACAACCTGAATTACCGCTCACAATGGATATGTAATCCCTTTCGCCGGCATAGGGCACAAAGCGAATGCAGGTGCGTTTATGGTACTGCTCGATTGCTCCCTGAATTGTAGCCATGTCACGAGCATTGAAGTTTCCCTTTATCTCATAGGGCACCACACCTTTGGGCCAGCGGGAGCTCTGCGTGGTCAGGCCGTTCTTCAAAGTCAGCACAGACTGTGGCACAAGAATATCTCCCTCCAGATAGCTGCCCAACTCCTCAGGATTCACTGCATCCGTTTCGGCACTATAGTTGCTCACCAGACTGGCAGTCAGTTCCTGATCTGGTTGACCAAACAAAGCAGCGCCATAGGAACTCAAGTCAATGATGTCCTTGTTATGTCCCGAAGCCTCCTCAATTCCATTCTCTGGCAATTCAATGACTTCGGTGTCGTCAATGTCATCGTATAGGGAAAGGGGAATTCCCTGCACAAATGCCAGACCCAACATTAATAATAGGAAAGTAGATTTGCACATGTTTAATTAATGGATTGCTGTCTCAAGTTTGACTGTGCTAAGTTGTGGCCAGGAGTGGATTTATATAGTCAAGACGTGCCCGCTATTATCAGTTTATACATCAACATATTTCACCGGCAGACCTTCACACGGGCCGTCGTCACTGTTGTTCTTGTTCTTCTTGTTGTTGTTGTCGTCACACGTTTTTATTGTTGGACAAATATTTAAATAACGCTTGCGTTCATAAACAAATTCTATTGTATTTTCGTTGTATTTTTATGGGGTGGTGGGTGAAAATTATTACGATAATGTGTATCAGTAGTTTCTTTGCATATATGTAAAGTTTAATGACATTCTCTTAATGTAGTTCTCTAGTTTTTCGTATTTTTCGCACATAACCGATAAGAACAATCGCATTGACCTTTTCGCTGGATAGATTTATGTTCACAACTTTTCCATTGTATAATTGCGCTGTGATTTTTAGAGTGGAAACACTCGTGATCTACTTAGGATTAAGCGCGACAAAAAGAACATATCTTTGTTTATAGCTAAGGCTTAAATTTATGATACATTTATGTTGAACATGAACCTTAACTCAGCTTAGAACATAATGAACTTAATTTAAACAATTCGCATACTTAAATACTGACATGCAGCGGCAACTTCAATTGAGTTTGGAAAAAAACACTCTTTTTTTTGGTAAAAATCCCATGCTTCTTCGGTTTTTCGGTTTTTTTCCGAAACTCATTAGAAACATTTGGAACAGCTGTGCAAGTCTTTTATACAAATTGGGTTCAAGTGCAAGCGACAGCACAATTCTTTATATTTGGGATTATTTAATGATTCATCTACAAACAGACAGACTTGTGTGTGTTGTAGATAAAGTTATCATTAAGTATCGAAGCTCATTTCAACAACCATATTTGAATCCGAATTGGATAATTCCTCCTCATCCTCGAATTTGAGATTCATCTTGATGCCATTTAATTTATCTGCATTTAACATTTGTCGACTGCTAGCTGTGATGGATTCCGTGACATCTCTTAAAGCCTTGCTACAAATCTCATTGATGGTCGAGCTGTCATCCATTAAATCCTCAATGCAATTCTTCAATATTGTCGAAGTGACAATGCAGTCCCGATTTAATGCCAAGCTCTTGTGGAAATACTCAATGGCATTATCCAAATTGCCAAGCAGGGCGTGTATAAAGCCAATTGCGGTATAAGTGGTGGCACTTTGAGGTTTCAGCAACAAAGCCTGCAGGAAATAATTTAACAAAAATTAGTAAGAGTAGCGATATGAGAGGGATTTAGTTTTTACATATTGAAAGTTATAGAGCGCTTCCTCGTATTTCTGTATCCTGCGCAGAGAGTGTCCGAGATTAATGAAAAGTGGCTCCCAGCGAGCGGAAATCTCTTCGTTGTTTGTCTTTGCACGCTGTTTGATAATGTCCACGGTACATTGAAAGATTGTGGCTGCTCCATTGTAGTATTCATACTCGTATTTTATGACACCAAGTTCGTGCAAAACATAAACATCCATTGGAGCTATTGTCATGGCTTGTAGAAAGAACTTCTCAGCCAATTCCAGATTCTTTGTCAATCCACACTCGACGCCAATGTAAAGCAGAGGCAGATGGCATCCTCTCATGAGTTGGGTGGCTTTAAAGTACGCTGCCATCGCCTGTTCGTGCTCATTCTCATTGGCAAAGGAGTGACCATATGCCAGCCAAGCGGGACCATAAAGACGATCCAAGGATGTAGCCTTGGAGAGGTAACGACGAGCAGGATCACTTTTGCCTATCATATCGTAGTAACAGCCAACGGCATACCACGATATTGCCTTGTCCGGATAACGATCAACCAACTTATGTGCCACATAGAAGAGTCTATTAAAGTCACCATTCTCCACAAGACAAGCAATTTGTATAGTCAAGGCGTTGTTGTGGAACGGATCAATCTTAAGCAAGCTAAGAGTATCATCTGTTAGAGAACAACATTTAAGAAAGAAACACTATTCTCATACCCATTCAAGATCTTGAGACACTGCTTGTAATCGCAATCATAGAAACACTTTTCCGCTTCGGCAGCCAAGAGATCTGTGCTCCGTTGTACGCGTTGCAAGCAATCATTAAGGGGCATCAATGTGTCCACTTCTTGTTCGCGTGAGCTTCGACGATTGGAGGCATCAAAAAGAGAACGTTGAGTCGTGTCTATCATGGAGGAAGCACGCGACAGACTTGTCTGCAGTGAAAATGTTGGAGCTTTCAAATCCTCAAGAACTCTGTAAATCAAAAAGAACACCACTGCTTTTAATTTATAAAATTATAATTAATTTGGTTTGCTTTAATTTTATCTTCTGCTTTTAATAAAACAATTTTATTTATTTGATTTGTAAAATTTTAAATGAGAATCTATCGATATCAATATATCAATATAGTTTTAACACCTTTTTGTAATAGGTAGCGTTTTATTTTAAAAATTGAGCGACTGTTAAGCTTAAAAATATGGAGTATATATAGTATAGATCTTAAATATTAAGTTAGAGTTATGTGGGAAGCCAAATTAAATGAAATAGGAAAAATTTTTACAAAAACATAAATTTTTTTCATTTTTTCACCTTACAATTCCCAACTGGTTCTAACCGTGCAAGCATGAGATCCCCCCTATGAGCTGAGTGCTAAGTGCCTAGTGTACCCTAGTGTACCCTAGTGTACCCTAGTGTACCCTAGTGTACCCTAGTGTACCCTAGTGTACCCTAGTGTACCCTAGTGTACCCTAGTGTACCCTAGTGTACCCTAGTGTACCCTAGTGTACCCTAGTGTACCCTAGTGTAGCCTAGTGTAGCCTAGTGTACCCTAGTGTAGCCTAGTGTACCCTAGTGTACCCTAGTGTACCCTAGTGTACCCTAGTGTACCCTAGTGTACCTAGTGTCACAAGTAAGTAAAGACTTTTGAGGGAATCAATAAAATATATCTCTAATGTGTGTTTACCATCTCTTTCAGATTTGTTCATAGCACTTGTAATGAGGAAGCTGATTTGAGAGCGCTTTTGCACTAAATACATACCCTGGTACATGGTATATACAAGAACCATAATTAATTACTCACTTTTGTGCGGGAGACATAAACTGACTTGGAGTTACGGGAACCTTGAGAGTTGCGGGCTTGGGGAATTGTGTATCCGTTGAACAAGTTTGCTGAACGCGCACTGTGAATTCCTTGATATACTTCAGCACATCTGGATTGACAATGGGAGAGATTTCCTCGGCGTTACGTGCTGAGATAAGTTCATAGTATTTTTTCAATCTAGACTCGTATAGCTTTAAAATAAACTTGGCGTCCGATTCGCTGGATTGTTGAGCCAGCGGCAAATGGTGCATTAGCTCAAATTCTGGAAGAGAAATGAAATTTAAATGAAAGTACAGTGCACACGCTGATAAACTCACCTTCCCAGGCCATCAGCATTTCGTGTTGAACTAACGCTTCCAGAGCCTCAAAGCAATATATAGATTTGTGGAGAGCTTGAACATAAAAGTCCATGGCCATGCCGCGATTATCCAACGCCTCGTAGACCTTTCCCTTCATTAGATAAATGGAGGCAAGGAGTTCATTGCGATTGCTTTCCTCGCCGCCAAAGACGCAATTGCTCTCCATTTTGTCCTGCGTTGGATTCAATAAAGATGTGCTCATGTGTTCCACATCAACAATTTGTATTATATTTGCCGCATCATTAAACTCTTTGGCAGCATAAAGACTTTCCAACAATAGGTTAAAACAGGGAAGAGAACTTTTCTCCAAATGATAATGTTGAATTGTATGAGCAGCTCTGTGAAATTCTCCCAGTAGAAACATGCACTGTGATTGGTAGTAAACATCCCGTGGCTCTTGGCCACTTAGCACAGCTACCTTTTCGGCCCAAAACAAAGCTGTCGAGTAACGACGCTGTAAAGTATTAAATTTACAATTTAAAGACTTGCATTCTCTTATTTAAAACTTCTTTTCACTTGCACTTACCATGTCTATGAACTGCTTGACTAGCTTGCGATATTGCGCCAGATCAATAGTATCGTTTGTGGTCTCGGTATTACTGTTTTCATTGTCACCAGCCATGTTAAACACAATAAATCAAATTGTCAACAAATAAATATTCCAAATAGCTAATTTTCTTTTGCCGGTAGTGCTGAAGTAGTGTAGTAGTGTTGTCCAGCACTAAAAATAAGTATTCAAGCTTCACTAACCTAACAGAAGATGGCGCATTTCTGTTTCGCAAAAGCAATAGATGGGGGTGTATTATCAAAATATGTTTGCAAATAAGCCAAATGGTTTTAAATTTATTTTTTAGTTGTATTGCAATTTTTTCCCTTCATTGATTTTGATTTTTATTTCAATTTAAATTGCCCGCCAACATTGTAGATGGCAATGCTTTTACAAACAGCTGATGACCATTCACCCAAGAGCGGATACATAAACGGTGGCGCCAAAACCGAGGCTGCTACATGCTTTGAAACGATAGCGCCATCTCTTGTCTGTTTTGTGATGGGTAGCGGACCCATGGTTCTTTTAACAGTTGCTTGTTGTGGCATTTGTGACGTCAAAACGGGGGTATTTCTTTTTTTTTTTTTTCGTTTACTAGGAGATTCTGTTCCGGGTTATTTTTTTGTGCGGGTATAATAAGCTTTTTAAAAGTATGCAACAGTCAGTGGCTTGACAGACTCTTTAAAGGGTATATATTCTCGTTCACCATCAAAATTTGAGTCAACATAGCTGTGTCCGTCCTTCTGTTCGTCTGTACCCATAAACGCATATGTATGTTATTATGTGTTTGATGTATTTGATGTGTTATTATTAATAAATGTATAGATTGGTAGTTAGCGCAAAGAGTGTTTTCTAAGTTCTGATTATTATGGATAGTGACACAGGGTATTATGACGTCGCGTGCAATCGATTGTTATGTTTTCGTTTAATTTCCTTCGAGAGGACAATGGATTTTCCTTACACAAATATGAGTCCCGAAAGAGAGAGCAGCTCTAGTGAATAAGTCACCTTATTAGTAAATTTCCTTGACATAGAGATTTCATCTGCGCTCTCTCAGCATCTGTCGACGCCTGGCTCAGTGTATTTCAATTGCTCGTTAGGTGAGGTTATTGCATTTCTGACTTGAGCAACCAAAAAATAAAATAATAAGTTGGGCAGTGCAAATAAAAAACGTTTCTTTTTGTCGTTTTTTAAAATAGGAAATAAATACAACGCCTTCATCTTATAGCATATTTTTACAAGTTTAAAACTACACACACACACACAGAAACAATATACAAGATATAACAGCAACATCAGTAGCGTAGTAAAATTATCGAAAAAGCGTGTAAGGCAACAGAAATTGAAGTAACGGTTCTTCCAAGCCGGAATAACAGAGTGTGAGTAAAAATGTGCTTTGCACGCCTGCAATAGAACTAGAAACGGACAAATATTGAATGCGAGTGCAAAAATTTCAATTAAATTCCAATTCAACATATTTATGTGAGCGACGCGTGCAACAAAGTAAACAGAAGCTGCTGGCAATTGTAATTTTTTGGGTATGTACACAAATACATGCAAATTTAACATAAAAAAGAATCAAAAGAAAAAAAAATGTAAATGGGCCCGGCACAACAATTTGTTGGTAAATTATAAAACACACATAGTGCGAAAGCTGGAGCGTTAGAGTGGGAGTGAGAGGGAGAAGGACTGTGTGTGCGTGTGTGTGTAGTCCCAAGACACAGAATTCTGTCTCAGATGCAGTTATGCTCTCATCGAGTGCAACTTCAATACCCTTTTATAAGTGCGTGTGTTGCTTTCCCTATTATTATTGTTCTTGTTGTTGTTGTGGCGTCGGTATATCAGCCTTCTTCCTTCGTCACTGTCTTTTTTTTTACTACTTTCCACTTTCCGTTGTTCCGTTGTTGAGCATTTTACGCCATTGCCATTGCCATACTCACGTCATTTGCCCAGCAGCCCCAACTACAATAACAGCAACAAATACTACTCTTTTTACAACTACACGAATACGCACAAGAGAGGGCCAACAGCAACAACAAGAGTAACAGCTACAGCAATAACAACAACAACACCAAGTAAAAGCATAAGAAGAACAAAAACTACACTAAAAGATGGGGTAAGAGAGGAGGGGGAGCCCATTGTTGTTGTTGTTGCTATTGCTTTAGCTGTTACTCTAGTTGTTGTTGTTGTTCTTGGTTTTGCTGGTTGCGGCGTTTCTGCTCATTTCATGCTGATTTATGGTTCTAATAATAGCTTCGCTTCCTGTTTCTCAAAAGGATTACACGCACACACTCTACCTCACACACACACACACATCATCAACACGTCCTCAGGACTTTCCTACCCGAAAGGATGTCCATTTTAGGCCCTCAGCAAAAACACAAAAAAAACAAGAGAAGGAAAATTAAAATAATTACGGAGAACGACAAAATTATGAAGCATTCGCTCGCACGAAAGCACTTCCAAAAGACTTGCAATGCGAAAGCGAAGGGGGGGGGGGGAGAATGACGGAAATTGGTTAATTACAGTTATGTTTGCGGGGATACGCCTTGATCGATTTACACCGTTTAACGCTTAAGTGAGCTCATTTACAGAGTTTTGAATGGAGTGCGTGTTTGTGTCTGTGTGTCTGTGTGTGTGTCCCGGTAAGTGTGTGTGTGTTGTGTGGGTGTTTGTTGATATGATTTTGAAGTTTGCGTACTTAGAAGCTCAATGTGATAATCAAACACATTAGATTGGGGATAAGTGTCCAAGTATAAATAGAATATGGAAAGCTTTTCCATTTCGATAGCATTAATTTAGGTTCATACTAAGCCAAGTATTATAAAAATAGACAATATTTCACATTTTAAGGAGACTATTTCAATATCTGCTTTATTGTTAGCTAAGTAATTAGTTAATTAAAGTAATATTTTCAGTGAGACTTTTTACATTAAAATTTTAGTATATTCATTTTTATAGTTTACCCAAAATTATATTAAACTAAATAAATTTTTTTAAACTTATTCAAATCTGATATATTTTGAACTTCAAAATCATTTAAAAAAAATCATGATGAAATTATTATAATAATGATGAAATGATTAAATTATTATAATAAATATAATAATAATAATTATTATAATTTCATCATGAATAAAATGATTTCAAATGAAAATTTGAAGTACGCGTACTTTAAATATATTTAATTTTCCAGAAAAGCCTATTCCTTTCAATGATGTTTATAAACTCAAAAGAGGCTACTGAGAATTTGCTTTTGTTTCAATTGTAGATTATTGTAATAAACAATAATAGTATATTATTTATATCTCTGAAAGTATCATTAAATATTAATTTATTTTAATTGCAACTTATTATTCATTATATTGTTCATTGCAACTTATTATTCATTATATTGTTCATTTACAACATATTTTTGGGTAGATTAATTTAACATCGATCCATTTATCTTGTCTATTTCCAGAGGCTACGACAGAGTATTTGCATTATTTACGGGGAATAATGAATCGATGACCGTTTGCGTCAGCTGATGAAACGGCCGCCGCATCTGCCTGTTGTCTGCCCAGTGTCAAGTGCCGAGTGCTGCCAAATTCTGATTACCAACAACAGCGACAACAACAACAGCAGCAACAACAACAACGACAACTAGAATAGCAAAGCAAACCATTTTGGCCAGCAAACATGTTTGCCTGAGGCCGGTTAGCCAACATTTTTGGGCAGCCGCATCATCATCAGTTGGAACCTTTTTCTCTTGCCTCAATAAAGGATACGCTGCGCAGAGAGCGGTCAAAGAGAGAGAGAGAAAGAGAGGCAAGCCCGAGAGAGTGCGAGAGTGGAAGCTGGCCAAGAGCAAGTGAGAAATAGTGCGAGTGTGAGTTGTGTGTTGTTGTTGTTGTGCTTGGCCAAAAGAGGCGCGAGCATACGGAAGTGGCGACATCTGTTTTGCCGCTTTGTCAGCTTATCCGGCAGCCGATGCCATAGCCGAGGACGAGAACGAGGACGAGTATACACGACAGGGATAAAGGCAACAACGGCACGTGAAATACACAAGTGTGGAAATTGGAATTTTTATTCAAAACAATGCCCCTGCTGCAACAGGTATGTAAATAATAATAAAACCCATTCGCACTCGCTGCAGAGTCGTAATTGAGAACGCTCACGTACGACATCACAGTTTCAATGAGATGAGAGAACGAACCACAGAGCGCATCACAGCTGAGTTCCACGCCCAATCCCCTCGAATACCCTTTCTTCTATTACACTTACTTTGCTATGTTGCCACGTTGTTGCACCTTCACGATGGTAACTGGGATGCGACTCGAAGTTTAGCAACTTACTGATTGTTGCTTCTTAGGGATGGGTATCGATACAGAGGAAAGGTATTCAAATAAAATCAAACGATGAATTGATTTGTTGATGAAATGTTGCCAAAGAAAGCACATATTGAGTCCAATATTACAAACTTCAGAAGCAGCTTTAGAAGGTCCTTTTAAAGATTGCTTTTTACTTTACAGGTTAATGAATTCATTTTATGCAATAATCTAGTAAATTTTTAACACAATACGTTCTTTATTATTATATTATTTATGACATTACATTCTAGGTGTTTTGTCAATAATACTCTTTTGCCGACACCCTATCACATCCCTATCACTTCTGACTGCCAGGATGGTTGGATGGATGGATGGATGGATGATCCTAATGAGATTAGTGCTTAACTTTATGCGCGATGAGGTGTCAACATAAGGCAGGCGAATGTGGAAGGGGATGTGGAAGACAAAAGGGTTTCCCCCTCTCTCTACTTAAGTCAATGCAACACTCGACTCGACTCTTGTTGTCTGTTGCACATTATGAGTAGTTAAATTCGATTAAACTTGCGGCATCAGTGCTCACTTTTCCAGACAGTGCAACGCCTTCAACGCCACAAAGTTCCCTTGTCTCGTTTTGTGTGGCAAGTCCTAGTAGCATGTGGCATCATAGTCTCTGTCTGTGTGTTGTGCCGTTAGGTGTCTATCTATTATACATGTATATGTATCTGGAACGAGGCGTTTAATTGTACTTCTTTGTCGCGCTAAATAGTTGCGTGATTTAATTTGCTGCGCTTTTAAATATTTGTAATTCGTTTAAATGAAATGATTTGATTTGTGGCTACAAAGTCCAGATAATAAACGTGACTTTGCTTCCACTTTTCAAATGATAAATGTGTAATAAAATAAAACTGAAGGACATCGCATGGAAATCAATAGAACAACAATAAAATCATTCGATTGCAATGCAAAAAAAAGCTAGAGGGAAAGACTACAAGACGAGCAAGAACGGTTGTGAGAGACCCTGCCTTATTGTGTAAAAAGTATACAACATTTTTCCTATAATACATTAGGACTTCAATATCCGATCTAATCATAATATATGGGAAGCGGTAAAATATTGACAAACTGGTAAAATTCTACTTGTAGTAGACTACTTATAGTAGCTTATACAAAAGTTTACACACAAAGTTTTGTGTTTCTAGCTCTAATAGACAGACCTATCCAAAATATATATACTGATGAGCTCAAAGATGCTTCCTTATGTCTGTTACGTTTCCCTTACGATTTACCTAATAGACTCTCTGTTTCTGTATGTAAATACAGGGTCTAAAAATAATGATGGCAAAGCAGATTACCGAGTATATGAAAATGGCATCGCATGGTATTACGAGTACGTTTTATGTGCTGTGTCTCACAATCAGTAATAATATTTAAGAAGATTACACTGTCATGCACTTGACATAAGAAGTATCCTTACTTGCCACATGCCACAACTATTGGAAATTTCAAATAAATAAAATAAGGAAGTGCACTCCTTTCTTTCTTTCTCACTCTCTATATTGTCCTGATGATTTGCAGATTGATTCAGCAATTTAAGCTTTATATTATTAGCCAAATCTCAATATCGCAGATGTTGCAAATAACAATTGTCTATTTAAATGATAGCTTTGAGGATATCCTTAAAATGTGACATACAAGTCAATGTTATGTCAGTCCAGACAATTTCCACTAAGCCCAAATTGTCGCTTGTCTCAGTTACTTCCGTCCTCCCTTGCCACACACTTCCCCTCTCTCTCCCCTTCTCTGCTTAGTCAAGTGACACACATGTAATCATTATAATATGGTAGTAAATGTGGCTTCTTGGCTTACGCACACGTTCCCCTTGCTGCTCTAAGGCTTAAACGATCCCAAAGTGTTGTGTGTATGTGTGTGTGTGTGTTTTCGCCTCCTTTTGCATTGTTGCATGCGTAAGCGTCTCATTTCCCTCATTCTCTCTGCCCCACCCTCTTTGTATACCCGTTACTCATAGCGTAAAAGGGTATATTGCATTCTTTGTAATGTATGTAACAGAAAGAAGAAAGCCAAACTCCAATGTATCCCAAATATTTGTATTAATTTTTGCCAAATAAGAATCATCAAATTTGTTGGTTTCTCAAATTGGAAATGCTCTATTATTATTTTTCTTATTATCAATTTTCCTACTACATTTAAAAGCAGCTCGAGCCCATAAAAGTATGCAATAAATTTGAATCTTTTCAGTTGAAAGATTTAATTGAGTAAATTTGAAACGTTTTTCTCAATTGAATTAAAGGGTATGTCAGAGTCAGGAACTTAACTTGCGTTCTTACTTGTTCTCTGCTGCATCCTTGTCTGTCATTCAGTCGAGCTACAAAGTTACTCATTGTCGACTGTGACGGTCCCCGTCTATTGCTCATCATTCAGCCATTTGAGAGCGGTAAGATGAGGCATGGGGCATGTGGGGCATGGTACTGAAAGGCATCGTCAATGGGGGCTGTGCATTTGTTACAATGTTTACACAAATATTTAAAGATAATCCGACGATTTCAAAGGGGTTATTATGCAATTTTTCCTCTTATTTTATTGTGGCTGCAGTAAAGAAAAAAAATATATATATATGTAAGAAATAAAATGGATAGGAAAAATAAGTAAATGCAAAATGTCAATTTTGTCGTGTAAGCGGCATTCCCATTGATGGACCTGACAGCGGGGAGGGAGGGAGGACGGTCGGTTAGGCTGAGTAGCAAGCCATTGTTATTGTCTTCATATAAAAATGCATATTTATACATAAATACATATAGATATTTATTCATATTTATTTTGTTGGTAATGTCTAAAAAGCGACTCCTTCATGCGGTAATGCTTCCTGCTCTGCTCTGTTCGGTTCTGTTCTGTTCTCTTCTGGCCTGGCGTATACTTTATATTTTGTTCATTTCCTTTACCCGTCGCTTTATTTATATGTATTTATGTAATATATTTTATTCATGTGCCGTTTGCCTGCTGTTAAAAATGCCTATAAATAAAGTACATTTGTCGTTTGTTCAACGCTTTATTTGCAAAGTTTTTGCTCTGTGTTCAACGACTGATCCCCGCTGTGACACAGTTATTTAACAGCATTCAAAATAGACTCAACAATCCTCACTGTACTTAAGAGTAATACCAAAATTTACGAAATGCATATAAGCGAAGCGTATTTTCCCCATTCTTCATATCTCTCAATTCAACACAACCGAGTCTTTATATCAACTCCAGTTGTCAGCTATAATTATAAAGACTTGTACTCAAAAAATTTGAATTTGAGCCGTAATAGAACTACCTATATAAAATCTAGTCAGGTAGAACTCCATATATAAAATCTAGTTTTCTAAATTGGAATCTTTTATTAAGAAATTTCTTAAAGGCAACTAAATTTGTCACTTGTATTTCTGAGCCCTACATTTTAAAAGTTTAAACAAAAAATTAGAACTAATTTTAAAATCTGTACTTAACAAAAAGGCTCTGAGTTTATTCTCTTCAAGTTTTTTTTAAATACAAAGAAATAAAAACTTCTGCCAAGCGTATGAAAATATCCTTAACTATATGTAGACTCGCATCCAATCGTTTTATCCATTTTGTGTAAGTTTTAAAGTCTATGAAGCAAAATCGTGTGATTTCTTAGATCGCTTCCTAATACAAATGCAAAAGCATTGAAACACGGGCAATGCCGGCTTCCACCCACTGATGGCATATGAACAAAAATCCACCGAATTTGTTGACTGCAATTGCCAGTTATTAGCTTGATTCTTGATTCTCGAGAGGAAAATCATTGACATTACACTTACAAAACGAAACGAAATGAAATGAATGAAGAATCATTTTGTAAGCAAAGCATTTACAGATACTTGAAAATATGTATACAAATACATACATATACATATATATGCAAATACATGTACGTTCGAATTTGTGTGCGTTTTTAACAATGAACTGCCAGCCTGACAGCTTAGCGACTATGGCAATGGCGTTAGAGTCGAGTCGATGGCCAGTGGAATGTCTTGGAATGCCTTGCACCAGGAGTTGGCCTGGCCGTTCTCCTCCATCGTCTCATCCTCATCCACTTTCTCTCGTGCAAATGGCAAAAGTACAAGACGGCGGTCGAAGAAGTCCTTACAATGGCGGCGAAAGTCGCCCCGAGGCACATCATTAAAATGTCGATACCAAGCAAATCACACGCCCAGCCAGAGGGATAACAAATATATAAAAAAATAAAGACTGAAAGAAAAGTTGTTTTCGGCGGACACTAGCCGAAGATTTCATACCCTTGCAGATATTTTTGTAATCATTAACAAATCTTTTAATCTTATAAGTTGTTGATCCAACAATTGAATTTTCGATATTTTTTTATTTTTTTATCTCAAACTTCAAAGTGGAATACATTTATCTAACCATTCTCACATATCACATATCAAAGGAAGTTGAAAATCTTCTCTAATCCATTCAACATTTTGTGACAGAATTACAATACCCTGTGGTTAGGGTAAACAAAAATGCGACGCGTTTTGCGGTGACGTGCCTGGGGTTGCCATGAGGGGAGAGGGGAGAGAGCGGTGCATGCGGTGGTGGGAGGGAGGGGCAGGGACAGGAACAGGGACAGGGCGTAGTCGTTGTAATATGAGCCTCTGGCATTAAAAATTGCAAAAATTCAATTGAATTTACTTTAGCAGACATCTAGCATTAAATGCATGAGACCATGCGTGGGCGCGTGGGCCAAGAGGGGGTGGTGAAGGGTGGTAAAGGGAGGGATGGGGCGACGGAGGGCAGTCAGATACAATGCTGTTGTGTTATCATTAAAAGCGAGCAAAAATGCAGCCAAAGAAAATACGAGGCAAAATGTACAAAAACAATAAATGCAACCACAAAAGGCCACCACCCAAAGTGGAGTTTGTTGTTGTTGTTGCCGTTTTTTTTTAAATTGGCATGAAAAAGTTGTTCATTCTCCAAATAAAACAAAGTAAAAATGCAACGAGTCTGTTGCACAGATTGACTCGAAGATACCCTGCACCGTGGCAAATAAAAAGGCTAAGGATATAAAGTAATTTAAAATGTTTTCACATTTTTTGCAGGTTAATTTAGAAGTGACTTAAAGAACTTAAATAATAATATAAATATAAAAGCATAATAATAATAATTTGTTTATACAATAAAATTATTATGATATTAGTAATTATTCATCTCTAGTAGCTGACTTGGTCAAATGTCAAATGGCTGCTAGCAAGTTTGCCACGTGTTTTAACGTGGTCATTTGGCCTACGTACTTGCAATGGGCCACTTGCAACAGATATGCATCATACGCCCCGTGTTGCGGCAACTTGCACAGATAATACGTTGGGCAAAAAGCGCGTGTTTTATTTCCACTTAGCACTCACACACACGCAATCACATACACACACACTCGCACGCACACACACACTAGCATATTGAATGCCTGTTGACGGCTGTTTAAAAAATTGTCTTTTCTCTACCTCGCTCCCACACTCTCTTTCTCTCTCTCTCTTTCTCTGTATTGTAGCCCTTATGCTAGCTCTCTCTATCTCTTTTTCTCCTGCTGCTGGTTGCTTCCTCTCGTAGTCAGTGAAACAATAACAACGACTGAGGCACAACAAAGCGCACAGGCATCGGAAATGTTGCCGTTGAAACTGAAATGTCGCTACACTCCTCTTCGTCTGTCTGTCTCTGCAGTCCTGTCCTCCTGCTGCTGTCGTTGTCGTTGTTCTACGCCCATGTCAGGGAGTTGCTTGAATTACGATATTGTTATTATTAAATGGATGCATGCAACTGAGGCAGCAGCAGCAGCAACTGAGGAAGAGGCAGCAACGTTTGCTGCATCTGTTTGATAGTTCATTCAAGGCGTCATTTAATGCTTTGCATTCATACAGCACAATATACACAATAACTGTGCGTGAGTGTGTGTGTGTGTATGTGTGTGTTGCTGCCACACACACACACACACGTACAGTATTGTATGCAGCATGTATGCGTGTCAAAGCGAGCACAAATCAAGTGCTGCTGATGAAATGACATTTAACATGCAACTCAATTTAATTTGCCCCATGCAAAACTTGGCAGCAGCTGTAGCTGTAGCTGCAACTGCCACTGCCACTGCGATTGTCTGTTGCATACTTTGTAGGCACTGCAATTACGTGCCACGCTGCCACTTGCAACGTGCAACGTGAAACGACTTACGACCTGCAGGCATTTGAATCCGTTTCCCATTCAATCGATTTGCCAGAATCAAGTTGAATTATGTCCTTCTGCATTGAGAAAGCAAAACCTTTTTAATTTACAACATTTAAACGCTCAATTGTTGAACCAAATGAGAAAGCAAAGTAAAAGTGTCGACTTCAGGTGATCAGATATCAACACAATAATAAGGCAGATGAAATAGCTTAGCCCAAATTATGAATACAACAGTTAACAGCAGAAAAATATACAATTTTTGCTTACTCTTTATTGAGGTTGTTTATTTAATTCAAAAGAAGATAAACTTAGTTTATCCTTCCTTGAGTTAATCAAAGGAAAATTACTAAATTTTGATAAAAAGAATAAGAATTGGCAAGCTAAATTTCTAATCTGAAGAATTCTGTATTATTTTGTATTATATGTTCCTTTTTCATACATGATTATTCAATATAAAGTTATTAAAATATTATCTGCGGATTGTCACCAAGTTAAGAAGCAGTTTAAAGTTGAACACGCCACGTAACACGTCATTGAAGGAGGGGAATGTAAATTCGAATGTATTTGCCAATAGCTTTTACTCTTTATGGACTTTATGGCCAGTGTTCGCAAGTTGTTCCCAGTTGCAAGTTCTCCTGCAAGTTGTTGCAACATGTAATCGGTCATAAAAAATTACAACTGTGCATTAACCTTTAGCGCTGATGCTGGTCACTAGAGAGGGGATCCAACTGAATCGAATCGAATTGAATCGCGTTGAATGGAAGCAAGGAAGGAAGCCAACGACATCGTCATCGAACGCTTATCACTACATGCCATCAAATTTTAATGTCAAACCCTTTTGGCCAGGACCTCCCTGGGTTGTTGCAGCAACAACAACAGCAGCAACAACGACAACATCTAATAAGTGTTGTAAACGATGCAAACATAATAATTTGTAAGACTTCTGAAAGCGGAAACTTGTAATTTTCTCAAACAGCCAACAGAGACCCTCGTCTCGATATTCACTCCCTTTCTTTCCCCCTCCCATCCCTTCCTTCCCTTGAGGAGGTTCCTGTGTCCCCTTTGCACATGTGTATGCACTAAAATGCAGGCCAAAACATTCCAAAGCCAGTCAAGCGCTTGCCAAAAAAAAAAATGAAGCACAGAAATGAGATGAAGATGGGAGATGAAAGATGGAAGATGGTAGATGGAAATGTGCAGAAGCCAAGCCAGAATGGACACTGGATAAATAACTACATACTGAGTTATAGTGCTCAATGATTCTGATTCTGCTTCTTCTTCTTCTTTTTCGTTTTGGTCTCGAATGCCGAGAGATTTCGAATATCTTCATGTGGCAATCAGAATCAGCAGGCAAGCATCAGCGTGGAGTCAAGAACTACAACAAGAACAAGAAAGAAGAGACCATTGAATCAAATTTGGAAAATCCTTGACGTCAAAGACAAACAAAGGGCAATAGCAATGCTCTGGGAATGGAAATGGGAATGAGAATGGGGACTCTATGGGTTGGTGTAAATGTCCGGACTGCAAAGTCGGCGTCGGCGTCGTTGTCGTCTATGTGGCAAGTGGTTAAGATTTTTTGTCGTATTCAATTTCCTAGTTTATGGGATCTTACTGTGAACAAAAGAGTACCTCAACTAGGCCATGCTGTTGGTTACTTCCTTTTTAAAGAATGCTTACTAGTTTATGTAGATTGTTTGAACAAAACTCAGTTTATATTTAAATTTTTTTCATTAAGGAATAAAGAATTTTGTGCACTTGTCTTTCTGCAAACTTTCCACTACAGATTTTATGTTGAATTGTTATGAAAAGTTTTCAACTTCTGGGTGATTAACTATTTGATAGTTTCTTATTAAAGTTTCTATTATATTTTCGGAAGTCATATCATGAATAAAATTTGCTAATATTTATTAATTTTTCAAGCAAATCAATTCATTTAAAAGTTCTTAAAGTTTCCCTGAAGTCCCTTTTAAATCCTTGAAAAAAAGTTCATTAATAACCAGGCTAAATATAAAGCATACATATATACTAAAATACGTACAAAAAGTATCCCCAACTATGCGTATTTAGTTTCCTTTGGCTTTGTCATTTCCGGCAGCGACAGCTCTCGCCTTTCGTTTGGCCTTTGGAAAATGGGAAAAATAGGCAGGAAAACGTGGCTTGGCATTATATATTTAGAATGGCTTGAAGACTTTGGCTACTCGGTACTAGTAGTATTTGTAATTTGCATTCATTGACGCCGCTTTTTATCTCGTTGCAGAAACTGTGAACAAACTGTGAAATCTCCATGCGAGACGAACACTTACAGCACACACTGTGTGTGAATGTGTGTGTGTATGTGTGTGTGGTAAATGTGTCAACAGGCTACGACAATGCCACATTTCAGCCAGAAATGGTTGTCCAGTAGCCTCGTCTACACATCGAGTGGGTGTATGTCTCTCTGTATGAGTGTGTGTGTGTGTGAGTGTGTGTAAGTGTGGGTAGGTGCGTGTGTGATGTGTGTGTATGTGGAAGTGCGGATGCTCATGCCATTTCCGACTTTTCACGTACCTTCATCAAGTTGTCATTCAATTTTTAAATCCATAGCAAGTTTTGTACTTAACATAGTTGTGACAAGTTGACAAAAAGTAAGTATGCCTCGTTCCTTGGCTGACTTCCATTTAAAACTTGCCACACATGGGTTAAATCTGCCTCGAGGAGTGTACTCTTCATAGTCTTGGTTGGCACTTCTCAAGAACTTGAATTTAAGACTTGCAACACAAATTTAACTTACTAAATTGTTGCACATTTGCCTACTACTCAAATTATCTTATCTCGTGATATTTTATGATAACTAATAACTTATTTTGGAAAATATATATAGGATGTCAAATTGTGATACCTTTTTCTATTATTATTCCCTATTCAATCCATATATACTGTTGTAGTATTAATTATACAAATGGTTTAATTTTCTCTGTCGATTTTCTTGAGCTTTTAAAGTTGTTTTTAATTCAAGAAACAATCGGTTGAATCTGATACTCATTCTACACCTCTCGGTTATTGATAATTGTATTAACAAAAATTACAATAAAGCATTTTAAATTATTCTGATATTCTCACTTATCGCTATACAAACATTGGCAACAAGATTTTAATTCGACAGAAGGGATTAAATAACTCTCTGTCTCTGTGTTGGTTCCTTTCTCTGCATTAATTAACAACATTGACTTGATTTATAAATATTAATATTTATAATGCTGATGACTGATCCCTCAATTTTTCCAATCGAAGCACCTCTGCAATTCAAACACTGTGTTGTCTGTGTTTTCTTTGCTACTTTCTCGCTCTCTCTCTCTATCGCTCTATCTCTCTCTTGTCTCTGTCTCTTTGCATTAATCCCACGTAATGAGTTGTACGCCATTTTGCGCTAAATTGTTTGGTGAGTGCCTGATAACAATATTTGCACTAATTTGGTATTTTTAAGTGTGCTCCACTGACACTTGATGCGCTTTTAATTGCGCCAAACGCTTGAGTCTAGTACTTTTGTCGTTCCCAGAGAGAGAAAGAGAGAGAGAGCGAAAGAGAAAGAACATGACTGTGACTATGAATGTGACTTTTACTGTGGGCAAGTGGGGAAGTGAGTGTGGCAGCTGTGTGTCCTCGTGCGGTTGTCTTGCCAACTTGGCTACGTTGTTGCAATGTCGCTTGCCTCCGTCATGTGGCAAGAAATGCAAAAGATAAACGATTCATTAGTTGCCACAATAGTTTGGTTGACTTTAATGGCAGTGCGGCAGAGGAAGAGAGAAAGAGGAGCACAATCAATGTTGCAGCTGCAACCAATACTTGCCGTACAACTCTTTTGAATTCAATTTTGAGCATTTTATTGCAATTGGAAAATATCATCATCATTCTTCTGTTCTTCTGTTGCAGTACGAGTCATCAGATTGCAACGCTGCCGGCGTCAACATGCGTGCCTTGAGTGGCGCCACCTCCAGCGATTTATTGCAGAAGCATGCGATTAGCTCACTTCTTGAGCAGCATCAACATCAACACCAACAACATCAGCATCTGCAGCATCAGGATCTGCTGGGCAGGCGAGGCGATGTCAACGATGGACTTACATCATTCATAAATGGTGCGTATGAAACTTGTTTCAAAAAAGTTGTAGAAAATGCGATCCTTGCTCTTCCCAAATACTGAGGTTACTTTCTTTCGACTCAGTTTGAGGATATACCAGATAAAAATTTCTATGTTTAAGGTTTCTTGGTTTAATTCAACACAATCAACAAAGGTATTTTATTGGCTGTTTTAATTTATTCTTTATGATTCAATTATTAATTAACTCCAATTAATCAAAGGTGGATAGGTTAGGTTGAGATTGGAGGAGAAAATAATTGTAATAGTTCGGTTGATGAACCAAAATTCAAACTGATGAGCCTTGGGTTTTAAAACAAGATCTGCTTTGAATAAACAGGAACCTTCATATCACTTTTGGTGACTCTATCTCTTCTGTTTCTGAGATGCATGGTGATCAACTATATAAGTTTGGGGATTCCTCTTTTTTATTGCCTTTTATATAAAATAAACTCATTATTCACATAAGTATATGAATTAAATAGTATAATAACAAATATTACAGGGTGTTCACTGAGTTTATTGTCATGAGGAATAGTATTTGAGTTTTTTGTTGTCAACACAATTTCGAGTCTGGAAATCGACAAATAAATTTCAATCATTTTTTACTTTTTGAAGTCGGCACACATATATCCTTCGATGTTAAATTGTTATTCTTATTATTTTTCAAGTAGTGTTTAATCTTGGATAAAATTCCTTGGAATAAATTGCATTAAAAGTATAATCGACCAATTGTCATTTGCCAGAAAGAAAGTGCAATAAATTTTCAAGTAACAATAAAATTAAAAAAAAAAAATAACTACATCCAATAAGAACTCGACGAAATTATCCGTGTTGGTTGAGTCCTCAATCCAGAAGTGTGTGTGACCATCAGAGGAAGAGTGAAGAAACTAGCCGAGAATTTCAGAGAGAAAGACAGTTTGAGGATGTTGGGAATTAAGGAGCTATATATGAGACAGACGCCAAATGCTCTGCCAAGTAGGTCGCCCACGCAGGAGACTTTCGAATTTGGCATTAAATATGAAGGCAACTGCAACGTCACATCATCCAGCAGCAATATCGCCAATGACGAGGACCTTGCAATGGCAAAGGCAGCTGGTGATGGTGATGGCACACAGAATTTGGCATATGACAACAACGCAAGCAACAATAACAATAACAACAACTGCAACAGCAACAACAACAACAATTGCAGTAAGTTACGATGGCTGCCAACAAAAATACCATATTTATATGTAAAAAAAGAAAAAGAACTCTCGTCTCGAACTCGGACTCTGTCGGACATCGCGACATCCAACTGAGAACTCAGCATATTTATGCTTAATTTATTAGCAATCTTTTGGAATATTTGCAAAGCGCTTGAAAGCACTTTTCGAAGAGCCAAAATGCAATTGCAATTGGCCAAGTTGTAATTGTGTTTGCGAATTTGTTGTAGTTGTAAATAGTATTTGTAGTTTATTTGATTTATTGAGGGGAACGATAACTGTTTACATAATTCATCATACTATCTAAATAGAGCTAGAGACCCTGTACTTGCAAAGTACAAAGTACTTCAAGTTTGTCACTAGTCTATTTTATATCTTTTGAATTCTTGTCTCTTACAGATCCAATCACACTGAACGATCTGCTTGGCTTATGTGGCGGCAGCGGTGCAGCGGCGGCAACTGCAGCACATGCAACAACAGCATCAGCCCCAATACCAACACCAACAACAGTAGCAACCACAGTAGTAACGGCAGCAGGCATTGCAAGCAGCGTCGGCGGTAACGGCAGCAGCAGCATCAGCAACAGCGGCGTTAATAACTTGCTACTTGGCAATGCGGCGACTTCTGTAGCTGCAGCTGCCGCTGTCTCTGCCACTGGCGATTGTAGTCAGCAACAGCACCAGCAGCAACAACAACAACAACAACAACAGCAACTGGCGGCGAATGCTGTGTCCTATGCACCACTGACACCGAGCTCAACACAATCCTCGGCCTCACCCGGAACCAAGTCAAGTTTTGATTACTTTCAGGTTAGTTGCAAGGAAATCTATTCTATTCTTATACTAATTTCTAATTGCACCGAATTTGCACCAAATACTCTCTCTTTATATCTCTCTCTCAATCTGTCTCTCTTTGTGGAGTGTCTACGTTTTATAATTTATTTTTATTTCACCTTTCTCTCTGTCTCTGTGTGTGTGTAATTTGTTTAATTTATATTTGATTTCTTTTCTTTCTTTTTTGGGGTGAATTGGCGAACTTAGTTTGAAAATGTTGCACAAAGTAACCCACTTAAGGCTTTCCAAAGATCAAACATCAGCTTCGATTGCTCTGCACCCTTATCGCCAAGTACGCCTTCATCTATTTACAATCGCTCCTTTCACAGTTCACCTTTAGTCAGGTAACGAATGCGGCACCCATTATTGTTATATATCGTCGATGTATTTGATTAATTCCCTCATGCCTCATTTACAGTGATAGCAGCAACTCCTCCAGCGCCAATGGCCTATCGCTAGACTCAATTAATATGCTTTATCAGCAGCAGAGCTACAGCAACTTGGGCAACAGCAACAGCACCAGCGGCAATCTCGGACTGAATCTACAGAATGCATCCACACGGTCCAATTCACCGGAAAGCCAGAACAGTAATCAGTCCATCAATGAACCCAATCTCCTAGACATGATCGTGAGTAGTCTACATTATCAATTGATTTCTTCACTAAATTCGAATCAAATCCGCTTTCTAGAATCTGCTATCTGTTAGTAATAATAAGCTGGCATCCATGCAACAACAGCAGCAGCATCAACAACAGCAGCAACAACAGCAGCAGCAACAGTTTCAGCAGCACCAACAACAGCAACAGAAACATTTACAGCAACAGGCCCAACAACATCATCATCACCAGCAGCAGCAGCAACAACAACAGCAGCAGCATCAACATCCACATCCACAGCAGCAACAGCAATTCAATAACTTGAATAGAAACTATGAATCACAGCTGTTGAGTGGATCACAGCAGAACTTTGATTTGGGCAACAACGAGTGCCTGAATCAGTGCAGTCTAGAGAACTTTACGATTGTGGACATGGAATTGGCCAAGTTGCAGAATCTGCAGCGCATCAACACGCTTAAATTGCTGCAAGCGCAAACCCAACAAATGCCTCTGCTCAATCAGCTACTGCAAAGCTATACGGGCAATTTGCCTGCTGCCGGCGGCGGCGGTAGCTCCAACAATATTGGCAATACTACAACGGCTAGTTTAAGCAATTTGGTGACGGGCGGTACGGGCAACAACATTAGTGTGGCAGGTAATTCCAGTGTCAATTCGGGCACATCCAATGATTGGCATTTGGATCGTGTCGCCAAGTTCTATAGAAGCTCGGCGGCATTGTGTGAGGCAACATGCACTTGGAGTGGTACTCTGCCGCCACGTTCTCATCGGATGTTGAGCTATTCCCCCAAAGTTTTTCTTGGTGGCATTCCTTGGGACATCAGTGAGCAATCTTTAATTCAGATTTTTAAGCCCTTTGGCTCGATTAGGTAAGCGAATAACAATAACAAATGACAAATAACTTGGTTAACTTACTAATTCATTTCTTTTCTAATCAATTCAGAGTTGAATGGCCCGGTAAGGAGCAGCAGGCGACACAACCCAAAGGATATGTCTACATTATATTTGAATCGGATAAACAAGTGAAAGCTTTGCTATCGGCTTGTGTATTACAATCTGATGATTCGCATAGCGGCAGCAATTATTTCTTTAAAATCTCCTCGCGACGCATCAAGTCAAAGGATGTAAGTCGAAGAACTGAACTAACATTATTCCGTTTATTTTATACGCTTTGTATTTTTTCTTCAGGTTGAAGTAATTCCTTGGATTATAGCAGATTCGAATTTTGTGCGCTCCAGCTCACAGAAATTAGATCCCACAAAGACGGTGTTTGTTGGTGCCTTGCATGGCAAACTAACTGCCGAGGGATTGGCCACAATTATGCAAGATCTCTTTGATGGTGTCCTCTATGCGGGCATCGATACGGACAAGTACAAATATCCTATTGGCTCCGGTCGTGTGACTTTCAGCAACTTTCGCTCTTACATGAAGGCTGTGTCTGCGGCCTTCATTGAGATACGCACTTCCAAGTTTACAAAGAAGGTGCAGGTGGATCCGTATCTGGAGGATGCTCTCTGCTCGATTTGTGGCGTTCAACATGGACCATACTATTGCCGCGAGCTGTCATGTTTTCGGTATGTTATTGAGTTATTCAAAAATTACTCGATTTTATTAATAAGTTGTCGGTTTGTCTGTTGCAGTTACTTTTGTCGCAGTTGTTGGCAATGGCAGCACAGCTGTGATATTGTCAAGAATCACAAGCCCCTGACCCGAAACTCAAAGTCACAGACCTTAGTGGGCTTTGGGCCGGCATCGTCTTCATCGACAATTTCGTTGGCCTCCTCTGGGAATCGCTTGAATGTGGATCAAAAGCTGCAGCAGCATAATTACAACATACATAATCATCAACATCAGCAACAGCAGCAGCAGCAAAAACTTATTCAACTTCAGCAACATGCCAATCAACAGTCTAATAACTTAAATCTCTTGTCCAATGCCAGCGCTACAAGTGCAGCTGCCAATTCATTGTACAACTATCAGCAGCAGCAACAACAACATCAGCAGCAGCAGCATCAACAACAACAACAGGCGATTTAAGCGTGCGTGCGTCAACTGCATATGCATATTTAGTGCCCACTTTTAACGTACCGTTTTAACGTTATTCAAGTCAACCGTTGGATGTAATTTTTTGAATTTTAAGTGATACCCAAAATTTGTCTACTTTTTAGGCAACAGAGCCAAGCAAACCCTTTCCAAATGGCCAGATTTCAAATGAAAATTGTTAGTGTTGCACACGCATTCATTATGCAAAGATATTGTAACCTATACTCAGTTATTTTGATGTATTTACATGAACGGTACGATATTAAGTATAAGTATTACTATCTATATGTTTATATATATACAATGTATAGCTTATACTATATGTATATACATATTTTCTTTTAGGCTAAAAATGAGCATTTCTCCTCACATATTATCTACTCGTATTTAACATACATACTATTTTTTGATAATCATGCTTACATATCAGCATTTGAAGCGGGCATTCGAATGCTAAACGAAACCCCCAGCAACTTTTGAAATGATCGATTTCAATTAGAATCTTACTATATATAATTTCTTCTGCTAAGAAAGCTGAATATATAGACTTTTGCTTTACGTATTTGTCAACTTTAAGCATAAGTTTACCTGTTACGGAAACTGCTAGGTTTTTCTATTAAGTTTCTCTTTTTCGTTTAGTTGAATAAGGTTTAGAAATTTTTTGTTGTGCTATTAATTAGAAATTTTATAGCTTCTTTTTTATTAGGCAAGGCAACAAATTTTTTGGAATTGTACCGTGCGCGCGTTAATTAAGAAATTGCAATTTTTAAATTGAATTTAAAAATTGTGAATTTACCAAATTGTCACTTGAAATTGTTATACATGAGTAATGAGTTGGTTTTTGTTGAGTTATTGTTATTACTTTTAGGTTTAAAATTATTTTGTTGAACATTTACAATACGTTTTGATTGTTAAACTTATTGTTTTGCTTTCATGGCCATATATTCGGCTATATTAGTTTTAAAGCCCAAAAACATTGTTCTTATTATTTATGTCTCACTATTATTATTATTTTTCATGTATTTTGAGAAAGGATCTCGATGCTAAATCCATGTAATAGCAAAGCATTACATATTGTACTTAACAACGCTTTAATTTAAATTAATTTAGTGCCTATACATTTCACTGTACACACGCTTAACACACACATACGAACATACTAACATACTATTTCAAAAATACAACACAACTTTTGTTTTCCAACTCTCTTTGTACTATTTTTTTCTTTCTTCAAATAATTGCTATTAATCCTCCGCTTCCCATGCTGATACTTTCTAATATCAAATGTTAAATTCAAACGAATTTAAGCATAAATACAATCAAACTATTAATTACTTTACCATGCAACTTAAAATACTCCAAATATAAACATACGAATCGAGATGAGAAACTAATTAATAAGTATTCATAAGCTAAGCTATTTAAGTTAGAATACATACCATGGTTATAGTCGATTGAACGGATCGGATCGGGTGTTATATGAAACTTCTTGAACACTATTAGACATTTGTTTAGTTCACCATTACCATAGATTGGTTTTTATTGATTTACTTAAATAGTGTTATTAGTTAGTTATTTATTGTGTTGTGTTTGTTGAAGAAAGATGAAAATACATGCATTCGTAGATGCATTGAGAACCTACAGGGATTTTATGGTAGTCTTCGAATAAAGCTAAAAAACCAAATGATAATGTAAATGTGCTCGTAGCTGCCGATGCAACTACTTATTGTTAGTTGAATTTGTTTAGTTTCTAATAGACCTACACTATAAACAAACAATAAGCAATTCAGTAAGTAATTGATAGAGATTTGAATGGAACGCGGGTTTTAGGGTAAACTTGGAGGCCTCTTAGTGTAACGGTTTCTGTTGTAACGCCTAGCTTAGTTTCTTTTGCCTAGGACTTGGATCAGTTGTACAATATTAATATGATTTGGTCGGCGAGAAATACATTCATTCGTTAACACTTAAGTGGATAAATGTACGTTTAGTTGATGTAAGTTACATAAGTGAATAAGTAGCTATTGAAACATTCCACACAAATGCTAGACGAACGATTATCATGCATTGTTATCTATATTTACCTATAATATACATACATATATATACGATTATACCTATTATAAATACCCTACGCACGCCTAAGCATACATAGTCAATGCCTTCAGTAAAACCAATAAAATAATTAATAATATTAAAGCAAGTCACCCACTCAAAGGAAAACCAAATCGCTTTAACGAATACCACAAATCAAAATGCTTAAAATATATCTATATATATACATGCATACTTATTACAAATATACATACCTAATAATTAATGCATAATGAGAACAGAATCAGGTGTCGCCAAAAAGCACATTAAAGGATATGAATAATATTGAATATTTACCAAACTCATGCGCATTATGTTAGTAAATAAATTATAATGACAAAAAAAGAATAATCAAGTATAATTAAACCGAATGAACATATACACAAGTATACACGTATACATATAACGAACATATACCTTAAAAACTAGATAATAAAGTGTACATATTGAAGGACATTTATAGATACATAAAATGGTGCTTTAGCTGAATTATAATATAATTACAATGTAATTATAAGACTTAAACTCAGACAACAAAGATATAGACAAAGAACAACAACTTGTCTCCTTGGTTCATTTCTTATCTGATGAAGGAAGATTAAACCCGTTTTAATTAATCATATTTTTACCGTAAATCAAAAGACAAAGCAAAAAAAAACGATATTAAAGTGTTGCGAGAGGCAAGCACTGTTTTATTATGAGAAGATCGAATGTAATCCAAGTTTTAAATGTGGATAACAGCTAAAGAAAGTACTACGACTAACAAGTACTTATATTTAAGCATCTAAGTAATGCAAATTTAAATTTTCATTTAGTTATTTTAAAAAGAAGAAATGGACATTAACACTAACACTAGAACATACAACAGAAGACATGCTTGACTTTTAAATAACTAAAATTTATATACTTTTACTAACTAAATTAAATGCAAATCAAATACTTTTAAATAAACATTTTACGACCTTTTAGGGGAATCACCCAGGTCCAGAATATTGGTAACTTAACCTCAAACGTCAGACATACTTACATATATTTTTACTTTAATGTTTTTAACGCTTTTACGAGCTAAACTTTTAAATAACGAAACTATTACAGAAATTTTAAACATTTTCCATAACGCTTTCCTTATTATTATTTCAAAGATAACTTTTTTAAACACAAAAACAAAACAAAAGAAAAAACAGCAGACAAAAATGTTAATTAAAAATTTAAGAAATTTAATGTATCAATGAATTGAATAAAACGAAATGTAATGGAACCAAAATCGAACGCTTCCCACGCAAAACCGATAATATTAAATTTTAGCAAAGTAAAACCAAAAGAAAACAAACGGAGAAGTATGCAAAATACATACATACATATATAAACATTTAACATACATGTATTTTATAAAACTAACAAAACCTATTTATAAATCATATGTTAATCTACTTTTATTTCTAAGCAATTTCACACACACTATAACTCAATATATTCATAAATTCGAACATAGGAAGCATATTTTTAAAATCAGCTAAGGTGAAAAGCAGAAAGTTATGTACTTATACAGAACCACTACCAATTACCTACTCTTATAAACAATATCTATAAATTCGGCGATATCTTTACCATTTACCATGCATTAACTTAACTATGCTAACTAACAATACTTCTAGCTATATTTACGAAGAATATATATTGAGTAAGTATAAGTATATATACTTATACATACATATATGACATTGAGAAACACAAGCGACATGTGAGACACATTTTGGGGGAACATTAGCAAAAACCATTTGCAAATTGAATTTTAAACTAACAATATTTGCACTGCAAAATGTTGAAATCAAAAGAAATTGATTAAAAAACACGCAATAAGAACGGTTTTTAAAAAGACTATTATACAGACATACTATTATTATACATACATATATGTATACTACACTATATACACAAAATGAAACAAATGAACAAACAGACAAGTAATAATAATATTAATTATGATAATAATACTAATAATAATGATGATGAACATTACTAAGCTTTTAATGCAATAATCAAGTACCATATACATATATTTTAATAATGGAAAGACGATGAATATTTGAATTGAATTGAATAAGTATGCGGATGTCTGAGTACTCTGAGAATGAGTACTCGAACCGATCGATCGAAGTAACTTATACAAGCTATTGCAAGTTCGTATTGTTAAAGTATAGCGAGGTATTAGAATAATAGTACTTGGGGTATTTCAGCTTCATCATTGGCATTAGCTTAACAAATCTATGTCAAGGGAACTGGTCTCACCCTAATTCTAATTGATTTTCCCACCTTATATAGGAATATAAACAAAATTACTGCAGTGCCATTTTAAATAGCTTCCGATAAGTAAAACAAATAATATTAATATTATATACTATACATATATACATAATATACATACATACATATATATATACAGACAGATACACGATAAAATACGTACATACCTAGTATATATACATAGACATATATATACCTATTTATGTATTTAACAATTGTTATGAGCTAAAGTTCAAATTGCATTACAGTTATTATGGAAGACAAACAAAGCAAATGGAACAAAGTTGAACATATTTTGAGTGCGTAAATTTTTTGAATTTTTTGATGCTTTTTTCTACGGCATTTTAAAAATGCTTGAAAGCGTAACCCACAGGAGGCATACATACATACATACGTACATTCATGTATGTAAGTAAGTACACACATCTACATGCATACATGTGTACTATTATCTGTACTATTGTTATCAAAACAGATAATAAATAAATAGTTAGGTATATTAAACAATTAACAAATCCCCAATATCTATTAATATCAACTAACAAGATTTTTAATGATTGAAGAGATATGCGCTTAAAAATATATATCTATATATATTACAAAAAAGACATGCTAAATTGCAAAAATAATAATATAATATGACTCTAGATACTCATTATGAATTAAATTAATTTTATCTAATATATTTATAAATGTATGTAACCCCATACTTATTATAGAGCTTAAAATGGAGACAGCAAATTAAAACAAACAAACAAACAAACAACATAATAATAATTGTTAATATGTATTTACATGCTTCAACAGCAAGTACAGTAGCAACTGTACAATAAATACTTAGGCAACCAGGTCTGAAAATCAACAACATTAATAATTACTATAAACATATAAACGAATCTCCTTTTCCATGTAATATACCTAAAATTGTATACCAGAGGAGTGCATAAGGCCCTCACCTCAGATTCTGTTTTGTTAAGTGGATAAGTTGAGAATCAAAAGCATACTTAATGTAAACAATAATAATGACTGCTAAAACTGACAAATAGATCATACAAAACATGATTAATATATATACCCTCAAAGAGTCGACAATATACATATGAGCCTGTAAATGAAATACATAGTTAAACATAAACATAATGCTGAGAATGCAACCAAAAATTGTGTATTGTATATCAACATGAACAAAAAAAGAAGGAATAGATAATAAAGGACACACAGACCAAAATGCAAGTTTATAAATTATTACATTTACAATATTAAGTATAAAATGTATCAGTTGAAAGTTTACATATATATTTTTGTGCTTACATATTTAATAACTAAGCATTTGCAATTTACAATGACATTTACAACAATTCTAGTAACCATAAAATATTTTTTTCATTTAACTCTCGCCCTACAAATGATTAAAATTAACTAACAAAGAAAGAGCTTTAGGACTAGTTTAATATAGTATGTTGTCGCTTCGTTTTTGCCAACTATTTGTTCAGTCTTCTCTTGGCAAAGATTTGATAAATTCCCAAACAAGCAGAGAGAGTGCCAATCGTGCCCACCTGGAAGGTAGACAATTTACCACCCCAGAGATAACCTTTGGGTAAAGTGCTAACAGCATGAACAAAATCTAAAGAAATTCGGACTACAGACATCAATTCCAGTCGATGCTTGGCCAGGGACTTGACATCAATACTATTGGGACTAGAAAAAGAAGAGCGATTATAATAAATATTTGAATATTTAAGAGATTTCTTCGGTTACCTGCTCAGCTGATGACTGCGATTAAGTTTATCCTGATTCAACCAGAAGTTGCGGAGAGTGCTGTAATTCAAATTGAAATAATTAAGTTCTTTGCAGTTACAACGTTTATAAAGCGAACTAACCGCATTAGATTCAAGTAGACCGAGAGTACCCAGAATATAGAATTCACATTATCCCAGTTATCAGCATGTTTGACATCCACAATCTTATGTTCGGATAGCCAGCATATCTTTTCGATGGGATAATAGAGCAAGTCCACAATATTTGCAGTCACTCCAAGCATGGCCATAATGCGATCAGGCTCATCCTGTCCCAATCCATACTCCAAGGCATACTGTATCATGGGTATATCATCGATAAGACGAAGTGTAGCTCTTGCTCCAGATATTTTAGAGCTGGCTATTGCATATCTTTTGGCCAAATCTGGATTCCGCTTGGCATGATAGCCAGCCACAAGCTTGGCACTGTAGCACAGCGCTTTCATGACCTGAAGGCGAGAAAAGTAAATTAACAAACATTAGTAAGTACGTAGTAATAAATTGCATCATTTATGCACAGATATCTTTGCACTCGGATATTTACTTGACCCTATTATTGTTTGCTCTTTATTGCAAATTATGAAATTGCTTTCCAGCTACAAAGAGATAAAATACTATCAGCGATAAAAAGAATACGATGAGTGCTACAATCATCTTGATAGGCTTTCTCCACTAAAGTGTTTTTCGTGTCGACCATTGAGTTCTTTTTACGTGACAAAGTCAAGTCTAAGTTTGCTTTTGGCTTGATTAATATTTAAAGTGTTTGTCCTAGTTTGTTTACGCTGCCAGCAGTCTATAAACCGGGGGTTAAATAAAATAAGTGGCAATTAAAACAAAAACTAATCAATATTCATGTTGAAATGACTTTTCCATGGACATTTAATATTATTATAGTTGTCATGCACAATAACTTACTTTTTTCCCATTTCGTATGATTTTATTTATGTATTTGTAATTGTTTATGAATTTATTTGTAAATTAATTAGTTTCTTTTCAAGTGTCACTTATTGCTAGGAAGAGTAACCTAGCAATAAGTGACACTTGAAAAGAAACTAATTAATTTACATATTTTTGTTTTGATTTTAATATAAATTCAATTTTATTCACTAATTGTTATGGTAACTATGGACATTAAACTAACCTTTATCCCATTCCGTATAAATTTATTTATTTCTTGATGGGTTAATGTTCTGCCGGTACTAATCTCGAGCATTATCTGTACTTTACGCTTGGCTAGAGTCTATTAAACAATAATGCAGATAGCATCAGACTGATAAAGCTTTAAAGTTTAAACATTGCAGAATACTCATTGAAAGCGAAAGAAAAAGTAAGGCAAGGTTCAATAATGCCGCTTCCGTCTATGCTCAAGGTTCCGCAGAGCAACAACAATAACAACTGCCCATATTCGTGTAAAACCTGTTGTTGCGCTACGATAAAGCCCCACACAAGTTGCCACGCTGCATTTTTAAAAATAACAACCATATCAAAAGATCCAAAATTATTCATATTTTAAAAGTGCACTTAACTTTAATGGATATTTGCAAAGGTTTTCAATAAATATTTATAACACCTTAATGCATTTGCTTACCTTATCCCTGCCGCCATAGGAATCAATAATATCACAGAATTCGTTTACAAACTTTGTAGTGCTGCTCATTTTTAAAATTTATCCAAGTCTGTCTTAAATGCAATAAATAGATAAAACGCATGAAAAGCTGCCGCGCGAACTTCCCACAAACTGACAACAATAATTACTATCACTTATCGAACAGCTGTTGCATTCTTATCGGTGAAATGCCATAGCTATCGATTAAGCTAGCGGCTATCGTTTACAACAATCGAATAGCTGTTGCATTCTTATCGGTGAAATGCCTTACATATCGATTAGTTTAGCGGCTATCGTGTGCAACACTAGCAAAGAGTTTTGTTCGCTACACAGCACTGCATATACACACAGCACGGATGCTTCAGCGAATTGCAGGAAGGGATTAGGATTCGGTGAAGGAAATATGAGTTTGCCGAATGCGAACAACAATAATCATGCATCATCGCCTATATATAGCAACAGCAACAAATCTGTCATAAAAAAGAGTTCGAAAAACGATTTGATGCGCGCTGCAGTTGGTTTGTTGCTAAAGCAAAAGAATTATGTGGTAAGTGTGCATACAAAATGTCCATTTGTTTATCATTAACATTCAGTTAAATTACAATATTTTGCAGGGAAGCGAAAAGTTTCGCAGATCCGATTTTCTTTTGCAGCAAAACAAAAGTCAGTTTGCAGTAAACAAAATGCTGGACACAGACCTGCATGGCGGTAACAGTTTTACCTACTCCAACGTCCAGGTCATCACAAATAATCAACACATGGTTGATCAGCAATTCGGACGCTTCTCCCAGTTTGTTGAAGCTCAACCAGAGCAACTGCGTCTCGAAATGAAACGTTTCTATGCTCCGATGTTGTGTCATCTGTATCTGGAGTTACTGAAGGCACGCGAGTCGAAGGGAGCTGTTGAGTTTCTCAAGAAGTACGCTCATCTGGTGGCTCCAGTTGATCTCTACGATGCTCCACTGCCAACAAAGATCAACGGCTGCTCTGTGACAAGTGAGACGCAATTGGCGGCTACATCCGAGTGTCATATACGATTTGCAAGCGAGGCTCAGAATACTGGAGACACAGAACTGGATTATTTTATGAAATTAGTACAAATTCTATCTGGTTGCACGAAACTGGAAGTTGCCGAGTCGGATGCAACAGTGGCACATTTTCGATCCTCAAAATACGAGTTGCATACCACAGCTCAGGTGGTGGACAGAATTGGCGCCTATTTGCAGCGACGAGGTCATGTGCTCATCTTGAATTTACTCTACACATGGATTCACATTCACATTGTGGACAATGATCAGCGTCCGTTCACGGAGGATCATTTGCTGGGCATCACCGAGGAAATGGATCCCTTAGAAGGTTTGTATTATTTACTTAAAATATTCATTGTTGAACTATCATTATTTCTATTATATCCGAAGCAGATGAAAGCACTTCAATTGGTGTATCCTCCAACAACCGCAGTGATCATAAGACTAACAAGTCCACAGATAAAAATCTCAAGAAACGTGCCGCTGAAGATACTGTCTTCAAACTGGAGACGGACATCAAAGCGGAATGTGAGACGGACTCACAGCCAGCTGCAGATAGAACCAAAATGAATATTGATGCCTGCCTTCATACACTTAAAGCCTCTACCGAGCAAATACTTAAAGCGCAAGTGGAAATGCCATGTTTCTACAGAATTAGCGAAAGATCACGTGGACTCACCTCGGCGGACGTGGATGCCAACGAGTGTCACATGCTGGCGGGATTCGACAACTCTTCTGTCCAGCTGTGGCAACTAAACCAGCATCGATGTAAAGGAAAGAACTTCTACAGACGAGCTCCGCACTCACAATGCAACTGGGAGCTTAACAATTGTAACGACGAGGAGCAAGAAGAACTGGACAGCGATGAGGAACTCCTCAAATGCAACGCTGAGGAGCGGCTTGAGCGCCACAAAGCACTACGAAACAAATATTCAGATAACTCCTTGTAAGTAACGAACTCATAGAGTAAATGCACTCTTGATCAATCCGTCTGTCTCAATGAACATAAAAAAACTCAGGGAGATTAAGCAATTTATATATATACTATATACTTTAAATTTGCTCCACACTTTGCAGCGTGACTTCCAAAAGTATGCAACATAAAATGTTATAGTTTGAAATTCAAGGATACAATTTATATATCACTAAATTAAGTAACGGCAACTTTATTTGAAATTATAATCAATTTATCATTTCAGCAACGAGTACGGCGGATTGCAGTTGCGAGGACACACTCGAGGTGTCACCAATGTGCGTTTCTCGGCTCACTATCCGCTGTTGTATAGTGTGTCCAGGGATTGCACGATGCGTTGCTGGCGAGCACACAATCTTCAATGTGCAGCAATCTATCGCAGTCACAATTATCCAATTTGGTGCTTGGATGAAAGTCCTGTCGGCCAGTATGTTGTCACTGGCTCCAAGGATTTGAGCGCACGTTTGTGGTCCTTGGAGCGCGAGCATGCGCTGATCATTTATGCAGGCCATACACAAGACGTTGAGGTAATTCAATAGCACCTGATATATACAATTATTCCTACAATTATGCGAACTGTTATTGTATTTTTCCAGTGCGTCGCATTTCATCCCAATGGTAATTACCTGGCCACCGGTTCAGCAGATCACTCGGTGCGTTTGTGGTGCGCCACAAGTGGAAAACTGATGCGTGTATTTACCGACTGCCGACAGGCGGTCACTAGTCTGGCCTTTAGTGCCGATGGCAAGATGCTGGCCGTTGCCGGAGATGAGTCTAAGGTGCGGATATTTGACTTGGCTGCTGGCGCCCAGTTAAGTGAGCTCAAGGATCATCCAAGCAGCGTGGCATCATTGGCTTGGGGTGCACACAATCAACACTTGGCCACGGCCTGCACCGATGGCAGTCTAAGACTGTGGGATATTAAAAAGCTAACTCCCATGAGGTGGGCTAAAATTAAATAATTCTATTTAGAAGTGTTAATTAAATCTGTTTTGGTTCCTTTAGCGAAAACAGCAGCGGCTCGTCATCATCATCATCAGCTACAACGAATCGTCTATTAACTCTAAATAGTTCCTGCCAGCGTCTGGTCGATGTATTCTATGGACGCAGTAAAACGCTCTATTGCATAGGCACTTGAAGTGAACTTGAAGTCGTCGTAATTTGTTTTTAAAATAATTTATTTGTAATAAGTCTGTATAATAAGTATTACTGTTACTATCATGTGAACCAATGTGTTTTCTTTTTGCTTACTCTTCTCATTCTCTCTTAACAATTCCAACAAAAAAAGAACAGAGATCGCAATAAAGAGTTATCTTTCTAAAAAGGTTATCAAATCGTAACAAAATTCAAATTTGGTTCAGTTCAGATTAGAGGGCAAAACATTAATTAAATGAATTTTAAAAGTTTATGTTATTTCATTTATTGTCGGATTTTGATAAATAACAAAGGAAAATTTTATTGATCTATTGATAAAATCCATAAATAGTTATTTTTTTACATGTATTTTTTTTAAACCATTATGGTCCTTGCAAATTAGGATAGAACCACACGTAATACGTTAATTGGTGGTGTATAGTTCCCACTAGCAAATTTAAAATTTGATTTATCAAAAATCTCCTTGGCGATGCTTTTCGAGCCCTTTAAAAGAAGATTAATCTGCTGTACGTTTAAAAAAAGACTCGAAAATGTTTCATACACTTGATCAAAATGTAAATGATTAAAAATTGATCAGAAACTCGGGTTATATACGACTCATCAAGAAAAGTCGTAGCTAGGGTATCGTTTTCTCCCGAAAAGTATCATTCGAATATCGAATGTGATCAGAAGTCCTATGAAATGCTAGTAGGGGTATAACTATTATTCATGATTTTTGGGTGTGTACTTAATCATTTCTAAGCATCTATTACACAAGTAGTCTCCTCCATCTTTTTATCAAACTAAGATACATTATCTTTAATGCCTGTGGAGTTAGCTTCTCAAAAACAAGCAATTAATAGAGTTCTTTTGATTAAAATTTAATTCAATAATAATAAACTCTCTCTCTCTCATTACAGCTGCAGTTTAACTATATATTGTATATGCATATGTACAATCAAATGTACTTACAATGATTTTGGACACGCGCACAGCCCATTGGAACAGAACATAATTGAACCTAAAGTTATTCAATTTGTGAATTTATATTACATTTAGTTTACATACAATTCTCAGATCTGGCAGGGATCACTAAACACTGATAAAAAATTCTGAATAATATAAATGAGCAGTGATGTCTTGATGTAAATTTTTGTAACAAGATGCTAGACTATTCGACGTTTTTAACTTACGGGCTAGATGCATAAATATGGGATTAGAACATGAATAAATTAATCGGTATGTTGTAAACATAAGTTTAGTCAAAGGAAAATCTATTGACACGCTTATTAACTAATTATTTGTTTCACATTTTTGTTTTGCATTGTGGAACATGAAAATATTGTCTCAATGGCCCGGAAACCATATCAACAATTTGTATGTGTTATAAATAATAGCTGAGTATACAATTATAATCTTCATTAAGTGTAATTGACTTCAACTTCAGCGCCTGTTACGTCCACGAATTAACTGCAGTGCCTTTGCCATAAGAGGCGCCTTCTTGTTCCGCATCGGAGGTGCTGCAGTAAAGAAAAAATATCATTTAAAGGATATCCTTGTTGCAATTAATAAAGTTGTAAAACTAACCACTTTGCGCTGTATCACGCGACGAGTTAAGCACACGGAGTCTGGCATCTCCGACCTTGGCCGCATTGGGAGTGACATTAGACAGAGCAGCGACCCGAGCTGCTGGCGTGGCTATAAGTTTTCCTTTGGTGCCATATTGTTCCTGCTTGCGCTGAACACTGCGCGGCGGCTTTACCATTGAGTCAACAAATGCCAATTGAGTCTTACGCACGGGCGCCTCGCTGATTTTCTGTGATGCCTTAATGCTCTCGGCGATTGAACTTAGTTTGTGCGCCTTTTCCTCCTCGCAACGCTAAACAAGAGCATTATTTTAAAACAATGGTTAAAATTGTATAGTAATTCAAATTGAAGAGTATAAAATCAATAATCATACTTCAACCAGGCTAAGACTAAAATCTCCTTCATTTGATAACTTATACTAATTTATAACTATATGTATTACCAAAAACATTTCTCGCCACGTTTCCATTTCCTCCCTGAGTTTACTACGGAAATGTCGATGCACATGCTGTTGCCAAAGCACGTCGCTGTCTTCCATTAAATACGGATTGTATTCCTCAAAGTTCAACAGCTGCTGTGGTGTGGCACGTTCCAGCACGGGACGCAGTAAATCAAAGGGTACACCTCCAGTGTATTCCAAAGCTGTAACAACAACAAGTAAATTAGTCGATAATCATTCTTGTAGTTGTCACGTTAATTTGTTAGCTACCGTCAATATTCTTTTGCAGCACACGTATACACAGATCAAAGAGCTTCGGAACCTGAAGGATTTGTCCAGTTCGTACGCCTGAATAGATCTTGGTACTGCAAAACCAAAGGGCATTGTTTAAGTAAGTAAGAACTTTAAGTAAGAACAAAAAAGCATACCGCATTGTCTTGGATGAAATGCCAGCTGCCAATGCCTCAGATTCATTGATCCTTGGTGTCCTGTGAGCGCTGCTGCTGAGACCGTGATTGAAGACGACATCCATGACCGTTTGATTCAAAGGCATAGGCTTATAGTTATTTGATATTGTAGGTAGTTCTAGGGCAATGTTAGGATCCAATGGCTCCAACTTGGCCGAGGACGCCAGCAGCTCAGGTTTCTTAAATATTAAAATAAAACATAATGACATCCTTAATATTATTTGACATTTTTATGAACTTTCTTTCATACCCTTGTGCTTGTTAATCTGCTGCTGGGAACTGATGTAGTTGATCCCATACGTTTGGCTGCGTTAGGAACAGCGGTAGATCCTGTGTTGACTATTGTTGTGGATATTGATGATGATGATGGTTTATGGGGAGACTTGAACTTGGGTGTATTCTTCTTGCTACTTGCTATCGGCATGTTGAGCATACCAAGGACATCATCGAAATTCGCACCCATGCTAGAGTCAAATCCATCAGCATCAGTTTCCTTCTGCTGCTGCTCAACTGCATCCACCTTGGGTTTAGTTTTTGGTTTCTTTGCCTTGGGCGAATCATCATCGAGTCGCTGTGGACTGCGGGTACGCTTTGAGGATGACGACTTGGATGACGACGACGTTGAGGAAGATTTATGTTTCTGATCTGATTTCTCTTTGGTCAACTTTTGATCGCTACTGTGATGATGTGATGATTTGTCCTGCTGAATAAATAAAATGTAAAATGTAAAAGAAATGTATTTCACTTTATTTTTCCGAAACTCACCTCCTTGCTCTTCTCATGCCTGGACTTGCTGTGATCATTTTTATGGCTGCTGCTGCTGTGATGTTTTTGCTTGCTGCTGTCGCTGCTGCTCTTGTGGTTGCTGTGATTGCTGCTGGACTTGGCCGAAGTCAAGCTAATAGACTCCTTGGTCTTGCTGCTCTTGTGTTCTTTGTGGTGCCTATCGTGATCTTTAGTTTTGGAACTTGTTTTATCATCGCTACTACTCTTGTGCCTCTTGTCGCTGTCGGATCTGCTCTTGGAGTGAGTCTTATGATTGTTGCTGTTGCTGCTGCTTGATTTGCTTTTATGCTCGCCGCTTTTGGGATGTCGTTCCTCATGCTTGGACTTGTGCCTGCCACGAGAATCCTCGCCTCCAGATGAATTGCTGCCTTTGTTCTCCTGATCCTGATCCTCATCACTGGAGCGACGACCATTTGATCGATTTGAATCCTCCTCATTGTTATTACCATGTCCTGCTGTGGGCTCCTCCTCGGCAGCGACCATAGCCTTCCATTTTGTGACTAGAGTTTTTGCAGCAACACCGACTTCTCCATTGATCTTTCGCAATGCATTCACAGTCTTCCCAATGCCCGTTTCCTGCAGGTGCTCGAATGTGATCGGCAGGTTAAACAGCTTTGTGATGCAGTGCAGCAGCTGCGGGTAGTAAGCCAGGTAGTAGTGAGATTAAGAGGCTTATATGGATTATATGGATTACGTGCGCACTTTACATTTGACCAGATTATTTACATAAATTGTTTACTTTTCTACTTTTCTGGGTGGCGTTAGTAGAAAGATAAATGGAAACAAGACTTGCTCTGTTAAGGAAAATTGAGGAATTGCAATTATAGGTTGACAATGGTGTTGATTAGACCCGGTACCCAAAGAAAGAAGCTTCTCTGATCCTATAAATCTTAATTAGCATCATCAGCAAATAATCAGAAAACTTAGGCCCATTTTTCAATGTCCGTTGAAGCTTTATTTGATACATAGCCTTGACAATTGACATTAGTTCAGTTTTGACAGTTAATTGATAAATTATATAGACATCGAAAAAATGGCCCTAAATCATTTCGTTGTCTACGAAATTTCAGCGCTAATTCTTGAGGGTAAAAATGTTCTTTTAGATAATTCCATGAATAGGATGATAAACTTGTTTTTTCACTTCGTTTCTTAAGCAGTGTTGGGTCAAAGGAACAAAAGATTATCGACAATACCTGCGTACCGGGTCTCTCACAGCCGAGCATACCTGTTTGAGGCCAATGCACATACATATGTATATGTATACATACTTGTTTACATACGTCGCGATGTACATATGTAATTCTTAAAGTATAAACTTTTCTGAAAATTAGCAAACTCGCTTGGGGGAATTACACAAGTGGCAGAAATAACGTTAGCAGACAGAAAGAAAAGGGCCTCGATAGGAAATGGCCGATTGGGTGGAAAATTGTTGATGGAGAATGGGAAAAACTTACGCGTGTCTCATCCTCGCCATGACGTTCAATACTTCGTTGATAGTGACGAACAACATCGGCCAGATTGCTGGTGGACGTCATCACTTCTGAGTGCAATAATCTTTAGTTGTTTAGTTGCAAGTGATTCGGATTCGGGTTTGAGGCAATAAAAATGGCACGCAAGCAGCTTCAGTTATCAGCTTTTCCAGCAAATTGCATAAAAACAGGAAACTTAAAGGGCTCAACAAATACACGCACACTCACACACAAGGACACGACGAATATGTCTCCTGTAGAGGAGCACAATTAAATATATAACTATTTAAAGTGCATGGCTGCACAGAATATTTACAATTTTATTTAATAACTATTTTGCTTCACTGTGTGACTTTTCACTTTGGAATACTTCGTTTGTCAACACTGAGAACAGCTGTATAATGTGTTTGTGTGCAAAGCTATCGCTGTCGCTATTGATATATCGAATATTCTCATTTTATTTGTTTTACACTATCGATAATGTTCCACAATTTTTCATCGTAAAATCGAAAAATAGGTGGCGTGTTTATGTTTCGCTAACATACAAAAAATGTTTTATATGAAATTATAAATTATTTATAAGTTGACATTTTGATAAGCTATTATGTTCATTTTATTTGAATTGCGCGCCGTGTGTTTTAGTAGCCTGAAGTTGGCTGCACATGTTAATTAGAGAAGTGTTAAGTTGGGTACGAGCTCAGCTGTTTTTGACGTTTGCTAATCTGATATCGATATATGTGTCCAATCGATAGCTCATCAACAACACTACAAGTCTTGCAGTGTTGGCAACACTGTGACCATTTTGTTGTGAATTATTTTAATCTAATTTGTATAAATCGTGCATAGGTGTGGAAATACTATCAGGCCGAGTTCAGCATGTGCCAGGTGTTATAAATTGACAAATAACCAACAAAGAATACGCGCGCGCCCAAACGAAATCGTCTTAGAAAATGACCATGGGCGAGCGTGAGCCAACTTCGTCTCTCGTTCTGCCCGTTATACTGCGGCCTATTTTCACACAGGTAAGATAGTTGTTCCATGTGAACAATGGTTTGGTCGGGGGCGGGGAAGTGTACCCGTCCCAGTTAAATGCAATGTTGCGTAAACGTACAACGTAAATTGTTTACAGTTGGAGCGACGCGATGTTGGCGCGGCACAATCACTGCGCTCAGCCATATTAAAATCGGAGCAGAATAATCCGGGCTTCTGTTATGACCTGGTTGCGTCGATCGTGCGACGTGCTGAACTAAATGTCAACCTAAATGAGGCCGTCTTGCGTTTGCAGGGCAATATCACGGAGGCAGACCGTAAGTTATGCTGCGTCTACACTGCGACACAGAGCGTCACATCTCGTGACTGAATATATTCCGATAAGTCTATCGAATTTCTAAGAATGCAGCACTCATGACGCTCTCTGTTGCACACCTGCAGTTGTGTGTGTGTGTGTGTTTGTTTTTGTTAACATTTTATTTTTCATTCACATGCCGTGTCACAGTTAATGAATATCGTTTAACACGGACTGAGGAGCCTTTCCAGGAGCTGAATCGCAAGTCCGTGGCTCTTAAAGTGATACTCAGTCGCATACCAGACGAAATCAATGATCGCAAGACCTTCCTCGAAACTATCAAGTTAGTTAAAACAAAAAAAATTCATATATAAATAAATACATATTCTTTATATTAATTTTATAATTTACAGGGAAATCGCAAGCGCCATAAAAAAGCTGCTCGATGTGGTCAATGAAATTGGCTCGTTTATACCGGGAGTCACGGGCAAACAAGCTGTCGAGCAGCGTAAAAAGGAGTTTGTTAAATATTCAAAGAAGTTCAGCACAACGCTGAAGGAATACTTCAAAGAAGGACAGTAAGTACTTGTTTTATGAAAAAAATGTAGAATAATATTAGGTCTGATTTTAAAACAGTATAAATCAGTATAACTGTCTTAATTGTTACGAGAGCATTAAATATGTGTAGCTACCCAATTATGCTTATTTTATGCTTATGGCAAGGGAAATATTAGAAACAAACTATTGTTAAAGAAAGTCTTCAGTTTTTAAAAGTTTACTAAATATATATTTGAATTAACGGCACATTTGGGATGATTGCTAAAACCTTTGTGTCGGGGCAGTTAAAAACATTAGGTTATAATTTATTATGTTATGTTATTATTATCTAAACAGCAAACGGAATTCCACAATAGCCGGTTTTTTGAATCGTCTCGTATCTGGTTTCTTATCTAACAATACCTTGAGCGGACTCTATAAGAATGATGTCAACCTATTGTCGTTCCGATTTCGTTTATTTTTCAATTTTATCAGTTGACAATGACTGGGCACATACATATGTGTGAGAGTGTGACTGCATTTTAAATCAAATGCAAATTCCAACAATTACTCATAAAAGTTATTACACAATTGTGAATTGTTTTTATTAATCGATTACAAATTTAATTGAACCAATAAATTTATTTATTTAATCTATTTTTTTGACACTAATTTTTATCTTCTATTTTCTTCTTTTTTCAGGCCGAATGCAGTATTCATAAGTGCACTTTTTTTAATAAGGCAAACGAATCAAATAATGCTGACAGTTAAGAGTAAATGCGAGTAGAAAATTAAATGTTTTAATTAATGCAAAACTTAGTGGCATTTTAATTTTATGTTTAACTAACCATTTAACAACACGACAAACAAACAAAGAAAATAAATAAAGAAACAAAAAAAAGCAAAGAACACAATTTGCAATAGCAACTATCTACAGAACCTGTTGTAATTAAAAAAACAAATTGATTAATAGGCCTAATGTATTTAAATAATTGTAATCACAGCTAAATTCCAATTCTAAACAAAATCTAAATGAAAAAACTAAAACAAACAAAATGCAAAGCTAAAACATTAGCAACTAGAAACACAACTTTATTCTTTCGTATTTAGTCAATTGTGCGCATGTGTTTAATATTATTTACAATATTATTGTAAATAATTCATCCGTTTCTGTTCTTGAGAGTTTTGTCTTTATTTAGAAAAACGCGAATACAAGTAAATTAAATTAAACAAAAACAAAAAAAAAGGAAAAAAAGAAAAAAACGAAAGCGTAACACAGGAAATGTACTATGAGGAAAAGAAATACAAAAATGAAACAATTGAATTTTTAACTGTTTTTAATTGTTAGAGTTTGAAATTTATAACTATACATATAAACAATACACTTATTTAATGATATGTTCAATTTTGAAAATGCGAAAGACAGTAAGTAGTACAGATCGCTTGCAATCAAGTGAAAGAGAAAAATGAAAAAATTATTTTATTTTTAATAAATGTTATATGAAAGAAAGAAAAAAACAAAACAAAAAGAACGCATATTGTAGAAATAGAAAAACAAAACGACAAATAAAATGTATTTATATTCCAAAAATGGCCTTTTTTCATTCACGAATTGTAAGCTTAACAGAAGCCGTTAACAGAAGCCTCTGTTAACACTGCTAACAGTAACAGTAACAGCGAATTAACATTTGCAACCCCAAAGAGAGAGTGAGAGAGAGTCAGCAGTCACCCACATTGGCGTTTGCGAGAAAATTGCCCATTTTTCAGTGTCATTTGACAGAAAAATCGATTCGTTTTCACACTGGGCCATTATTCTGGGCAGGCAGTTGGATAGAAATCAGAGTACAAACCAGCCGAGCATCGCGACCGAGATGACCCACTTTTCGGTTTTCGCATTCAAAATCCAACTGCTGTACAAAATCAAATTGCAGCTCATTTTCTAAGCTAGCATTTAGTTAAAAATATAACAAAAACCAATAAATAAGCGCGTTGTATATTATGTAAAGCTTAAAACCCGTTAACTAGTGTAAACTCTATGCATTTATGTAAATTCTCTAGCGATAACGTGGAAGTGGAAAAAGGCGACCTGAAAATTCAGCAGCCCCAACAGCAAATAAGAAGCAGCAGCAAAAAGGTTCGCTAAATGTTTGAGTTTTCGTTTTTTATGTATTCAAACAATAGTGACAACACTCATTTGTGTGCTGTTTTATTAACAAAAATACAAAGTTGGCAAACAAGTCCTTAAAACTGAAAAACGAAGGCTGTCACGACCTCACGAAAAAAAATTTCGCTGTACACCAAATGGGGAAAAATGTTTTCTCAGCAGCCGTCGAACTCGCTTCTCTTCTCGGGATAACGCGAAATTCTCGTGCTTCTATTGTTTAACTGAAACTGAAATTAATAATAATAATAACAAAAAAAAATTTAATTAAAAATTGCACGAAACGCGTGTGCAACAAAAACTATCAAATAATATTTTAATTTGACTTCCAAGATTCCAACTCCAGTGTTATAAATTGCTTGTTGGAAATTTTTATGCAAAAAGGAAGATGTGAAAAGTAAAAGTGACTGAGACTTCGACTTCAGGCATATCGATGAAACGATAAAAAAAACCAACTTGCCAACGTAAAATTACACACACACACACACACCCACATATATACATGGATGAGTACAAGCTCACACACACACACATCCATAAACGCGCGCACGCAAAGGCAACAGAAATTCAAATGCGAATGCGAAGAAATACTTGTGCCAAAGCAAACAGAACGTTGAATGAAAACGAATGTATATATGTATGTATGTATGTATGTATGTAGTACGTATGTACTCAAGTATGTGTATGAGCATTCGCTTATTAATGTTATGCTACTACTTATGCGAAAATGCATAAATAAGTAAGCCAAAATTGACAAACAAATTGCATTTTGTGCAAAAAGGCGCGCGCGCACAAGGCACATGCATACACACATGCACATACGTATAAATACATACATGTGTGTGTGTGTGTGAAAGCGTAGAATGTGAATAGGCAGAGGCAGTGCACAGTGGTTTCAATGAAGCGAACGGTCCAACACACTTCCAAAAGAGGCGTGAAAACTCGGGTATAAGTTACCAAACTGTAATAATAAAGTCACTCAGAACAAAACCTAAGTATTAAGTCCCTTTTTAAATATGAATAGATACCTCTGTGCTCAAAATGCATAATTTGTTCAATTCTTTTTCGATACTTTTACTATTCCAAATTGATAAAACTATTAAAAATCTCTTGCCTTCTATTTTAATTACAATTGGTCTTCCCAAAACCCACGGGCTTCGGACCAAAATGAAAAATAAGTAATAATTTTTTACACTTTATATGTAAAAATTGAACTAAAATTTAACTAAAAATTTAACTGAACTGATCCTTAAAAAGGGTTTCCAGTTGAGTTTAGAGTTACAGAGCAAATTAAGATATATACACTCACTTCTTTCGCTAATGACTTAAGGCAGAGGCAGACCACTGTGCAGTGGAACTGGAGCAGAGCAGGGTCTAAGAACTGTATATGATTTGTTTGTATGAGTTTCATATTCATAGCCGCAGTAACAGCCGCATGATAGCAGCAGCAGCAGCAGAAGCAGCAGCAGCAGCGTCGAAAGATAAATGAAAAGTGCCCCATTTTGGGCATTCGGGGGCGGTTTTGACACTTGGCGCGCAGTAGCAGCAGCAGCAGCAGCAGCAGCAGCAGCAGCAACAGCAACAACAATAACAGTTAGGCCGCGTGGGAGGCGTAAAAGTTGTTTGCTGCTGCGTGCGTAACAGAAAATGCACAACCACATGCACATACACATCAACAAACATACACACTTACATACATACATACAACAGTAGTGACAGAGCGGGAGAGTAAAAGCGGTTAGTAGGCGGAAAGGGGTCAGGTGTTTGCCATGCGGTTGTTCTAACGGTGTGTGTGTATGTGTGAGTAAACAGTAACAGCAACTGTAACAACTATTTTTGGATATCTTTTTTTTTGCAATTGGTATTTTGATTATATTTATTTTTTTGTGCTTTTCTTGCGGTTGTTCCCCAATACATAGGAATTATTCATTTATTTTCTTTTTTTGCAATGCAACGATCTAATGTCACGCAGCTTTTAGTGTACGTGTGTGTGTGTGTGTGTGTCCGACAGCTAGGATTAATCGTGGAAAAAGTTCAATTTTGACATATGGCAATCATTCAATGGCATGTGTGTATGTGATTCTGTAAAAAGCACGAAAAGAAGGAGACACAAGCGGCCCCAAAAACTATGCTACATATTGTTAGCATGTGCGGTGTGAATGTGAATGTGTATGTGTGACCCGTATGAAATTTTGTTCTCAACACCATCTTTTTGGCGAGTGTCTCTCTGTGTGTGCAAGTGTGTGAGTATAGTTATAAATAGCGAATATAGTTTTTTGTGCTCGTTCTTTTTGGGGGAAGAGTAGAGACTCCTCTTTGGTACACTTTTTTTTTAGTCCCAATTGAGGTCAAACTGTCAGGAGGATAGTGAACTTTATAATGTGCTCAGCATGAAATTGGTTCACTTTAAAGAGATTTCTTGTTTCCTATTTACATGCGACGAATTTAATAATACACCCCCTGATAAAAAACCAATTTAAGAATTCTAGAATACTTACATTTTAACTCAAAAGTATGCTAAAAAGAATAGCCTCTTATAAATTGAATTTAATATTTTTGAAATTCGAAAATGTTACTCATTCATGGTATGAGAAACGAGCATTACTGATAAGAATATTTCATTCCCATGTGTGGTGTTAAGTAAGCTATTAAAATGTGCTGAGTGCTATCTTGAAGTTGTTTTCATCCTCTAAATTGTGTGCAGTTTGAGAAAGAAACTTGAACCATATGCAAATTAATTGCACTTCTGTAAAAAGTTCTGTGACACAAGTTTGGATGCAACTCGTAACTTTGTGACCTCAATTTTTTTTTGTTTTTCTACATTTTCCACTTTGGAGTGCATCCGAAAAAGTTGACGCACACAAAACAGTTGGAAACTTCTTAAATTACTTTCAAGTTGCCAGCCGCTAAAGTTTAATGACCTGCCACCATTTTACATTCCTAATTGTAAATTTTAAAAGTGTCCCTTTAATTACTAGTACTTCCAACAAGGGCATATACTAATATAAAATGTTTGCTTCCGACTATCCTACTTGATGCTCGTAGGTTTGGGAGAAATTTATTGGTTTAAATACCTTTGATATTAAAAATAGGTCGCCAATCTAAAACTATTAATTTTAAGCAAATATCTTGATTGCAATATATTCTTTCTTCAAATACCTATACATACATTTTCACACATATGTATGTAAATATAAACAAACCAGCATGCCTCTAGGCCTTATCAGATTGGACAAATCTTTTTTAGTCAAAAAATAATTTGACATACATACATGTATGTATATGAGGAGTATATAAAGTGAAATCGAAATGCATGCGAATTTTCCATTTAATTTACTCACTGAAAATTGGGTTAATAGAGTGTAAAGCAGTGTGAGGACGTAACCTACATTCGATTGGGATTGTATTTTGGGATGCTAAGAGAGAAAGAGAGCGAGAGAGATAGAGATAGTGAGAAGTAGAAAGAAAGGCAGCATGGTTCTTGTGGCTAATCTGCACTTTGAGAACTCATTAAAATTTAAAGCAGTTTCGCAGCAGCTGACAGCACGTTGTGTGCCCTTATTTTATCTGTTGTTCTATGACCTGTGTTTACTAAATGTTTAATTGTTTGACGCCTAAACGTTTAACCATCACAGTAGAAGTTTGAGGGAAATGAATGGAGATTGAAATTACTTTGTATGTCGTGTTGTGCAGGAGCAGAGATAAGAAAAAATTGCGGAAATGACAGCAGTCACTGTGAGATACACATCATGCCTTCTGATGATGATGCTCCTCTCGAAAGAAATAATTACGAAGCACAAAAAGAAGTGAAAAGCAAAGATAACGTACACCCACGCACACACACTCACACACACTCACACACAGTTGCCTTTTAATGCCACCCACCTCATAATCACAATTAAAAAGTGCTGCGACTTGGATTTTTGAAAAAGTGTAGATATATCGTTATGACAACAATATCGTTATTGGGCGAGTAGTCTTCAAAAGTTAACACCAAGATTCTTAAAGTTGAGATTTGGTCTACATTTTTGTTGAAGTTATTTCTAACTTTAATAATTTTATTAATTTTGGCTTATGGTCATCAAACATGCACTGAAATAATTTATTTGATCACATTTTATGAAATAAATAGTTACGTAGCTTTACTAAAATATAATCTAAGTTTTATTAAACAATTAATTGCTGGTTAAATAAAATAGAAGACGACGTAACAGCGACGTAACAGTTCTGTCAGACGTAACAGTTGCTGTGCAGTCGACGCTGGCGTTCATGTCATTGCACATGCGCCAGTGTTGTTAAATTGCCAACTCTCTTCAGGGACATTTGCTCACAACACTCTCACTCACGAGCTGTGTGCAAAGCGAGAGAGCGCACACAACTGTCGCTCACTCCTACTCTCTCTCTCACTGGCAATGCTGTCATCTTGGTCGCACACTCAAATTGTTGTTCTCATACATACTTTTGCACAATGAGCCAAAGCAATTGCTCTTGTTGTTGTTGCTCCTGCTTTTGCAGTTGTAATACACATACATATATCCATCTCTGAGTGTGCGTTTGTGTGTGTGTGTGTAGGAACAGTGGTAAAGCTCTGTGCATAACAGCAACTAGTGGCCGTAATGAGACTTTGCTGCTGTTGCGCTTCGCATTTGACTGCGCTTCTCAGTGCTGCACACACGTCTAATAATAACGGTATACATACTACACTGAAAAGTTTACTAGATCTAACGGTTGGAAATATTCCCAGAATTTTAGCAAGAATAGAAATTGGGATAAAACACAAAGTGTTTATCTTGTATTTAATAAAATTTAAATAAGTTATAAAAGCTGTTTCACTGAGTGCGAAAAAAGATAATGGATTTTAGTGACATTGTGATAATAATATAAATCAATCAATATGATAAAGTGCAATTTTGAGAATGCAGGCTGTACCTTTGATATTTGGCAAAGGATATGCAATAAACGAGACGAATCTGAGCCTTGCTGATGGCACCACCGGATGGGCGTCAAGTAAATGCCAAAGCCCACCTGCTGGATGCTGTCATATACGCCCACATCTCGGTGGGCGGGGCAATGGCTATAGCAGCATCAGAATAAACCTTGTCATTGCTTTTAAATGTCAAAAGGGCGAGCGGGGGGATATTTATAGGAGTAAACAGCAAAGTGCTTTCATCGACAGATGCATGCATCTCTATGTGGGTGTGTGAGCGTGTCTCTACTTGTATGTGTGTGTAGTTGCATTGCATCCCGGATTCATTTTGCATGAAATTCATATCTCTTATGCCCAGCATTGGACCGTAAAGTGATTCAAATTCAATTTATACTGTCACTTATTATTGGATTAAAGTTGCAATTAAATGTTGAAATTGTTTGAAAACCTTAAATGCAACTCGTTATAACCCTTACCTCTTCTTTGGTTTACTAAAATGATGTATAGTTTTACATTCGTTTGCAACTTTCATTTTTACCCATTGTCATTTGTGTTGTCTTGAGGCTGTCTAGACAAATTGGCGCCTGTTATTTTACCCTACACCTGTCGCAATAAGGGGCATCTATGCTCACTCGTCCGCCTTTTATCTAAGTATACTTTCTTATATAAGACTTAATTCAAAACATTTAGAATTTATTCGGTTTATGCTCATCATAAAAGTTTAAAATTTGCACAATTTATAAATAATAATAAAAAATATTTTAAGCTTTTTACCCTTAGTAACTAGTTTTTACTTCTAAACCTATTTTTTTAAACTTCAATTTAATATTGAATCTGTAAACCCTTTTTATTGGTAACTAATATATTTGTCGATTGATTTTAATTCAAAAAATTATTTCTGATTGGCTTACAAAGTATCTCGCAACTGAACCATTTAAAAGTCAGCCTTCATTGTATTTTTTCTGTCTGGCGTTTAACGTGGCGTATGACTAATACAATTGTCTGCACGTTGTGTGATTGCTGGTTTCATGTGTGGGTGTGTTTGTGTCTCTGTGGCTGTGTGGCTGTGTGTGGCAGTCAATTAAAGCGTTAAGTGGCAATAAAGGATTCAGACAGTTAAAGGGAAGATCGATTGCATTATCAATTTAAACGCATGACAATGTGACGTATACGCAATATTGTTAATATAGAGAAATCAATTTAAATACGCCCACAATCATTTTGAAAAAGTATTTTTCAATAAAATACTTGTCATTCAAATGGAACCAGAACGGCAATTAACCTAAAGTTCAAAGGTCAAAGCACGACACGATTGCCAAGTTTCCTCCTTGGAGCCAAATAAAGCAGTTGACCCATTTGGACATTTCGTACACATACATAAATAATAAAGAAGCTCCAGTAGGCACGTGTGGGCACATTTACTGTAATTTATTGAAGATACTTCTATTTAAGCCCAGTTTGATAACCATACTAAATATTTTTGTCTTGGCATTTGCAGTCGTCAAAGGGGCAGCCACAGCATGCCGTACGAGTCGATGCACCATCATCAGTCGGCGGCCGCTGCGGTGGCAGCCGGCGTAGCGCCAAATAGCATGTTGGACGCACTCAGTTTGCAGCTGCGTGATGCGGAAATGCGACGCACTGAGATCGAGCGAGCGCATCAGGTGAGTCATCGCTTGAATCTATAGTACATACATAGTTAAACCACAATTTGGCAAACTTCTCATCACAGGAAACTCTGGCACAAATACGCAATTTGAGTGCCAGTGCTCGACCCGACACCGAGGCCGTCGAAAATCTGCAGTCCCGTGCTCGTGAGCTGGAGAAAAAGGTTCATTCAGTTACTCTAAATTACTTCTAGATACCTATAGCTAAATGCTTTATCTTTACTTTTACCCCACTAAAAAAAGTAGTGACTAGTACTAATATCAAGATAACCTTTCACAAGCAACTATAATATAAATGCTTATAATGAAATCATCTTTTTAAGTATAGACACAAAATAATTAATTTGAAATGAAAAATGATTTTCTTATAAATATTTGTATCACTACTAGTGAAATGTAAACTTGTTTTAAAGAAGAAAATTAGCCACAAATTTGATTACAATTTTGTTGAATTCTTCTTTTCCCAGGTTGCCTTGGAGAACGTGCACTGCGAAGAGTTGCAAATTGAGCTAACGTCCGCTTTGAAGGCCAAGGCAGCACGTTCGACAGGCTCGAATATGTGCGGTGTCGGCGTCAACGTGTCAGCGGCCTCGATGTCAACATCGACAGGATATGGGACAGGTGCGAGTATTCCAACTTCGGCTAGCAGCTCAACCGTTACTTGGGCACCGACAATCAGCCACCAGGACCAAGGCTCCGAGATTGATATCATAATGGCAAAGATTGAGCAGGTAAAATACAATGGATACTAATTAATTCATCTTAAATTCATTTGAGGAGTTTATAAGTTAAATTAAATTCAACGTCAAATTGTTAAGATTGTTATTGATATTTATTTATATTCTTGCTTTATTTGATATATTTTGTTTTCTTTAGTTGTTGCAAAGTTAAACAAACTGTTACTTTTCTTTCTTGATATTTGACTGCTCAATTTTACTCTGAGTTGATTCAGACTCGCAGTTGAAGGAGAAACAAGTAACATAACTATCGCCGCTATTTGAGCTGGAGTCGGAAAGAGAGTCCAGATCCCATAGCAATTCATCTTCGGAGTCGACCTGAGTGCTGGAGTCGACTTGAGCTGGTTTATTCTGTTCAAAGCCGGCGAGTTTGTTGCTAATCTGCAGCTTGCAACGTAACATTTCATTCTCCTTGGTCAATTGTTGAATGTTTCGTTGATTCTCATTGCTGCTCTGCTCCCCTAGGCCAACTGTGAACAACATTAGGAGTGTCATCTCCTCGATACGCTTGTCCAGAGTATTCACAACTCCCTGCAAACCAGCAACATACTTGGCCCTCAGATTGTAATCCTCATTGAGAATCTTTCCCTGACAGTGCATCTTGTACTTCTCCACTATATGTTCGATGCCAATTTTGTACTCTTCCAAAGTCTGTCTCAACTCGACATTTTCCAGCAGCTGATGAATGCATTCCTCGTCGTTGCAATATTTGACAAGATTCTTCAGCAATTGATCATCCTGAACACCACACGAGTCAATAAGTTTCTGATCCACATTTTTACTGTCAGCCAAAAGAACTTTTGACTTGTTGAGCAGCTCATGGAAGTTCCTTGATAGCTTTCGAGCCTTGGAAGTAAGGCCCATTAATGCTTTGTCTATGTTACTCATTTTGAACGTTCAATTTGGAAAGTTCCCAGCCTTTTCCTTGTCGATGTCGAAATCACAAACAATTGTTCTCAGCCCTGATATCTTATCAGCATTTGTCAGAGCCTACTTGGTTTATATATATTTATTAATAGAGCGATTGTTAAATTAATTGGAATAATGTTTGTTATATTTTTCTTTACAGGATAATCGCGTTCTGGCCGAATTGGAGCAGCCGCGCACTTCGGCCAGCGCCAGCATGTCCGCGTTGCCACCTAGTTCTATGATGAGCACGGGAAATAACGAATTTCGAACCATATCAAAGAGTGGTAAGTCTAAAGAAAGTATTTATTAGCGACATTTGTATTTAGTCTCATTTATTTTGACAGAACTCGAGGAAGAACTGAATCGTTATAAAAGAGCCGTCTTGGGAGGTGGATCGGGTGGTGGTGTTTCGGCAATGTCCTCCGGCTACTCGAGCCTGCCACAATCGTTGGCATCAACGCTGGCCAATGGGGCAGGTGGCACAAGCTTGAGCGGCACAAGCATTGGGTCTGCTGCGGCCGCCGCTGCTGCGGCTGGAGGACATACATCCATATCGGGTCTTGTGCCCAACTCAATTAGCGGCATATCCTCGAGTCTGAGCAGCCATGCCATACAATCCCTGCAATCGGCTGCCTACGGAGCTGGCCAGACTTCTGTGGAGAAGCTGTTGAGTGGAACTAGTGGAATAACTGGCATTCCACCATTGCCGGTAAATATTCATACGATGAAGGCTATGCCAACGGCATTAAGTCAGGTAAACCAACTATTTTCAATTGAAACTAACTAACAAGCAACAACAATAACAATTAAAAAAAACAATAACTGTATACTTATGTACTACTATAACTATATATATTATATATAAATGCAATTAAATTAGTTAACAAATCAATCGCTTTGACGCCTGGCATATGAAACGGCTTTGGCTCCCCTCGGTGATCGATCTTCATCTATGCTTCAAGTAGCCCGTTCGTGTTCCGTTCCGATTTCGTTCCATTCCATTTGTTGATCATTTATTGTACTCTCAACAATTGCATCAATTCTGAAAATAACGCTGCGATTGTCACCATGTAAATCACATACAACTATTGTGCTTTGTTGTAGTTTCATTATTGAAAATAATTACATAATCACAACACACACACACACACACACACACACACATACACTCACATACTCAGCCATGTATTTGTAAATATTTAGCCCGTGCCATACTCTTCTTTTTCCCTTGTATATATTTCACCTTTTATTGTATATAAATGTATAGCATACTTTTACGGGCATCGCCATCAACATCCGGTTCTCTCATATTCACATTTTGTAGCATACTTTGAAGGGCGTGCATCTCTACACACATTAAATTGTAGTCAAAATCGTAGTTTTTTTTATGGGTATTGCAATAAGAGCGTCAGTTTAAGTATTTTTAATATTTTTACTTCATGCTTATACTTATTTCAGTTTTCAAGTCAAACTTTTCTATAGTGAAACCTAGAGATTTTTAACCAACATTTCGACTAATAGTTTTTCAAAGTCGATTTCGATTTGCATTTGTTGTAATATCACTTGAATATATAACTTCACTTTAGATAAGTTTCTCTGTATTTAATGAGTATTTATTTGTTTTTTGAATAGGTCATTAGTGTTAGCCAAGAGCCTGTAGCAATAAATTCCTATTCACAGCATGAGCTGCTTTAAATACTTTTGTAAATTAAATTCTCTTAAAATTCACTTAAAATTCACATACACATACATAAATACATAATATAAATATTAATATTTCACATGCATAGACACATACATGCATATATACATATGTCATATTTTAATGTAAACATTAATCTATCAACAATCAATAGCGAAAGTGTTTGCTTTCCATTTGCCGAGAGTCGCAAGTTAATTTGTTTATTAAATACATTTTTCTCGTAACAATGTTCGGCTTCAGTTCATCTATATAGCATAATCAATATTCTCATTTAATACGCGAAGTTGTCACTCATAATATGTTGAACAATAATAGTTTTCAAATGCGTTCTCATAGCTATCATAATTATTATGAAATATGCTGTTTTCTAGCTGGCTTTCATGTTGATATATTGACCAATAAACGTCTACTCTGTGATCTCTTTTCCCGTTTTGTGTGCTCTCTCTCTCTCTCTTCTCTTACTTTCTCTCGTTCTCTTTCTCTCTCTCTCTCTCTTTTGTACAAAACAAACTCGTTCTTCAAATCGTTGTTTATCTCCTCTGTGCCGAAAACTTGCGAAACTTTCGAAATGTTGTGCAAACATTGTAAACTTTAAATGTCTGCGTGTTTTTGTGTGTGGCTGTGTCTTTAATATCTCTGTGTGTGTGTTTAAAATATCTGTATGTGTACCTAATACCTCTACACACTAACACCAACAACAAAAACAAACACAACAATAACAACACAATGTAAATTTAAAAATCAAATGTCGAAACGCACTTGAAATTGAATTTGAAATTGAAATTGAAATTGAAACGAGAAGCGCGGAACAATACAACTGTACAATTTGCAGAGCACAACCATGCCCCTCCTGTCACTGAACGCGCATAATATGCCTCCTGGCGGTTCCTCTAGCTACTCGGCCTTGGGCCTGAGCGGTGGCAGCGGCGTTGTCGGCTCCTCGCTAACTCATCCCACCATGAGCAACATCAATATGCTCGATACGAGCGCCCTTTTGGGTTTGGGACCAGCCGGTGGTGGCATCACGGGTGCCACTTCTTTATATGGTCTGAGCGGTGGGGCCGCTGGTGGATTGGGCAGCTCCTATGGGCCACCGTTTATGGATGCCGCCTCGAGCGCCTCGTATCCATTCACCTCGGCTGCGTTGCGTCAGGCCACCAAGATGAAGATGCTGGACGAGATTGATATACCCTTGGCCCGTTATGGTAATCGCAGTTCCCCTTGCTCACCCATTCCTGTGCAGCACGGCAGCTGGGGCCTCGACGAGTTCACAGATGGCCTCGGCACCTCCATCATGCACAATCGCAGCGGGTTGGCGCTGGGCGCCCTCGATCTAGACAGTGAGTAGCACTTGCTATTCTTCTTGATCAATCTTTGACTGATTGTTTCTTCTATTAAGCTCGCAATCATGCATTGAATGGAGCCAGTGAACCACAAGTCGACATGTTGGACATACCGGGCAAGGGACGCTGTTGTGTCTTCATCGCACGCTTTCCCTACGATCCACCAGAGTAAGTAACAAACTCAAACTGTTGATCTAGGGTTACAAATTAAAGAAAATACTATAAATAAAAGAAGTGGAGTGGAAAAATAATAAAAACAGAAGAGAGAATTAGTTGAAATTAAAAAGAACTATAGATAAAGAATATTGGTTTCTAAAGCTTGACTTGAGTAAATTGAAATTAATTTGTTGTCTATGATATGTCCGGAAAATCGAACCTAATCGATCAATGTACAAATTTGTTAATGTAATATGTATAAATTTCTTTTGGAGGATGAGCAAACTCAATTCTTCAATTTACCATTGCAGAGAGGCCGAGGGCGAGCTGTCACTCTGTGCCGGCGACTATTTGCTGGTGTGGACCAGCGGAGAGCCGCAAGGCGGATACCTGGATGCAGAGCTACTGGATGGACGTCGGGGCCTGGTGCCCGCCTCGTTTGTGCAGCGACTTGTGGGTAAGTCGAAAATGAGAAAGTTCATTCAAAATATGTATATATTGATATGGAAATGTGGTTTTCGTAGGCGACGATTTGCTGGAGTTTCATCAGGCGGTGCTGTCGACACTGCGGGACGCCGAGGATGGATCCATGCAATGCGACACAACGTCGCTGCCTTCCTTGCCGCCGCACAACCCATTGCTCACACACACACACGAGGATCTGGCACGTTTGAGTGAGACGCACACCGATCTGGAGCACGACCAGGATGACATAAGCGATAATGGTAACTACAAACATATGTATATGCATGTGCATGTCAAGTGATCTATTTGAGAATCTTTAATTGCCTTTGTTTTTTGGTTTTTGTGGCCATTTCAATGCGTCGCACCTGTTGGGTGAGCATTTATTCTAATAATTTTAAACGTAATCCTCACAGAATTAGGCTAGGCTATCAAATATTGCAGTTTTGTTTTAATTGCAAGATACTTTTAATAAACACTTTAGTTTACTTTAGTTTCACTTTTTAAATTATATTTAATTTGAATAACAAAATAAACTGAAAGTGAGTTTAACTAACGAGAATATCCTTTACATTCAACAGTTCCAGCTCCAAAGCACTTGACGCTAGAGAGGCAGCTAAACAAGAGCGTGCTCATTGGCTGGTCCCCGCCGGAACCGGTGGGCTACAATCTCATCGACAGCTATCATGTCTATGTCGATGGTGTGCTCAAGGTTACGGTGAAGGCCAACGAACGCACACGCGCTCTAATCGAGGGTGTCGACTCCACGCGGGTAAGCATAACAATTTTATGGATATACACTATAAAGCTAGGGAATCTAAAATGAATTCCCACAAGAGTAATTTAGGCTGTACTTTTTATACATTTAAATATATACAAATTATATAATAATGTTCAATTTTATTTCTCTTTTCTTCTACTTCTCGTCGTTCATCATTCTTCAGCCGCATCGTATTAGCGTACGCAGCGTTACCCAAAACCGTCAGACGTCCAGGGACGCGGCCTGCACAATGATAATTGGCCGAGATACTTCGCATTTGGGCCCCTCGGCGGTGCGCGCCTCGCACATAACGTGTTCCTCGGCGGTTATCTCGTGGCTGCCGGCCAATTCGAACCACCAGCACGTGGTGTGTGTGAACAATGTGGAGGTGCGCACCGTCAAGCCGGGCATGTATAGGCACACAATAACGGGCTTAGCGCCCAGCACCCAATACAGGGTGACCGTGCGTGCCAAGCATTTGCGCGCCGTCGGCCAGCATCATCAGCCGACGCCAGGGCAGGCACCGGGCCGACCCGGTCAGGAGGAGGCACCGGGTGCCTATGCCGATTTTCGCACATTGACCAAGGGTCTGCCCGATCCGCCACAGGATATCCAACTTGAGGCTGGCCCTCAAGATGGCACCATTCTGGTGACATGGCAGCCGGTTAACAGACCCACGTCCACGGGGCCTGTAACCGGCTATGCTGTGTATGCCGATGGTAAAAAAGTGACGGACATTAATTCACCCACAGGCGATCACGCCCTCATCGACATCGGCAAATTGGGCGTCTTTAATCCTCGTGCCGTCACCATTCGCACCAAATCACGCGATTCACAGTCGGCGGACAGTGCGCCCATTTTGATACCAAGTAAGTGAGACAGTGAGATAGTAATTGGGAGTTACGAGACCCTGTAAGATCTACATTAACCCCACCTTTTCTTTAATAGACACCGTGCGCAATGCTGTCGCCCGTCGGGGACCAAATCAAATGGGCATGGGTCCACAGCTGCCACAGCAGGGACTCCATGGCATGCCCAACATGCAGCAGCAGCAGCAGCAAATGGGCATGCCAGGTCAACCTGGTCAAATGGGGCAGCTGGGGCAGCCCCACATGATGGGAGGTCAACAGGATCACGCGCAATATGATCCCAATCAGATGCAACAGCAAGGACTGCAGCCAGGCCAACAGCCGGGTCAGGCCCAGCCGGGTCATCAGGTTAGTGTAATGCTCTCCTCATCCAAATGGAGATCAAAGTCTGTAAAGATTGTGATCCAGATTCACTTTGCAATTTGGCGATCACTGTAAATATCTCTGATCTCGTAATGTTCTGTGAACTCGTTTCCATATCGTTTCAAATGCAATTGGTTCTCAGTTTTCCAAATTTGAATTAAACTAGAACAAATGTTATCTTCGGTGTGCCGAATATTAAATACACTTGCAGAGTAACTTAATATATAATATAATAATAATATTAATATATATTTTAAAGGAATTCCTTTTTGTGCTTTTACTGAGATTTGTAGTTCATAAAATATTAGGTTTAAATCTTAAAAGTGTTTTTCAATATATCCATAATATATTTAGATATTCCAAGGACTAAATACTTTGACAAAGATTAGGTTAATTTGATCGAGTAACGCTCAAAGACAAAATTTTAATACAGCTTAGATTCTTTGAATTGATTTAGTTTGAGTATTTTAAAAATTGTTGATACAGAATATCTTTTTCAAGATTGTATTCTATTCTATGACAGCTTGTAAAATCAGATCAAAATTCTTTTGATTGACATATAACCAACTCTTCAAGTTTGAATAAACTTTCTTCGATACTTTACACAACTCATGAGCAAATTATAATACCCTCTGCAAGAGTATACAAAACTCTTTTACAATTGTACATAAAGTTCTACAGATGTAGATACAAATCGTACCGTTTCCACAAAACATCAACTATTCGATACTGAATGCTAATCCGAAAACAAAACCTTATGATTTGTATATATGTATAAATTAATACTGCACCGTCACCGTCAAATGAATCAGTTATTGATGGACTGGAAAGTCCTTAACATACTATTCTGATATTCTTAAGTTTCCTTATTGGTTTGGTTAAAAAGTTATCTTAAGTATTTTTGGTTGAAACGTTCATCAATTTGATTCAGATATTGATTCATAATGGATCTTTTGAAAAGGAAAAGTATTCAACTATACTCTACTCTATACTCTACTCTATACTCTTTCCTACTTTACTACTTAGTTTATATTTTATACTTTGCCGCTCTACTCAACTCTTGTATTGAAGATCTCTTTTGAATTGCCTATTTTTCTACTATTCTATTACTGTTCCTAAGAACCTCTGTTCTCAGAATTGTTTTGCAAAGTAACCACATTATATACATACACCGACTATATCCAAATTTAGACAATCGCACAAAAATTCACACACAAAATTTGTTAAAAATTATAAATTAAAAATTCAATATAAAATGAACTGTGAGAAAGTTGAACCTTCGATTATAATTATAAGAATTGAGACCTTCCCCATAAAAAAATTACAAAAAAACCGAAAAGATTAAAGGAATTTGTATGTATGTAAAGTTATTATTTATTTAATTAGTTAATGCTAGTGTTTGATTGTATTTGAATTTTGTTTAATGATTCATCATTTTTGAGTACAATTCACAAAATAGCATGTTGAGCAAATTGCAACAGCAATATATGCAAAATGCAAATGCAATAATTATTTAAACTTAATTGAGTTACTCAGATTGACAAATATATAGAATGTTAATGAATTAATTAATTACTCGTACAATAAGTAAATATTGATGCGGCAACTACTAAAAATTGTATTAAGGAAAACGCAATGCAACGAACCATTTTAAACAAAACAAGTTA